>JAKSZU010000020.1:4596255-5183755 GCA_026018925.1 Tupaia tana | reverse complement strand
AGAAGGGAGACCATGTGAAGACAGAGAGAATGTGACCATCTGCAGACCAAGGATCTCTCCTTGGCCTCAGAAGAAACCAGCCCTGCTAACACCTTGATCATGGACTTCTAGCCTTTAGAATCATAAGAAAACCAATATGTCTGGCTGAAACCACCCAGCCTGTGGTGCTTTGTTAAGACAGTCCTAGAAAACTCAGGCAGTATGAGGATTTATGGTCCTTTCCTGTACATTCCAGCAATGAGGAAGGAAGAGTCTTCCCACTAGACTCATTCACATATTGCCTGCATTTCTTTTTATCTGTGAGATGTTACTGTATCCTAAAAAAAGAAGTTTTGGGAACCAGCAGTTAGCGTAATGGCTATGTCGCTGGACTCCCACGTAGTCGACCGCGGTTCGCGTCTCGGACCCGGTGGCTTACATCTCACGCCGGGCGCGTGTGCGTGCGTGCCCAAGATCCCGAGAGGAGAATGGAGGAGAAGGGATTGCGGCGTGACCATCCCCCCTGGGGGGTGATTTCTCGCTTTCTGTCTCTATGTCTCTCTCTGTCTGTCTGGCGAGCGCACGCGCCCTATAGCAAAAAACCTCTCCAAAAAAAAAAAAAAAAAAAAAGAAGTTTTAAGATTTACCAGTGTGTACTCTCACATTTATTATTTGGTTTCAGGTGAAAAACTGTAACAATTATTATTGCCATGTTTTTGTGACTGGCCACTATTAAATATAAGAAATTTTTTAAAATACAAGGAACATGTAAAGTCTTCAAAGATGGTTCCTAGCTAGTCTTAGTTCTATAAACATACTGGATGTAACCAGAAAATAGTATGCTTAGCAAAGACTGCTATTTTTTCCCTAAGTCCATTCTTGCCTTCTTCCTTTCCTCACCTAAGTTTTAGCTAGAATATCTACAGCCTTCCTTGCATCATGTGGTTAAGCTTTGACCAAGGAGATCTAGGGAGCAGATACAAATGCTTTTAGCTCTCTCCTCTTTCCACTGCCTGGAATAGAGACCTAATCTCCTCTTTCCACTGCCTGAAATAGGGACCTAATCTCTGGAAATTCACTTATGATTAATTTCACTATGTATTTCCAGACGTACATTTTTGGTAGTATAAACTAAAGCAATACAATGAATAATATTTCACTTTTTATCAAGGCTCATTTCAATAAAATGTTGATTTGCAGACTGAATTTGGGCATGTGCAGTGGGACAACTTGCACATTATTCAACTTTAAAGGACCTTATTCACATAAAGGCTTATGGAAATGGCACCCCTAAAACTGTGTAGTGACCCTGAGTCTCATGACACTATTTAATATCAAAACATCTTTCGCTTCTCATAACCATGTACTTTTAATACTATTGATTAGAAAAAAACTAATGCAGTCAGCAATAATATTAACTTATGTTTTTTATTAACTTGAGGCATTCATTTACTATCAAAGCATCATAGTGTGTGCATATGTATGTTATCCATTCTGCAGATTTTACTTTGGGCATATGTAGACTGTAAATGCCTTACAGTAGCTGTGAGCCCCTCTCCCTAGGAGCTATAAAACAGTGACTAAGAGCTACCCACAAACTATGGGAATCTCTCTTTTTTTTTTTTTTTTTAAAGAGAAGGATTTTTGCTATAGAGCGCATGAACTCACTGGAGAGACAGAGAGAGACAGATAGACAGAAAATGAGAAATCACCCTGTGGGGGGATGGTCATGTCACAATCCCTTCTCCTCCAGTCTTCTCTCGGGATCTTGGGCATGCACACATACATGCCCAGCATGAGTTTGAAGCCACCAGGTCCAGGACTTGAACCGTGCTCAGCCATGTGGGAGTCCAGCGATGTAATTATTATTTTTGAGTTTATAAAAAGTAGGCCATTTAGAACAGCATCTTAAGCACGAGGCCTTTAAATTAGAGATGCATGTTTCAGTCTCTTTTCCATCTCTTAACCTTACCATGAACTAGGGCTTCTGTGACCCTGAATGTTCTGTTTAAAACAGGAATTCTAATAGCTAGAAGGATCAAGTGACATCCATGTGCAACCACTCAATATAAAAGCTGACAGATAGTGAGTAACCGGTACAGGTTAGCTCTTATTACTGGGTGTTCAAAATGGCTAATAGTACTTCTTTGCAGGTAAATAAACTAAAATTCGACCTACCTGAACTGTTTCCCTGGGTGCCTATTTCACTTCTAGCACTGACAACTAAGCCCGCACTCTTTCTTTTAAACTTCATAGGAAGGTAGACCCTGAAAGTGAAACTATCCCGGCAGCTATTAAAATCATCGTCATCCTCATTTCTTCAACTTTGCCTTTCAGGTGCCAGCTTTATTTAGCATAACTTCTATAGCTAAAAATGTTTTTAAACAAATATGTCAACAGATGCAGTAATAATGTGCTTCATTTAAAATCTTTTTCTGGTCTGACAGGTGGTGTGGTCATTAAGGCGCTGGACTCACACTCCTACATGGTGGACTATGGTACAAGTACTGGACCTAGTGGCTTCTTTTCTCATTCTCTCTCTCTCTCATCAAATTAAATAATAATAATAATAATAATAATAATAATAATAACAACAAATAAAAT
This sequence comes from Tupaia tana, assembly GCA_026018925.1. Taxonomy (NCBI): domain Eukaryota; kingdom Metazoa; phylum Chordata; class Mammalia; order Scandentia; family Tupaiidae; genus Tupaia; species Tupaia tana. Next base: position 5,181,172 of record JAKSZU010000020.1, on the reverse strand, counting down.
TAAATAGATAATTCTTAAACACTTTTTCCAAAGTTTATTTATTTCTTTCATGAGTAAAAGAGACAGAGAGGGTCTACCTTGCAGACCCTCCAATAAGATCTCAACACCATGCTCCACCCCCAGCCCCAGCCAGCATTGCATCATGACCACGCATGTGACTGGGAGGCCTGCAGATGCACACCCAGGACCCTTTTGTGTGGGTCAGTCTCGCAGAGACAGTTTACCACTGTGCCACCACCTGGTGCAGAAATATTGTGCTTCATGTCTCAGATCTAATCTTTTCAAACAAATTACCTCAGATCAACAATTACGTTCAAGAGTTTTCCAAGATTGAATAGGTTTTAAATTGGAAAACATTCACTTTGAGATATTGCATTGTTATCAGTAATATTCCTTCAGATTTTTTTCTTCTTTATTTGTAGTAAGTAAAATCCTTACAAACGATTATCTCTTAAGATCATGCACACCATACACAGTGGAAGAAGTATGTTTTCTTAACAAAGTTTGGGAATAAGAGTTTTGGAAAATCATATTTCTTTAGCACTAGGTCAAGGTGATGGACTGGGTTGGTTGGGACTGGTTGTTAACTGGCAATCATTGTCATGACTTCTAAGAAGAAAAGTCAAGAATACAGTTTGAATGTAGGCAAACTGGAGACTGGGCCAAGATTCAGTACCTGCAAATGTAGAAAACGACAGTAGAATTATAATTCTGGTAGACTTCCAAGATTTGATAGTTATGAAGTGCTATCTCTTCCCCTCCATACACACACACACACATACACACACACACACACAAAATGTCATTATGACGTATTTTTACAAAAAGTTCTCAGCTGTATGGAAGTCTTCATTAAAGCAAAGCCCATTTTTTAAGCAATATTTATTCATTTATTTTATTTGTTATTATTTTAAAAGTTGCTCTAGGGCATGTGTACTCAGCAGAAAGAAGCAGAGAGAGAACAAAAGGAAAAAAACCAAGCTGCAATGTCTGGGACTCAAACCACAGTCAACCATGCAGGAGTCCAACACCTTAAACTACCACACCATCTGCCAGCCCCAAAGTAAAGCCCATTTTTAAATTTACTACTCTATCTATGATTTTCTGGGATAAAACTTAACTTGCTGTTCAAAAGTAGTTGATGAATGAGCTATGAATGCATATTCTGCTAGGGATCTTTAAGTAGGAGGAAATAAAAGTTGCTTGGTTGCCCCAATATTTAACATCCCACATAATTAGCAAGGTTGTTTGCTATAGTAGAAACAAAAAAAGTAAATAAATTTTATTTTTAATTTTTAAAATCTATTTTTTTTTTGGTTGAAAATATACTCTAATGTACTCTAAAGCCTCTAATGATTCTGCAAAATTCAACTCATCCACAGGTATGATCAAAGGAAATAGTTTTCCCACTGCACTCATAATAGGTTTTTTCCAATATTTATTTTTTAGTTGAAAAGTAAGCATTCCATATATTTATCACGTACATTTAAGATATATAACATGAGGTTATGATATATGTGTGTGGAAGAAAGGTTACTTCAGTGAGACAAATGAGCAGCTCCATCATCCCACACAGTTACCTGCATTTTCTTCTGGCAATAGCAGCTATAGTCTACTGCATTTAGCAAACATCTTAAAAATGATTAACTATGATGAACTATTATAGCAGATCTTTGTAAAATCTACTTTATGTTCTGCTGCCCTGTCCTGTTGGATTCATTTAAAGCAATTTATGCTAGTTGAAAATTCCAAATTTTATGAGCACAGTGCATGAGCATAACGATAATTCAAGATTTTCCCGTTAGAACCATGGGGAGATGACCTATTAGTTAAAGGCTATTGCTTTCTGCTTTGTGAAAAAATTGCATATTCTGAATTCTTCCATAATTTTTAGAGTAGTTTTTTTTAAAGAATTATTTAATTAATTTGATCACACACACACACACACACACACACACTGAGAGAGAGACAGAGAGAGAGAGAGAAAGTGAGAAGCAAGCCACCAGGTCCAGGTCTCGAATCATAGTCAGCCATGTGGAAGTGTCCAGTCCCTCAACCACCATGCCACCTGCTGGCCTCTAAAGCAGTTTTAAAGTGTGAGTTTTTACAATATTTAAAATTTAATTTTCAAAAAAGTAAGAGTGAAGAATGTGTTTTATGATATTTACAATTATTGTAACTTTTAGTTTGGAGATATTTGTAGATTCTCATGCAGTTGTCAAATATAATACATGGACATCTCTGGTAAGTGCTTTGTCTAGTCTTTCCCATTTTGTATAAATACATAGGACTTCCAAAAAATATGTGAAAAGGACTGGCCACACAGCCAAAGCTTAAAGGAAATAGCTCCCACATGGCTGGCTGCAGTTCAAATCCTGACCTTGACTGCTTCAAGAATACCCCACGCACACATGTCTGGAGAAACAGAGAAGGGCTTGTAGCATGACCGTATACCATTGAGCAGTTGCTTTCTCCTTTCTCTGTCTCTGTCTCTCTCTGGTAAGCCCACACATGCTCTGGCATTTAAACAAAAAATAAGAGGAAAAAAAGGTCTTTGAGAAAAAAAAAAAAAAAAGATGGAGTTTAAGTATGGTTTTATTTTGGTGCCCAAAGTTTTGAAATTCATTCATGGTTTTTTCATAATGAATAGTTTCCATAACCTTTTGAGGACCCCTGGTATAGTGTACTTACGAAATTGATATCGATACAATTGACTGACCTCATTCTGATCTCACTAGTTCAAGATCCATACGTGTGAGTGTGTTTAGTTTGATGCAATTTGATCACATGTGACCATAATCAAAGATACAGAGAGAACTATTACAGCTGCTACAAGATACAGAACAGAACTATCACAATCACCATTTTTGTTTTTCTATCTAGTTTGCTGTAGGGTACATGAGCTTGACAAAGAGAAACAGAGAGACAAATAGAAGACAATTGAGACATCTCCCACTCCCTTCTCCCGGGGGGCGGGGGATGTCACTCTGCAATCCCGTTTCCATTCTCCTCTCATTATTTTGAGCACACATGCCTCCAGGTCTGGGACTTGAACTGCTTAGTCAGCCATGTAGGATCAAGCCACCTTAACCTTCATGCCACCTGCTTAACCAAACATTATTGTTTTAAGTTTAGATTTTTTAGAATAAGTCTATACAGCTTAGTTATGGTTCCATGATCCAAACACAGGACTAGGTATGCAAAACAAAATTTTTGACTTTCAACTCAAGCAGCTTCTCAGCCCTAAATAACTCCCTAAGTAAGAAAAGCACCAAATTGTAACTAATTACTAATCTCAGACACTATACTTTATGATTGCCAGAAGAGGCATGTACGCCAAAGAGAGAATCTTCCAGTTGGGTGTGGACCCTGCTGCAATTCTTTTTCCTCCATTTCTCTATCCTGTTGGGATGTGGGACAGGCAAACACAGGTGCCCAACATAGTTTTCAAGCTGCTGAACCAGAATCCAATCTGCAGTTGGTGACATGGATCAGGCTTTTTATGCATAGGGCTGTACCACTGGCTTAACACTATACATTTTTTATGATTTATTATTATTTTTTCTTTAGAGAGAGTGAGAGGGAGATTTTTAGAGATTTTATAGTGCACACTATAGGGTACATGTGCTTGTCAGAGAGGCAGAGAGAGAGACAGAGACAGAGAGACAGAAAGCAAGAAATCACCTCCCAGGGGGCTTGGCCATGCCACAATCCCTTCTCCATTCTCCTCTTGGGATTTTGAGCACATACTGGGTACATGCACCCAGCATGAGTTTCAAGCCACCAGCCCAGGACTCAAACCACGGTCAACTATGTGGGAGTCCAGTGACATAACCATTACACCATCTTCTGGTCCCACACTACACTTTTTTGAAGGTACATATTTATGGCCTAGATTTTTTTTTTTATTAATTACTTTATTTATTTTTGTATATACTTTCAATCATATTTTTTGGCTTACAATGAGACCATTTCGATATGTGAACATTTCTCCCCAGACCCGTTGATCGCAATATCTTCAACAGATAACACCACACCTCCCCATCCCGTCAATGCTCTACCTCTGTATCCCTTCTCTAAATGTCTTTCGTTGGGCCCCACTCCTCCACATACACCTCATCTGACATTCACACCCATCTCTTGTGTTTGTTCAACTGTTAGTCAATCAGTTTCCGACATAGAATGCAGACAAACGGTATATGTTAAGTGGGGACATACAATGTCTCTCCTTCATAGCCTGGCTTGCCTCACTCAGCAGTACATCTTCCATATTCTTCCACTTTCTGTCAAAAGCCAGGGCTCTGTTGGTTTTTATGGCTGAGTAGTATTCCATAGAGTATATGTGCCACAGTTTTTCAATCCATTCCTCCATACGGGGGCATCTGGGTTGGTTCCATGACTTAGCAATTGTGAATAGTGTCGCAATAAACATCGATGTGCAAGCACTTTTCCAATGAAGGATTCTTCTGTCCTTTGGGTAGATACCGAGGAGTGGGATCTCTGGATCATATGGCAGATCTATCTGTAGATTTTTGAGGAATCTCCAAATTATTCTCCACAGTGGTTGGACCAATCTACATTCCCACCAGCAGTGTAAAAGAGTTCCCCTTTCACCACACCCCCGCCAACACTTATCATTTTTTGTTTTTTTAATATTAGACAATCTGACTGGGGTTAGGTGGTACCTCATTGTTGTTTTTATCTGCATTTCCCTTATGATGAGGGAGGTTGAACATTTTTTCATATGCCTTTTGGCCATTCATATGTCATCTTTAGAGAGTGTTTTCTTCATCTCCTTCTCCCATCTTTTAATAGGGCTGCTCATCTTTTTTCCAAACACCTTTTTTAGTTCCTTGTGTATTCTGGTTATCAGTCCCTTATCTGATGCACCATTTACAAAAATATTTTCCCATTCTGAGGGCTGTCGATTCACACTAACTACCGTGTCTTTGGCCATGCAGAAACTTCTTAGTCTGATGTAATCCCACTTGTCTATTTTGTGGACGATGGACTCTGCTTTGAGGGTCTTCTTTAGGAAGTCTTTCCCTACACCAATGTCTCCCAGAGTTTCCCCAGCATTCTCCAGGAGCAGCTTTATAGTTTGAGGTCTTAGATTTAGATCTTTGATCCACCTTGACTTGATTCTTGTCAAAGGAGAGAGGCAGGGGTTCAGATTCATCTTTCTGCAAGTGGAAGTCCAGTTTCTCCAGCACCACTTGCTGAAGAGGCTTTCATTTTCCCACTGGATTGACTGGTACCCCTTGTCAAAGATCAGTTGACTGTATGTTTGGGCACTTATTTCTGGGGACTCTATTCTGTTCCATTGGTCCACATGTCTGTTTCTGTGCCAATACCATGCTGTCTTTATTACCACAGCTTTGTAATATATTTTTGGATCGGGGATTGAGATGCCACCCACTCCATTCTTCTTGTGTAGAAGTGCTTTGGCAATACGGGGTCTTTTATGATTCCAGACAAATTTTAAGATTGTCTTTTCTAGATCTGTGAAGAATGTGTCTGGTACTTTGATTGGCACTGCATTAAATAGGTAGATTAATTTGGGTAGAATTGCCATTTTGATTATATTAACTCTTCCGATCCATGAACATGGAATGTCCTTCCATTTTTTTGTGTCATTTTCAATTTCTTTTTTTACCTTCTCGTAGTTTTCCTTGTGGAGGTCTTTAACTTCTTTGGTTAGATTTATTCCTAAATATCTTATACTTTTAGTGGCTATGGTAAACGGAATAAGTTTTTTCAGTTCTATCTCAGTCTGCCTGTTATTCGTATATAGAAATGCTATCGATTTCTGTATATTGATTTTATATCCTGCAACTTTACTGAATTCATGTATTACTTCCAGTAGTTTTTCCATGGAGACCATTGGGTGTTCTATGTATACAATCATGTCATCTGCAAATAGAGAGAGTTTCACCTCTTCTTTTCCTATTCGAATGCCCTTTATTTTTTCTTCTTTTCTGATTGCGTTGGCGAGGTCTTCCAGTACTATATTGAAAAGGAGAGGAGAAAGTGGGCATCCTTGTCTTGTTCCTGTGTTTAGTGGGAAAGCTTTCAGCTTTTCTCCATTCAGGATGATGTTCGCTATGGGTTTTTCATAGATGGCTTTTATTGTATTGAGAAATGGCCCTTCTATGCCGATTTTGCTAAGAGTCTTGATCATGAAGGGATGTTGTATCTTATCAAATGCTTTTTCTGCGTCAATCGATATGACCATATGGTTTTTGTCTTTCTTCCTATTAATATGGTGTATTACATTTATGGTTTTGCGTATGTTGAACCAACCTTGCATTCCTGGAATAAAGCCTACCTGATCATGGTGTATGATCTTCTGTATAAGTTGTTGAATACGATTTGCTAGTATCTTGTTGAGAATCTTTGAGTCTATGTTCATCAGAGATATTGGTCTATAGTTTTCCTTCCTTGTCCTGTCCTTATCTGTTTTGAGGATGAGGGTGACAGAGGCTTCATAGAATGAATTAGGGAGAGATTCACCCTTTTGGATCTTTAGAAATAATTTGAGCAGAATGGGAGTTAACTCTTCTTTGAAAGTTTTGTAGAATTCAGAGGTGAATCCATCGGGGCCAGGGCTTTTCTTTGTTGGGAGGTTACTTATTACTGATTCAATCTCCTGGCTTGTTATGGGCCTATTCAGACTTTCTATTTCTTCCTGGCTCATTCTTGGTAGATTATATTTGTCCAGGAATTTGTCCATCTCATCCAGATTATCTTGTTTCTTAGCGTATAGATGTTCAAAGTATCCTCTAATGATGTTTTGAATTTCTACTATGTCTGTTGTTATGTTACCAGCCTCATTGCAGATTTGATTCACCTGGTTCCTTTCTCTCTTCTTCTTAATAAGTCTCGCTAGTGGGGTATCAATTTTGTTTATCCTTTCAAAGAACCAGCTTTTGCTTTCACTTACTTTCTGTATAGTACGTTTATTTTCTATTTCATTTATTTCTGCTCGGATCTTTATTATTTCCTTTCTCCTGTAATTTTTTGGATTTTTTTGCTGTTGCTTTTCCAATTCTCTAAGGCTTGATGTTAGGTGATCCATTAGCCTTTTCTCTGTCTTCCTCTTATGTGCACTAATTGCTATGAACTTCCCTCTTATGACTGCTTTGGCAGTGTCCCAAAGATTATGGAAACTTGTATCTTCATTGTCATTGGCTTCCATGAATCTTTTGATTTCGGACTTTATTTCTTCGGTAATAGTGGAGTCATTCAGGAGTAGGTTATTTAGTTTCCATGTTTTTAGGTATTTTTGAGGATTTCTCTTGAAATTAAACTCGAGTTTAATTCCATCATGGTCAGAGAAGATGCTGGAAATAGTTTCTATGCCTCTGAATCTGCAGAGGCTTGCTCTGTGTCCTATGATGTGGTCAATCTTCGAGAAAGTTCCATGTTGGGGTGAGAAAAAACTATATCTTGTGGTTTTTGGGTGGAAAGTTCTATAGATGTCTGTTAAGTCCAATTGATTTATGGTATCATTTAGGTCCTAGATCTCTCTACCTATTTTTTGCCTAGATGATCTGTCCAGAGGGGATAATGCGGTGTTGAGATCTCCAACAATTAGTGTGTTGCAGTCTATCTCCCCTTTCAGATCTAACAATCTTTCCTTCACATATTTGGGTGCTCCTGTGTTAGGAGCATAGATATTAATAAGCGTTATATCTTCTCGATCTATAGAGCCTTTTACTATGATATAGTGCCCTTCTTTGTCTCTTCGGACACTTTTTGTTTTAAAGCCTATTTTGTCAGAAATTAGTATCGCAACTCCAGCTCTTTTTTGGTTCCCAACTGCATGGAAAACCTTTTTCCAACCCTTCACTTTCAGTCTATGTATGTCTTTTTCCATGAGGTGGGTTTCTTGTAGGCAACAGATAGAGGGTTTCTGTTTTTTTATCCATTCAGCCAGTCTGTGTCTCTTGATTGGAGAATTTAACCCATTAACATTCAATGTTATTATCGATGTTATAGGGTCTGTACCGACATTTAAGTTAGCCATTGTCTTAGTTGCCTGTTATTTCTTTGTTTCTGGCTGTTGCGTCTTTAGTTTTCCTGGAACAGTACTTTCTTCAGGATTTCTTGAAGAGCTGGTCTGGTGTTGGCAAATTCTTTCAGGTTTTGTTTGTCTGAGAAGATTTTAATCTTTTTTTCCCAAATGAAGGATAATCTTGCAGGGTATAATAGTCTTGGCTGAAATTGTTTCTCTCTTAACACTTTCAGTATGTCTTCCCATTCTTTTCTTGCTTGCATTGTTTCTGATGAGAGGTCTGGTGTTAGTCTTATGGGATGGCCTTTGTAAGTTATTTCTCGTTTCTCTCTTGCCAGTTTTAGTATCATGTCTTTTTCTGTGACGTTAGACAGTCTGGCTAAGATGTGCCTTGGGGAAGATCTTCTGGGGTTGATTCTATTTGGGGTCCTTTGTATTTCTTGGGTCCGGATGGTTCGGTGCCTCTCTAGGCTTGGGAAATTTTCTTCCAAGATATCATGGAATAGATTTTCCATTCCGCTATTAGTTTCTTCACCTTCTGGGATGCCGATTATCCTGATGTTTGGGCGTCTAATAGAGTCTAGTATTTCTCGTATATTATCCTCATGTTTTTTAGTTATTTTCTCGATCTTTTTGTAGTTTTTTTCTAGATCAGAGGTTTTATCTTCTACATCAGAGATTCGATCTTCAGCATGGTCTAATCGGCTCTTAATACTTTCCAGAGAGTTTTTGATTTCTTGTATTATAGACTTTATCTCTAATAGTTCCACCTGATTCTTTCTCAGAGTATCCATTTCTTCTTTCATATCCTGGAAGGACTTCCTAATTTCCTGTAGTTCGTTGTCTCTTTTTTTTTCCAATTCACAGAATTTGGTCACCATGAATGTTCGGAATTCTGTGTCTGTCATTTTGGTAACGTCCTCCATATTTACGATACATGGAGGGGCATTTTCCTTTGTTGGAGACATATTTTCTTGTTTATTCAGACCTGAGGCTCTTTTTCTACCATTAGCCATTGGAGAATTACTTCCCTTTTAAAGACTTCTTGGGAGAACTTTTGTCCCACGAGAAGTAAGAGTCTTTCCTTTTTGATGGGAATAGCTGTTTGTTGAAGTCTCTCTTCTGTTGCTTTTACCAATGTGTTTTCAGGTGGGGAACTCTACAGAAGTGTCTAACAAGCAGAATCTCCTTTTTTCAAAGGGGATCAGTACTAGGGAGGATCCCAAAGACACTTACCTTCCTAGGAAATTTCAGATATATGATTCTAGACCTGTCTAGTCTGTCTGGCACCATAAAAAATAAGGAGGAGAGGACAATATGCAATGAAAGGAAAGACAACACAGAAAAATAAAGAAAAAGTCGTGCGCCGCACGTTAGCGCGGCGCGCGATTTCGCCAGAGGCTTGCAGGGGACGCTGTTGCCTGCTGGCAGTCCAGGAAGGTCTAGAAGGTGGAGTCTGGGGCCTGGGGGTCTGGAAGTGGGGTGGGGGTCAGAGGTGACCCTCCCTCAGTATCCCTTGCTGGCCAGAGGCTTGCAGGGGACGCTGTTGCCTGCTGGCAGTCCAGGAAGGTCTAGAAGGTGGAGTCTGGGGCCTGGGGGTCTGGAAGTGGGGTGGGGGTCAGAGGTGACCCTCCCTCAGTATCCCTTGCTGGCCAGAGGCTTGCAGGGGACGCTGTTGCCTGCTGGCAGTCCAGGAAGGTCTAGAAGGTGGAGTCTGGGGCCTGGGGGTCTGGAAGTGGGGTGGGGGTCAGAGGTGACCCTCCCTCAGTATCCCTTGCTGGTCAGAGGCTTGCAGGGGACGCTGTTGCCTGCTGGCAGTCCAGGAAGGTCTAGAAGGTGGAGTCTGGGGCCTGGGGGTCTGGAAGTGGGGTGAGGGTCAGAGGTGACCCTCCCTCAGTATCCCTTGCTGGCCAGAGGCTTGCAGGGGACGCTGTTGCCTGCTGGCAGTCCAGGAAGGTCTAGAAGGTGGAGTCTGGGGCCTGGGGGTCTGGAAGTGGGGTGGGGGTCAGAGGTGACCCTCCCTCAGTATCCCTTGCTGGCCAGAGGCTTGCAGGGGACGCTGTTGCCTGCTGGCAGTCCAGGAAGGTCTAGAAGGTGGAGTCTGGGGCCTGGGGGTCTGGAAGTGGGGTGTGGGTCAGAGGTGACCCTCCCTCAGTATCCCTTGCTGGCCAGAGGCTTGCAGGGGACGCTGTTGCCTGCTGGCAGTCCAGGAAGGTCTAGAAGGTGGAGTCTGGGGCCTGGGGGTCTGGAAGTGGGGTGAGGGTCAGAGGTGACCCTCCCTCAGTATCCCTTGCTGGCCAGAGGCTTGCAGGGGACGCTGTTGCCTGCTGGCAGTCCAGGAAGGTCTAGAAGGTGGAGTCTGGGGCCTGGGGGTCTGGAAGTGGGGTGGGGGTCAGAGGTGACCCTCCCTCAGTATCCCTTGCTGGCCAGAGGCTTGCAGGGGACGCTGTTGCCTGCTGGCAGTCCAGGAAGGTCTAGAAGGTGGAGTCTGGGGCCTGGGGGTCTGGAAGTGGGGTGGGGGTCAGAGGTGACCCTCCCTCAGTATCCCTTGCTGGCCAGAGGCTTGCAGGGGACGCTGTTGCCTGCTGGCAGTCCAGGAAGGTCTAGAAGGTGGAGTCTGGGGCCTGGGGGTCTGGAAGTGGGGTGTGGGTCAGAGGTGACCCTCCCTCAGTATCCCTTGCTGGCCAGAGGCTTGCAGGGGACGCTGTTGCCTGCTGGCAGTCCAGGAAGGTCTAGAAGGTGGAGTCTGGGGCCTGGGGGTCTGGAAGTGGGGTGGGGGTCAGAGGTGACCCTCCCTCAGTATCCCTTGCTGGCCAGAGGCTTGCAGGGGACGCTGTTGCCTGCTGGCAGTCCAGGAAGGTCTAGAAGGTGGAGTCTGGGGCCTGGGGGTCTGGAAGTGGGGTGGGGGTCAGAGGTGACCCTCCCTCAGTATCCCTTGCTGGCCAGAGGCTTGCAGGGGACGCTGTTGCCTGCTGGCAGTCCAGGAAGGTCTAGAAGGTGGAGTCTGGGGCCTGGGGGTCTGGAAGTGGGGTGGGGGTCAGAGGTGACCCTCCCTCAGTATCCCTTGCTGGCCAGAGGCTTGCAGGGGACGCTGTTGCCTGCTGGCAGTCCAGGAAGGTCTAGAAGGTGGAGTCTGGGGCCTGGGGGTCTGGAAGTGGGGTGGGGGTCAGAGGTGACCCTCCCTCAGTATCCCTTGCTGGCCAGAGGCTTGCAGGGGACGCTGTTGCCTGCTGGCAGTCCAGGAAGGTCTAGAAGGTGGAGTCTGGGGCCTGGGGGTCTGGAAGTGGGGTGGGGGTCAGAGGTGACCCTCCCTCAGTATCCCTTGCTGGCCAGAGGCTTGCAGGGGATGCTGTTGCCTGCTGGCAGTCCAGGAAGGTCTAGAAGGTGGAGTCTGGGGCCTGGGGGTCTGGAAGTGGGGTGGGGGTCAGAGGTGACCCTCCCTCAGTATCCCTTGCTGGCCAGAGGCTTGCAGGGGACGCTGTTGCCTGCTGGCAGTCCAGGAAGGTCTAGAAGGTGGAGTCTGGGGCCTGGGGGTCTGGAAGTGGGGTGTGGGTCAGAGGTGACCCTCCCTCAGTATCCCTTGCTGGCCAGAGGCTTGCAGGGGACGCTGTTGCCTGCTGGCAGTCCAGGAAGGTCTCTTTTTTTTTTTTTTTTTGGAGAGGTTTTTCGCTATAGGGCGCATGCGCTCGCCAGACAGACAGAGAGAGACATAGAGACAGAAAGCGAGAAATCACCCCCCAGGGGGGATGGTCACGCCGCAATCCCTTCTCCTCCATTCTCCTCTTGGGATCTTGGGCACGCACGCACACGTGCCCGGCGTGAGTTCTAAGCCACCGGGTCCGGGACGCGAACCGCGGTCGACTACGTTTGAGTCCAGCGACATAGCCATTATGCTAACTGCTGGTTCCCTGGCCTAGATTTTTGTAAGCTGAAAATGGACTTCCTGAAGGCATCTTTTATAGATAACACCCAACCACTCTCACAAATGGAAGTAGCTCTTGGTTTCTTTCAGATACTGCTAGAATACATTTTTCTTTCTTTTTAAATGTTTGCTATAAAGTGTATGTGTTCACCAGAGAAAAGAGAAAGAAATGAAAGAGAGAAAAAGAAAGAGAATGTACCCCCTAGAAGAGATGGCCATACCACAATCCCTTCCTCTTTCAGGATTTTGGGTATGCACACATATGTTCCCACCGTGTTTCTCAAGCTGACAAGTTCAAGACTCGAACCGTGCAGGCAACCATGTGGGATCCAGATACCTTAAACTTTGTGGGGAGCCAAGTAGGAGACTTGAGGAACATGCAGGACGTGACTGCTAGATGGAGACCAAGGTTATTGTCTGGACCTAACCTTGGGTGTCTGAACTGTTATGTGCAGAATGTTCCAAGTATTGCTACAACAACCTGATAAACTCAGCAAGGACTTTTGAGTCCCACGTTAAGGAAGCCAGATGTTTCTGTATAAAACAGAGCAGGGAACCAGCAGTTAGCGTAATGGCTATGTCGCTGGACTCCCACGTAGTCGACCGCGGTTCGCGTCTCGGACCCGGTGGCTTACAACTCACGCCGGGCGCGTGTGCGTGCGTGCCCAAGATCCCGAGAGGAGAATGGAGGAGAAGGGATTGCGGCGTGACCATCCCCCCTGGGGGGTGATTTCTCGCTTTCTGTCTCTATGTCTCTCTCTGTCTGTCTGGTGAGCGCACGCGCCCTATAGCAAAAAGCCTCTCCAAAAAAAAAAAACAATAAATAAAAAATAAAACAGAGCAATAAATTTAACTCGTGGCTGACCAGGATTGACTGGCAGTCCTCCCGTTTCTATCCTGTCTTCTTGTCTTTTCTTTAATCCTCGCCCCCCAACTCAGGAACTGTTCGTGTTGGCAGGTCCGACAAAACTTCACACCACGTGTTGGCCCAGTAGAATACATATTTCTAATTCCCAAACAGGATTTGTAGGCAGCTATGAAGCTCCAATGAGATTTTGGGGAAAAAATCCTCACAAGTGTATTTCTATCTTCTGATCTTCTTTTTCATTGTGATACCTGAATATATTTTGGATGAAGACATAACTATTCAGTTTCTTCAATTTCCAGGAAACCTTTATGTAGCAAGTATCCCTCTCTGTCTTCAGTATTCCCTACCTTCACCTCCCAAGCAGGCAAAAGTGATAAAGATGAAAGAAACACCATAATGCTGCTAGTCCGCATGAAAATACCATGATTATCTTTTTCTAATCAGAAGGGAGTAATTTTCTTGCTCTCCACCTGACTAATCTTCTCCACTTTCCTCACCTCCCATCAGGTATTTAACTTCTAAATGTTTACAGATTAATTTGCGTGAAATGATCCCACAGCAACAATCACTCACAGGATCAAATTCCTCTGCTCGTTGAAACAGATTTTTTTTTCCTAATGATTCACCTGCTTTTTAAATAAAGATTCAAAGCTGAAAATAAAACTCGAATACCAGAATCTAGCCTATGTAGATCATAGCTTTTAAAAATAAATTTTAAAAAGATGGTTTTACAACTGATACCAAGCATCTTCAAACTTCAGAATTTTTTGTTTTGCTATAGGACTTGTGTGCTTGCTGGAGAGAGAGAGAGAGAGAGAGAGAGAGAGAGAGAGAGAGAGAATGAGAAAGCATCCCCTTTGGGGTAGAGGGCATGGGTAGGGGGGAGAGCCATATTGCAATTTCTTTTGGGATTCAAAGTACACAGGCCTAGTGTGTTTTTCAAACCACTGGGTCTGGATTCAATCTGTGCCATAGGCTAGTGGGATCCAGCCACCTTAAATACCACAGCGCCTAACTGGTCCAACTTCAGACTATCTTCTATGTTTTAGAACTCATCTATAGAACAGAAAAATGTATATAAGACAGATTTTGAGAGTCACACCTGCTGTCAAAGTAAGGTCACCATGTCCACCATCTGCAACCCTGACTCCTCTGCCCTACAGGATGAGGTACTTGCTGGCAGCTGGAGTAGGAGTGATCAAGATACCAATCATGAAAGGTTCACGGTGTAATAAGACTGGCCTTTTCTCTTGGCCGTCTTCACCGAATACTTCCATGATTTTGTCAAAGACAAAAGCAGTTTAAAACATTAGCTTCCAATTCTGCCACATGATTATTGCTCTGCTAATTTAATTTGCCAGCGATTTTAACCTGAATTATAGTCAATATAGAGGCTATGGAGAACACTAATTAAAAGGCATACTCTGTTCCTCTCATGTTTAGTAGGGCAACCAGCAAGTACTTTTTTTGTTAAGGAAGACGTGACAGGAGATGCGAGAGATCCCAAGCCAGCCCTCACTCCCACCACAGCACGGAAAACAAAAGTTATAGAAGATTATTGTTTGAACTGAGCACCTGCACCAAGGCCCAAACAAACCAGGTCAAACCAAAATGGTCACTCATGCTAAATCTACATAATTAAAAGGAAACTTTAAGGAACCAGATAGATTCTAAGACAAATGAATTTTTCATGAAAACAGATTTGGGTCTACTTAGCTCAGTGTAATAATGAAGTCTCCTCTGCTTTAACTGTTAGCCCAAAAAAGTACCACGAAGTAACTAGATATTAGTCAATTAGCTTTATACCCTCATCTATTCTAATTCCTTGTGCCCACCTTACAAAACCCACTGTTCTGACATCACTTATTGAAGTTCTCACTCTATGCTTTGTAGAACAGAGGCTGCCTTATTCATAAACCACAAATAAAAGTTAATTCAATCTATAACTAAATTTGTTGTAATTTTGTCTTTTGACAGCAGCAATGACTTTTCAGCAATAGCATAGTGCCCTTGAAATGTTGCTAGTTAATCACCAATTACCGTGTATTTGCCATGATTTTTTGTTTGTTTCCATCTGGCTCCCAGAAAGTTGGAGGTTAAAGAAAAGTTGTTTCAATATAGTTGTTTTTTATTGACTTTGATAAAAAGGTGTTAGGTGTTTGTTTGTTTGGCTTGGTCAGAGGGTGTGTGCACTCACCAGAGAGAGAGAGAGAGAGAGAGAACAATAAAGCACTCCCATGGGGGGGTGGTCACACTGCAAGTCCTTCTCCTTCATTTCTACTCTTGGGATTTTGGGCACACATATATGTGGCTAGTGTATTTCTCAAGCTGACGTGTCTGGGACTCAAACCAAGCAGTTAGTCATGTGGGATCCAGTTCACATAATCACCAGGTTCACAAATGTGTCAGTTTAACGTTTCATAATAAGTGAAGTTGTACATGATTTTTCTGTTTTCTTAAGAACACATCAGTTATTTTTCTGATATTAGAGTCACAAGTTTCCTTTGCAAATGATTAAGCTTCAGGACCCTAATGGTCTGGATTTTTACAGCTTCACCAACCTAAAGGGCTAGCCTTTACCTATAGACACTTAGTGGTTCAACCCTGTTGTCTCGATATTACAAATTTCTCTGAACAACAGTAGGGAGTAGGCATTGACCATGATGCTATTCAACATCACCACACCTGCTGGCCTGGATGTTTACCACAGACTTGGGATTTCTCACAGCGAGGCACTTCCCAGCACAGTCAGGTTGACATATAACATTAACCCTCACAATATTATTTCAACATATGCATGAAGTACTCACCAATATAAACACCTGCATTCCCTGCAGTTTATTCTGTAAACTTCATATTTAGTGACAGTAAACCTGGGTTGACAGAGAGGCCAGCAGAGGATTTGCATGAATATTTTGCCTATTTTGTGATATATGGTATCATAGTCCTGGAGAAAATATTGTTTGGCATAATACGCAGAGCTACCATCTTTCAGATTAATTGTTCTGACCTTGGTCTACAAGCATAAACAGAAATGCATTTTAGATAATGTTAGTTCCTGTCATAATTATATTCTGTGCACATTCAGGTGGAGAGGAGTAAGGAGCATCTGTGTTTGCCAGCGGGAGCAAGAAACCTTGAACCAAAAACAAATGCATAAATCTAATCTTAGGTAGAATGCAAGCTATTAGAGGAACACTGACCATAGGCAGAGAGAAGTAGAACTGCAAATCTTTCCTCAGTCAAAACTACAGTATCTAGACGATAACATTAATGATAAATGACCATAATCTTGTGCTTATAAAATGAGCTTTTTGAATTGGCTTGAAAACCTTTGTGTGATTACATCTATTAGATACTGGGTATGATAAACATTTTTAAATATATCCTAAAGTTTGCTGCAGGTTTGTCAATGTTAAAAAAAAAAAAGAAAAGAACAATTGTTAAATGGCTGTATTGGGAGTACTCTGAATCACACTGCATTCAAAAGTAATTCTATTTGGAAAAATACACAGAATAGCTATGGCAATATGGTGATGGGTAATCATTGGAAATAAATTTAGCATCTTAAAAGTAACTTTGCAATTTATGAATATTTGGTTAACAAATCTTTAGCTGACTCACTAGGCACAAGAAATCAATGTGTATCTGATTTTTAAAATTATGCATGCATGCTTATTTAAAATGTGTGTCAAAATAAAATAAATTGGAAAGGAGGTGAACCAGTCCCAGCCTCAAAGAAGGAAATGGAGTAACCGTACAATGATTGGGAAAGTAAGTTTTTTCTCCAGCACAGAAAATTGATACAAGATTTGACATAACCAAGACAGTTAATCTACAATGAAGGCTTATTTTTCCTTTTGCTTTGACCATGGGAATAGGAGACAGAGAGAGATAGGATGGTTTGGTTTGTAGCCAAGATCTGGAAGAAAACAAACCACCTGCAGAGAACGGCTTTCTTCTTGCAAGGTACATCTAGAAGCATAAGGCAAATAAAAATCCTCTTTCAGAAACCAATCAGATAGGTTAAAAGTTTTTACCTTACCCTGAAATTAGAAAAAACTGTAGTATCTGAAAAAAGACTTTTCATTGGAAAGGATAACAGAAGCAAATAGAAACACCGTGTAGACTTATGTGCAGACATAAAATTAAATGCATTAGAAAAAAAGATGTATTCTCATGGGTGAGAATAAAAGTCAATACTTAGCTAAGCAATTAATAACATTTGATTCAGTTAGTAAATATGCCATTATTGTACTTAGCTGTTCTTTACAGAGTACTTTATACTGGATCCTTTTGTCCATCACTGTAAAAGGAATATATAGTTTCACTGCTAGCTTATTAATTATGCTATTGATGAGTATAATGAAAGGATTTTATATCCCACTTCTCAATGATAAGTAATGTATGGATCTACATACAAATTATAATCCTTTGCCTAATGTCAGCTTCTGAAAAAGGAGGTGAGTTCTAGAAGAGTTCTAGTTGCATTTCCAAACAATTATTGTCAAAATACTTTAAGGTACATGTTAATTTTTTTTGAGAGGTTTTTGCTATAGGGCACATGCACTCGCCAGAAAGACAGAGACAGACAGAGAGATAGAAAGTGAGAAATAACCCCCCAGGGGGGATGACCACACCACAATCCCTTCTCTTCCATTCTCTTCTCGGGATCTTGGGCACGCACGCACACACGCCCGGTGTGAGTGTAAGTCAACAGGTCCAGGACTCGAACCGCGGTCAGCTACATGGGAATTCAGAGACATAGCCATTATGCTAACTGCTGGTCCCAGGTACATGTTAATTAAAACTAGTTGAAACTAGCTTAAGTAAAAGGAAATTTATTGAGTCATATAGGACGTCAAAAAGTTGAATTCAGACATGGCTAGATCAAAAAGTTCTCTTTCCACCTTTGGTCTCCATTTCTTGTTGCTCTTTGTATATTGGACTCATTCTCCCCTCCAGCAAACTGACTCTTTGTAGAAAGATGAATGCTAGCTAATCCAAGCCTATATTTTCACAGTTTATAGCTTAAAACAAAGAGTTTATCTTAGCATACAGGTGTTTAAATATCATGGAAAAGTTTGTTATAAAGAAATGTCCAATCCACTGAGGACAGGAAAAGACAAAACACATTTAGAGAAGCCTGAATCATGATCATTATTTTCAGGAACTGGTGAGACACAGATTCATAGATACTCTCTACCACATGTAAAAAGAAGAGATAATTTCCCAATGAGAAAACGATAGCAGAAAGTGAAACTCAGGGCCTGCTCATAGCACAAGGGTAAACCAACCAGATCCAGCAGAGAAAGGTCCTAGGTTAGTTTCCTGGGTTCTCCCTAAGCCCATCAGGCAAGTGCGTGTGCCTATAATTGGGACCAACTGAGATGGGGTGGATAATAGTATGAGGACCCTGTAAGAATGCCTGTCTCTTTTTCTGTCATGGAAGGAAAAATAAGTTTTTTTAAAAAAGTGAAACTCATAGATTTGGCCCTATCTTAAAAAGCCAATTTCACAAGACAGATTAGTTGTATTTCTGTTTTTCACTCGAATCCAGAATATGTAGATTTAATAAGATTAGCCATCTATTGTTCCAAAATAATGCAGATGGGTGCAATTTATTCAAAGCACCATATTTATCATTATGAGCAGTTATAAATGAAAGAGAAAGTATTTCTCCTAATAACCTTATAACCTATGAAGCTGCTGCAAAGAACAATGTGGAAGTGCATATTGGGAGAAAGTGTTATGGAATTATAACGAAAACTCCTTCGTATCAAATATTTTATATCCTATTCCGCAAAGATCTAACACAAATATAGAATATTCTCATTTATAAGTAAGCATTTACTTGTTTTCTTTATTTATGGACTTAATTATTTTCTTTCCCTGGGGTTCCATTTGGCAAATTAACATACCAGTACACTAAATGGTACTCAGGTGATCTGAAAGAATTTAGATACCTTTCAATTTGTCTGAATCTCAATTTGCCCAAAGGTGACCTAATTAAGTAAGCTTTAAAACACTCCCAAGAGAAGGCTCATGTTGTTGCTAAATAGAAAGCTGTAATGCAATATTTCTGTTAAATAGCATCTATTGCCCAGTTGTTCCACATAAATTCTTAAGCAGTAGAAAGATCTGTGCAAAAATATCCAAGACCAAAGAACATCAGGGTTCGAGTTCAAACATCATGCCTAAACATGCTTTCCTCAACATCAGACTTATTGTGCTTTCCTTCTTTCATTAGCTTTTAGATTATAGATTTTTTTAAGTGACTGTGGATCAATAAATCAATGAGTTCTTGGAGTGCATTACATGTAACGGTCACTCTGTGTATGTCCTACACACACATATATATAAATATAAAAATATATTTTTCTTTTTGGACTTGAAAGAGAAGAAGGTCATGCTAGAAATAAAAGTATCATCGGGAGAAAATGTTTAGACTATAAGCCGTTCTGCATCACTGGAGAAAATATTGAAGTAAACATATTATCCAGGGAGGAGTCCTGCTGAACCATCCAGAACAACTTTTACCAAAATATAATTACAGGGGCTGTAAATATATTTGCTTTAATGGCTAGTACTACACCTACAATTATAAGCACTCCATTTACCTGATGTACCTCTGAACAAATAAAGCAATAAAGGGCTCTGAAATACTGGACAGCGGAGGGTGTTAGGGGTTGATTTTTAGTGAGTTACAGCCATGAAGGCCTCTCAGTGATGGAGAGGCCATTAGCCTCATGCTACTCTGTGGTGAATCCACACCTCAAGTGCCCCCCAGTTCTCTATACGTACCTACAACTCTTGTCATTTTGCTTTTCTGACTGATTGAGTTGTTTCTACTGATTTTTCAAACTCAAAGTACCAAGGAAGGCCAAAACAATGGAAAATTTTATTTAATCAAAAACCTTTCTATGTAGGGATTTTAACCTAGAGGAGAAATTAAAAGGATAAATATCCTCATTTATCCTTTTTTATAGCCACAGACTTTAGCATAAATGAAGAAGTCATGTCACAGATAAGACAGTGAACAGGTTCAAAACTTCAAACCTGGGGCCTAAAGTAAATTAAATTAGTAGAAAAATGTAGAAACTGAATGAGAAAATATCACAAATCCATAATCCCTTTGCTAAAAGTTCAGTGTGTTTCAGAATTTAGCATTTTTTTTTCCTATTTTAAAATGATAGTACAGTGTTCATACTCACATTGTGTGAACTATCAGCAGGTTGTTTTGAGAAAAATCTTTGTTTTCATAGGTTTTTGAGTTTGGTGTTAAAAAAAATCAAAAACAGGGACCAGCAGTTAGTTAATGGCTATGTCGCTGAACTGCCATGTAGTTAGTTGACCACGGTTCAAGTCCCGGACTCGGAGGCTTAAACTCATTCCGGGCATATGTGCATGCGTGCCCAAGATCCCGAGAGGAGAATGGAGGAGAAGGGATTGCGGCGTGGCCAGCCCCCCTGGGGGGGGTGATTTGTCGCTTTCTATCTCTCTGTCTCTCTCTCGGTCTTTCTGGCGAGCGCACGCACCCTATAGCAAAAACCTCTAACAATAAATAAATAAATAAAAAACAGGACTATATTTCAGTTCAGCAAACCTGGGCTCTTCCTTTGCAGACCTTTCTCCTAGTAGCCCTCTCACTAGCTAGTAGGTGTCTGTCAGACCTGCCTACATCCCAGCATGAATACAGCTTGGTGTCAAACCAAGAGTCCTGTTTTAAGTACGTATAGTTGATGAGAGAAATCTCTAAATGTTTAAATCCACAAATTATACCTGCTGCAATTTGTACTAAACCTCTCTGACACTCTTGAGTTAATACCATTCAAGGTACTACCTACCATAAGAGTAACTATATTTTGTGATAAGGCTGTCAAACATTTCAGATGCCAAAAGATTTTTTTTTTTTAATTTACTGTGGTATTTAGTGCAGTCATCAGATGACTCACTATGACCATCAAGTATCACACAGAGCCGTTATTCCTATTTATTTTATGGTTAATACTTGTTGACATAAAGAGTTGGGTGGTGTGCCTAAAACGCAAGCACACACAACAAATTGGTGATATTTACACATATCACTTGGCTGATTCAGTTCTTTGCACTTTGAAACAAAGTAGGGGAAAAACTGTTAATAGTAAGTGAATTCTGTCACCATTTAAGTCACTCCACCCACAGCCCAGCACTAGCATGAGCTGAAAAGAGGAACTCATTCTTCCCCCCTTCAGTTCCACAGACACACGTTATGCCTGTGTTCTGTGCTTATTCTAATTGTTGTGTTTAAAGTTACTATACTTTTTTGTTTGTTTGTATCATCTGACTCTTTAAAGTAAGCCAGATGTTTCATCTGGCATTTCAAAAAAACAAGAAGGAAAATTAGCTGTATCAAACTTAATCAGGTTGCTTTAATGCTATACTTTATGGGACATTTCAAGAGCAACTTAATATATGATGTTCACTTTATGTGCTTATTTCATATTCTAACTGCTGAGGAAGGTACAATTATACTGCATATGTAAGTTACTCAGGGCATTAATGAATGTTGTATTATGATTTTTTTGAGAGATTTTTGCTATAAGGTGTGTGCGCTCACCAGAGAGACACAGAGACAGAAAGTGAGAAATCACCCCCTAAGAGGGATGGTCACGCCACAATGCCCTCTCCTCTATTCCCCCCCCACCCCAGTATTTTGGGCAAACATGAATATATGCCCACTGTGAATTCCAAGCCAGCAGGTCCAGAACTTGGACAGTAGTCAACTACATAGGACTCAAGTGATGTAGCCACTTTGCCATCTGCTGGTCGCGAATGTCGTATTATTAAGGGATGACTTCGTGTCAAGATGGTTGCAGGTAAGAAATAAGTACACTATAGGCCAAACTCAAAGGTATGAATGATTGAAAAAAAATACATGGTAAAAGGCATGACATATATTTTTAAATTTGTTTCTCTTTTTGCAGACATCCAAGTGGGAATACTGACTTATCTCCAAATTACCATACTGCTCTAAAAGGCTACTAATTCCTGATGAAAGTGCTATGGAAAAAAAATCAAGAAATCTGGTAACTAGAAAAGTGTGGCATTTTTGTACAATAAATATCCGCAACCTCACATTATCTATACCCATCAATTCCAACCACCGTTATCGCCCAACTAAATTCAGCTGTTGCTTCTCACAATAAATGAAGTAAGAGTCAGAGGCTAGAGAAGGGAGTCTACATCTGTAACTGGTTACAGGAGGACAGTCAGCAAACATCATCAAGCTGTCTAGAAAAGCACAAGTCCTTGGTATTTATAGGTACAGGACACAAGCATGTGCTAATCAGTCCTCACTACAATCAGCCAGTCAGTTTTCCCCTGAGTAATTATGCTGACTCCTGTTTTGCATCAAATACCCATTCCTTGTTTCTCATCTGACCATTCTTTGAACAGATCTCCGTATGACTCAGTACTTCGTCAGATTGCTCTCATCAGAGGCCTTTCTGAATTTCAAAATGGCTCCTATCCTGCTAAACCTCAAGCTGGTTGTCATTTCTTCAAAGAGTTCAAAGACCTAGTTTGCTGATAAGGGAAGTAGAAAAAGAAAGACAAAAATTATCTTTCCTTAAGAGAATTCTCAAAGTAGGCAGGACAGGCCTCTTGACTGTTGGTTTGGAGAATTAGGGCTTCAATTCAATATCGTATCTACAAAGTCCAGCATATAATCTCATACTGATAAGTAGCTTGAATGTACTTATATAGAATGGATTTCATGGTGACATTAACATTACTGTATACAAAGAATGTCTTTTTTTTGTTTTTGTTTCTGTTTTGTTTGTTTGTTTGTTACAGATCACGTGTATTTGCCAGAAAGACAGAGAGAGACAGAGAGATAGATAGCAAGAAATCACCCTCCAGGGGGAAGGTCATGCCACAATCCCTTCTCCTCCATTTTCCTCTAGTGATCTTGGGCACATAAGTACGTACATGTGCCCGGCCTGAGTTTGAAGCCACAAGGCCCAGGACTCAACCCACATTAGACTATGTGGGAGTCCCGTGACATAACCATTACACCATCTGCTGGTCCCTTACAAACAATGTTAAAAGTAGGTTAATAAAGAAACTGCTAATTTTCTTCTTAACACTTGCTAAAGAACATTGGTCAAAGATTTTGTGACTTTTATTCTATTTTGAAATTACCTTTACATTCAAGACACTTCCCCTGAGAGTTCTCCATTTTTTATATATCTAATAAGAACAAGCTCAGGGCCAACAGGTGGCATAGTGGTTAAGGCACTGGACTCCCACATGGCCAATTGCAGTTCTAGTCCCAGACCAAGTGACTTGAAAATCACACTGGGAGTGTGTGCATGTGTGTTCCAAATCTGAGAAAGAGAATGGAGAAGGTATTGCGGTGTGGGCATTCTCCCATAGTGGGTGGGGGGTGGTTAATTTTTCACTGTCTCCCTCTGTCTCTCTCCAGTGAACACACGTGCCCTATGACAAAGCTTTAAAAAAAAAAGAGAGAGAGAGAGAGAGAGAGAGAGTAACCATAGCACTTTCAGACCACAGTTTTATTCAGGTGTGAATGTAAGCATGAGGTTAAATGGTAATTAAGATCCTATCTGTCCTTAACAGGATATGAATCTATGAGCCGAAAGTTTAAAAGGGAATTTAATAGCCTACAACCCATTCTATATAAGTACATTCAAGCTACTTATCAGTATGAGATTATATGTTGGACTTTGTAGATAGGATATTGAATTGAAGCCCTAACTCTCCAAACCAACAGTCAAGAGGCCTGTCCTGCCTACTTTGAGAATTCTCCTAAGGAAAGATACTGTTTGTACTTCTTTTTCTACTTCCTTTACCAGCAAACTAGGTCTTTGAACTCTTTAAAAAAATGACAAGTTGGAGATGAAAAATGCTAGAGTCAGAAGACTTGCATTTGAGAGCTCTCCCCACCATTTTCTAGCTCTATGACCTTGACAAAAATCACTGCATTTCTGTTTCAATTTCTCCAATTATAAAACAGGAATATTTAGCTCTAGTGATTCACTAACCATTTAAAATGTGAGAGGATTCTGTAAACTCGTAAATCCTAACCAAATGGGAGAATGCGCCCACATACACCTTCACCGAGGAAATGATTGCAAACACCAACTTAAATGTGTTTCCCGCTGGAATCTTCTCCCATATGTGGCTTGTTATCTGACTACTCTTACACAGTAGCTTCCAGTCCCTCTGTAGCAATTCTTTAAGACTTACAACTCATTGAAACCAGAAATCTGTTGGGGTTCCCTTCTGGCATAGATGCCTTACAACTCCTTAGCTCAGTCCTAACGAGCTGGAGCCATCGATGTTGGGGTTTATGTGTACACGTTCCACACCTCAATTCCTTCAGGTAGCTTGTGATAAATTGAGAACATCTTCATTGTTTAAAGGAATAGGTCAAGAAACATAGCTGTAATTCATACCCCTGCCTTCAGAATGAATCTTTTTTAAATTTAAAAGCTCTAAAGAAGAAAATTTCATTATCTATCCCAGAGCTATTGCCTAATGTTCAACACCTTCTGCCACCAGGAAATCCTCTTATGTTATCTATCCTGACCAAAACCTTTCGCTTTTTTTAGAATTATTTTATTCTATTTTATTTTTATTATTCAATTTGACCAGAGAGAGACAAGGATGAGAGAGAGAGAGAGAGAGAGAGAGCAAACTGACAGATCCAGGACTCGAACCACAGTCACTCATGTGGGAGTCCAGTACTTTAACCACCACACCACCTGCTGGCTCCCCAAAACCTTTTTTGCTTCATTGTTTCCCACTCACCCAAAATGCCAAAAGCTTTAAGGAATGTTCAAAACCTTAAAGCTGCCATAAATTTGCAGGTAAGAGCAAATAATCAAAGACAAATTAATTTTAAAAATATATCATTTTACTTGTATTATTAGGAACTCAACAATTAATTTGGTTCCAAACTGAACATTTAGAAGAAACCATATATAAGGAAATAACGCGAGCTAATTTTTGTGAACCTAAAATTTTTTATGTCTCAGCAGATAGGTTTCTAACCAGAAGCCCAGTTTCTCACAATGCATAATAATACTAATTTCTCCTTAATACAAAACAGCTTTTTTGCCTGTATGACATTGCCTTTTGGACCCCATACATGACTTTAATTAAGATCTAACTTATTCATGACTATAATTCAGATCTAACAACCAGTCTCGTCAGATCAGGGTAATTAGTCCCAGAGGGTATTATAAGCGAGCTCATTTTTCTTTTCATCTTTATATTTTGGCAAACAAGTTGGGGTACTGGTTCATCTGGAGAATTCTGTGATCTGGAGAACTCAAAAATGTGGGAGTTAATAAGCTAAGTAAATTATTTTAAAGAGGTTCTTCTAAAGGGCTGTTGTGCTGGTAGATTTGGTTTGTGTGCCTTTACTGTGGTCCAGAAAGAAACAGTAAGGATGATTAACCAACATCAAGCTAATAAACATTTAACAGCCTGTTACCAATTTTATTAGAAAATTTAAAGACAAGATGTTAACTCTTACATATGGCTTTCCCATTTCAATTTCAGTAGCTTTGAAAGTATTTATCCTACCCTTTTTTCAATTATATTTCCATTAGGTCCTAATAAGAACTTACTTTTCCAGGCAACTGGAAAAATCAGACATCTTATAAAGACCAGGGGGGAATAAAGCAAACCTATTTTTCCCTTAAAAATTTGGCTATTAAGCATCCCTTGTTGTACTGCCATTACCTCTGCCATAGAACACCCATGCTAATTTTTACCATGCACTGTCCTTGAAACCACCTTCAGTATTGTGGAAATCTTGACACTGTATCCCTCTCATGACTTTTACTCTCAATATATTACCACAGAAATTCTAGTTATCATAACCCAGGAATTCAGACTTTCAAGAGATGTTAGAATATGGCTTATTACCTTTTAGGTTAGCCCATTTTGCTTAAGTTAAATATATTTTAAAGTCCAGAATTACCAATGTTGTGTCAAATTTTATGTATTCAAAAATATAAGGCAAAGAGACCAGCAATTAGCATAATGGTTATGTCGCTGGACTCCCACGTAGTCGACCGCGGTTCGCGTCCGGGACCTGGTGGCTTAAAACTCATGCCGGGCGCGTGTGTGTGCGTGCCCAAGATCCCGAGAGGAGAATGGAGGAGAAGGGATTGCGGTGTGGCCATCCCCCCTGGGGGGTGATTTCTCACTTTCTGTCTCTATGTCTCTCTCTGTCTGTCTGGCGAGCACACACACCCTATAGCGAAAACCTCTCCCCCCCAAAAAAAAGAAATATATATATATATATATATATATATATATATATATATTTGGCAAAATCAACAAGTGGCATGGTGGATACCCACATGGCAAAATGCGGTTCAAGTCCTGGGCCCAACAGTTTGAAAATCATTCTGGGCTTGTGTGTGTGTGTGTGTGTGTGTGTGTGCATGACCAAAATCCCTAGAGAAGAATGTAGAAGAAAGGATTGAGGCATGACCATCCCCCTGGGCAGTGATTTCTCACTTTCCTTCTCTCTGTCTTTCTCTGAAGAGCACATACACCCTAAGGCCAAAACCTTAAAAAAAATTATGTAAACTTTACAATAATTTCCCTCCTCCCAAAAACTATTTATGACTAGTGCCATGTATCAAATTAATTAAGTAGATGACTATTAGATAAGTGACTAATTCTGATAGCCACAACCAAAAGGTATAAGAAAGTATCTTCCTATCCAAAAGACAATAGTCCAAACAGAATAGGGCTAGAACTTTAAGAGGTAAAGCAGAACATAATTACCATTCCAAGAATAGCTAGATTCTATTTACTTTCAACCTTACGGATGTCATTAATTAGAGCCTTTGGTAAGAGAGGTAGACCTTGAGTCTTAAAAGCTTGAATTCGAAATTCTTGTTTCATTATTTGTTGACTGCATAGTCTTGGAAATGTTATTTACTTTTTGAGTATTCCTCTCTTCAAAGTGAAATAAAAATAGTTACACTGTAACTTCACAGGATTGTAATAAGGATTAAATGAGATCATGTTTTCTGAATTAGAAATAGAGTGGCTTTCTTCTGCCTTGACCCTTCCTTCACTTCTCTTCCCCTCCTTCTTTTTTTCTAAGTGGATCCACTGAGAGATATGTGTTCTCTAAATTACTAGTTATAGATGTGGATTATAGAGATGCTCTCTTAAAGGAAGCTAGGAAACAAGTTTCCTTTTTCCATCCTTTTCCAATCCGTTCCCCTTATAAAATTGCAAAATTAATAAGAGCTGACCCTGTTGACAGTCAAAAATTGATGTCAAGAATTATTTAACTTATATCAAAGCAGTGTTATAACAGCCAAAATAAGTCCCTACCAGAGACAAGGTTGAGAAAAGAGCATGCTCAGAAGTTTGTATCTCTTGCTACTTCCCCATGTAACTCTCTTTCATTAACCTCCATGCCTACAGTCTCATGAACACACCCTCTGCCAGTCTGCACTATTCACAGATCACTGAAACTGTTTCACCATTTCTTACTCTCTAGTCCTGGCGTATGCAACTTCCTCTGCCTGGAATGTCTTCCTCTGCTTGTTCTCCTGGTCAAAGAGCACCTGTCAAGTCTGCTTGAGTCATTTCTTACGGTTTTGTCAAGGTATTACATAAACTAGATAAATGGAAAACAACTAATTGGATGTCCAGTTCACAAGCCAAAGAGAAATACTGGGAGGAGAGGTGGTAGGACATGAAGTTAGCCTGGAAATCAATGATGTCCCCACGTTTATGGCATACAAATGCAAACTCCAAATAAATACTTAAGGACCATCTACTACTTTTGGTTAATTGAGATTTTTGCTATAGAGTGCTTGCACTCACCAGAGACACAGACAAAGAAGGTGAATCACCCCCTAAGGGAATGGCCATGCCACAATCCCTCCTCCTCCATTCTCCTCTTGGGATTTTGGACACGCATACACATGTGCCCGACATAAGTTTCAAGCTGCCAAGTTCAGGACTCAAATTACAGTTGGCCATGTGGGAGTTCAGTGATGTAACCATTATGCTATATGTGGCTCCCCCATCTACTATTCTTTGATATCAGTACTCAAATGCTTAAGAAAAAGTCTCTTATGGGCCACCCGCATAGACTAGTGATTAAAGGAGCTGGGTCTCACATGGCCGATCACAGTTTGAATGCTAGATAGTGGCTGAAAAGCACAGTGAGTGTGTGTGGATGTGTGTCCAAACTCCTGACAGGATGAAGGAACAGAGCAGAAAAGATTGTGGTATGATTATGTCCGATTGTAAGGTGCTTTCTCACTCTCTCTCTGTTTCTCTGGCAAGTGCACATATCCTCTTGCAATTAAGAAAATTTTTTTTGAAAATTAAAAAAAATTCTCATTGCAAATTTTTTTCTGGCTCTATTTCTGCCCTTTCCACTTATAACTAGACTAAACTCCCTAGTTTTTTTCATATCTGCATCTCTGCTATTGCTTTTTTCCAAGTACAAGCCTAGTCCCAAGCTCATGACTCACTAGTTTGTATCTTCATCATATCCAAGGACACCATTTTATTAGCTCCAGATTTGAAGCCCTGAAATCTGCAGTGACTTTCCCAAAGCCACATAAGCAAATAAGAACCAGAACCAGGACATGTTGTGGGCCCCTTGAAACCCAGGTCAACATATTTTCTTTCCTTTAACTTTATTTATTTATTTACTTTAATTTGACCAGAGAGGGACAGAGTTAGAGAGAGAGAGAGGGAAAGTAAGAAAGCAAGCCACCAGGTTCAGGACTAGAACTGCAGTCAGCTATGTGGGAGTCCAGAGCCCCCAACCACCATGCCACCTGTTGGCCCTGAATTTTTTAAAGTGTACTCAGAAAAACACTAGCTTCTTGGGGTAGTAATAGTGCTCAGTATATTACTTCTGTGATCTGGTACACTTAGGAAATTCTGAATTAAACAGATTCATTTAGTGGGAAAGCTTCAGTATGATAATGTATATTGATGAACTATATTGTATATTGTATCTTTATCAACTGACTATGTAACCAAATATCACTTCTCTGGAGATAATGGTTAGCAATGGATAATTTAGTAAGCATTTCATAAAGTTAGTAGAACATATTGGTTAGAGCAAAATGCTTGATGATTTTTGAGTACTTTCACCTCTCTATATTTCCATTTATTTATCTAGAAAACAAATAATGGTAATAGCACCTGCCTTAGAGAGTTTCCACGAGGATAACCTAGATTATAGATGCAAAGTCCTTAGTACAGTGTCTGTATATTGAAAATATTCAATAATGGTTAGCTCGTACCAGAGATGAAAGAGATTTACACTGTAATCCAGGTAGTAAACATTTTAATAAATCTCAACTAATTTTTTTTTCTTCTCCCAAAAAGCATTTTTTTTTTTTTTGGTCATTTCTCCAACCATGAGCTTTTTCATGCTTCTCTCAACATTCCATGATCATCTCCAGCCCATGTTCCTTTCCCCTCCTTTTCATGTAGAGCTCTTTTTTTGTTCCTCAAAAAACTTGGATGCCAGCCTATTTATCTTGAGTTAATTTCTTCAAAGCCTCTTTTTTTTTTTTTAAGAGATATTTTTGCTATACAGCATGTGCACTCACCTGAGAGACAGAGAAACAGAAAATGAGAAATCATCCCCCAGAGGGAATGGCCACACCATAATCCCTTCTCTTCCACTCTCCTCTCAGGATCTTGGGCACATGCACACATGCCTAGCTTGAGTGTTAAGTTGCCCGATTTGGGACTCAAACTATGGTCGACTATGTGGAAGTCCAACTACGTAACCCTATGCCATCTGCTGGTCCCCAAAGCCTCTTTTAAGGAAGCGAGATATTCTCTCCAAAAGCCCCACACAATAAAATTCTCCTACCGAATCTATTAAGAAAACCCTTTTCTTTGTACATATAAAAAGTCTTCAATTTCAACATCCTTGAAGGACCAGTCTTCGAGAAGAAGTGACTTATACTGTGCATTCAGCATACTTAAAATCTGTAATCTTACTTTCACATTTCTAGGACTTAATACTCCACTCCAGGCTATTATGATACATCTGCAGTGCCAGGAAGCCAGGCTCCTTTTATCTTGTTGCTCTGCTCCTCTTTAAAGCATAGCTTCTGGCGAGAGGCAGGCCTTCAGGAGAAGATTCCTCATGGCTCCTGCAAACTAGTCATCTCGGGGTAAAAGAGAAATGAAGATTTCCTACTGATAATTCAGCCTCCAGTTAACAAGCTAGAGTGGCAGGAGATGCGAGAGGCAGGCCTTCAGGAGAAGATTCCTCATGGCTCCTGTGAACTAGTGATCTCAGGATTGAACTTCAAGAATTAGGAAGAAACACACCATCCATCAGATGACTAGAAATTACCTCAGGACCACAAGAAATATGGGAAAGCAAGACAATACTGCTCCTCCAAGGGAAAAGAATAACTCCTCTTCATCCACAGGCAGTTCAATGGAAATCATGGAAATGTCTGATAAAGAATTTAGAACACTCATAATGGTGAAGCTAACAGAGATGGAAGAGAAGAGAGACAATGAACTGCAGAAGAGAAAAAAAGAAGCTGACGAGTTCCAGGAAATGAGAAAATTCTTGCAAGATTTAAAAGAGGAATTACACACTTTAAAAAAGAATCAAACGGAACTGTTAGAGAGGAAGGCTATAATACAAGAAGTCAAAATCTCCCTTGAAAGTATTAAAAGCAGACTAGATCATACAGAAAATAGAATCTCAGACATAGAAGAGAAAATTGCTGGCCTAGAAAAATCCACCACGAAGACTGAGAAAATTGCCCCCCCAAAAGAGAATAATATACGATAAGTACTAGATACCATCAAACATCCAAACATCCAGATAATTGTCATTCTGGAAGGTGAAGAGACTCATAAGGGCATTGATCATCTATTCCATGAAATCCTGCAAGAAAACTTTCCAAACCTAGAGAGGCATTCAAAGATCCAGTCCCAAGAAATACAAAGGACCCCACATAGAATCAACCCAAGAAGATCTTCTCCAAGACACAATATAGCCAGATTGACCAAAACCACAGACAAAGACAAGATACTAAAATTGACAAGAGAAAACATTAAGTTACCTACAAAGGACATCACATCAGGCTAACAGCAGACCTCTCATCGGAAACAAGGTGAGCAAGGAAAGAATGGGAAAATATATTCAAAGTGTTAAGAGAAAAGCAATTTCAGCCAAGAATACTGTACTCAGCTAGATTATCTTTTATGTGGGAAGAAAAGACAAGAACATTCTCAGATAAACAAAACCTGAAAGAATTAACCAGCACCAGATCTCCAAGAAGTTCTCAAGGGAGTTAGGAAAATTAAATACAGGCACACAGAAACAAGAGTTCAAAAACTAAGAAAATGACCAACTTAATCATAGGGACAAGCCTGGAGTTGAATATTATATCCCAGAATTTAATCAGGAAAATTGAACCACAACAGAAGATAAAGTACATGAGACCGAATTGGTGAAGTATAATTTTATGACTAAAACATTGCTGATTTTCTTGTAGACTTTGTTATCTGGTTATAAGGATTTGTGTACTATCTTGAGATATGGATAGGTTCATGTACCTATCATTTGATCAGAATCCTAACCCGTTTCCTGGCTTTAAGTTTTAAGCAAAGTTCCTTAGCATTTCTTTGATTTAAATTAAAACTGGTTTTCTTAATAGTTCCAAGTGAACTTGCTATTGAAAGTAGTTATTATTTAAGAAATTGTGTGATCAATACAATGTAGGGAGAAAGGAATGGAAGACATCAGAGAGTGTGAGAAGAGGGTGGGAAAGGACAGAGGGTCAGAAATAGGGCTAAAAAAATACTGGAAACTAGAAATGGAACTGTTTTGATAATAACAGGCATGATTAAGCCACTATGCAGTATATTCTGGATGGGAAATCACATTTTATATGCTGTGATGATGCTTAGGGAATGAATGTAAATTAAGTTAAAAAAAAAAGAAGAGGTTTAGAAAAAAAACTGTTTTTCTTGAAATTAAAAAAAAAGCATTAAAAATACCTATTTGATGACTGAAGTAAGATATGTAGCACCAGCTAGGTGCTACTTTATAGGATGTTCATTCTACTCACTGAGGCTTATGCCTAAAGTTGGACTTGTGTTCATGGACATGTATATATCAGCTGTGCTTGCTATGAAAATATTTAGATTAATTAAGATCTTTAGTGACTCAATAAAATGTGTGGGGAAAAAAGTATAGAAAGCAAACATAGATACCAGAGACAGTGTGGGAGGAGAATGAGAGATGGCAGAGGGTAAGAGATAGGGAATCAAGGATGGGAGAAAAAAAAACAAAACATACAGGAAACAAGAAATGGAAAATTACTTGTTGATGATAACATGTATGTTGATGTGCTTGATTGAGCCAATATACAGTGTGCTCTGGATGGAAAATCTCATTTTGTATCCTGTAATGATGTACAGTGAATGAATATAAATAATAAATTTAAATTAAAAAAATAAAGCATAGCTTCCATCTCTTGGTACACAACAGCTCCAGTCCATCAGAGCTACATCCCAACAAAACAAGGTGAGACAGCAAGGGGAGAAAGGCATGGATGTTCTCCACAAGGGCATGACCTAAACATTACACACCACACATGTCCAAGGCCACAATTACTTGAGGAGTAAAACAGGACAAATTTAGCTGCATGATTACATACCGGCACAACATTCCACTTCCTTAAGGGAAAAGGAAAATGGCTGTTAAGGGATAAATGGTAAACTGTCATGTTTGGGTGAAACAAAATTGATAGTTTATGATGGCAGCCTCCATAAAAGAGGCTCCCACGACAAAAATTTCCCTTCCCCCTTTCTTCCCTAAATACTTCCATCAAAATATTCCTTCAAGGGTCCAGCAGTTGGCGTGGTAGCTAAGGGCGCTGGACTCCCCCATGGCCGACAGCAGTTCAAGTTCCAGACCTGGTGGCTTGCTTTCTTATTTTCCATCTCTCTCTCTCTTTCCCTGTCTGTCTCTTGTCAAATTTAATAAATAAGTAAAGTTAAATGAAATAATTCATTAGAAATTTCTTCAATCAAGATATTCTAAGTAGTTCTTAAAAAAAAGTGGCAATATTTTGGGTTTTGAAAAGAAAGAAAGATATTATAGAAAAAAGAATGGAGATATATTTTTAAGGTTTGTAAAGCATTTTAATTTAATCCATTTTTAATATTATTAAAATTTAGTAATTTCATGCTACTATCTTTGACTAGACTAATATACATACAGTATATGCATGCTGGGAAGGTTCATTTTGGAGAGGTATTTGCTATAGGACACATGCGTTCACCAGAAAGACAGAGAACGACAGAGAGATCGAAAGTGAGAAATCACCCCTGGGGGGATGACCATGCTGCAATCCCTTCTCCTCCATTCTCCTCTCAGGATCTTGGGCACGCACGCATACGTGCCTGGTGTGTGTGTAAGCCACCAGGTCCAGGACTCAAACCACAGTCAACTACATGGGAGTTCAGTGACATAGCCATTATGCTAACTGCTGGTCCCTGGGAAGGTTCATTTTGTATGCTGTAAAGATGTACAATGATTAAATGTAAAAAAATAAGAAATTAAATAAAAATTTAATAATTTCTAAAATTGAGTTGTTTTAAAAAGATGTTTTCTTAGTTTTCAAATACATGCATCCTCTTTCTGTGTCTATATTTTCAGTCAAAACATTTTGATCTATTGTGAGTGGCAATATGGAATTAGTTTCTATTCTTTCTATTCTCTGTTTCTGCCATTTTTAATTTATGTATTTCTAAATTTAATAATAATAATAGTTGCTGGGAAAGCATTGCTTATTTTTTTCCTCCTAAAACCCCACTGATGTACTACAGATCTTCAAAGAGTTCATGGAAAATGTATATTATGAAAAACTATGCATGTATTTCAAAATGTTTTGCACAAAGTGAACTCATATTTTACTTCCATTTTCCCTCAAACTGAAGTTCCCTCATGTACACAATTGCTATCCCCATTCACAGAGGAAAAAACTGGGCCTATAAAGGAGTATAGTCAGGATACCGCCTAAGTCAGAAATCACATCAAGCCTTAAACCCAGTTCAGTATTTTATCAAGCCAATAAGTTCTTTAAAAAAACAAAATCAGGATGGGCGATCAAGGGTTCAGTGCAAGCCACTACTGCAGAAAAAATAAAAAACTGTTTGAAATAACCACAACAACAACAACCAAAAGGCATGGATTTAAAATTAAAAAAGACTACAACCAGACCGCTTACTCTTACAATGCAGAACTGGAACTAGAAAAGCTGAAATGTTTTTACTGATGAACAGCCAATGTTAAGCCACCTAGAACTGGCAAATGATAATGCATGGTTCTAACTGATCATTTTCCAGAAATTGACTGAGAGAAATATTTGACACCTTTCGTTTGCCAAATGTGCGCTATTGTCTTCATTACATAAAACCCTCCATAAACGGGAAATGTGAGCTGAGGTTAAATACTGAGAACTCAAAAAGCGTGCATAGGTAGCACGCTTGTTTTGTTTGTGCAGATGTTCAGGGAAAGGTGTCAGCAGGAATTGCTAATCAGAGACTTAGAGCTCAGCGGGAGGCTGAAGCTGTCCTTTTCTGTAGATGCAGTTCTGTGCTAATTTACTAGGGGGCGACATAATCTTACAAATAAGCATATCATTCTGGTGCAAAAGTTTCAGTTGTATTTTGTCACTGACATGCGTTTCATTTCCATTTCTTCTTTCCTC
Source organism: Tupaia tana (assembly GCA_026018925.1). NCBI lineage: Eukaryota > Metazoa > Chordata > Mammalia > Scandentia > Tupaiidae > Tupaia > Tupaia tana. Next base: position 5,146,586 of record JAKSZU010000020.1, on the reverse strand, counting down.
TTGCTTTCATTTTTTTCTGTTTTTCTCTGAAATTGTGTGTCTTCTATACCATTTTAATAACAGAAAATCTGTTAAAACACACAAGCTGGTTTGAGGAAGAGAAATTGGAAAATCTCTGTAGTATGACCTGAATATAAGAATAAAGGATTTTCGGTCTTTGCTATAATTCATTCCTGAGGGCTTTCTTACATTCATAGATATTCCTTGCATATGTGTACATCTGGAATTCCCTTTATTGATGGAACACTAGAGAAGTAAGTCCATTTTCATATATATGTAGATATAGATACATAGTTTATCTTCTTCTCAACACGCCAAGAAACAGGTTTCCTTGGAATCAATAAAGAGCAATTCAATATCAAGTATTTTTGTAAATCCGTCCTTTACCCCTACCTCCTCCATCTATCCCTTCTTCACACATGGAGCCTGCAGCTGCAAAGGGCATAACAATTCCATTTACAAAATTGCAAATAAGTATCAGTGAGTGTTCTGTATTCACATGCAAATATTGATTATCATTACTTTCCAATATCCAGCTCTACTATCCAAGGACAAAATGGAAAATATCTTACTTAGGAACTGGAAACATTGAGAATCCTCCTTTTTCCTTGCTACCTTTTGTTATCCTGAGAAAATATCATTCTATTTGCCTGTATATGATTACCTAAAAAAAAGCCACAACTGTACGTTCATATCACTTACTCATTCATATGAAATGGCCATCTATTGCAAGGACTGCATTTTACTGAGCACTGTGACACTGAGAACTACCAAGGAAAATAAGCCATAGTTTCTCGTTTCAGGAGGGAGACAGATCTAGAAAGGAGAAACCATGAAAGAACATGAGTGCCAGTTGAACCCTATGGGGAGGAGATACAATGGAAGATCGACAAGAAAAAGTGACATAGCCTGGGTGTTGAGTCTAGCCTATTATTATTTTTTTAATTTAAATTTTATTTATTAACATTTTTTAATCTGACCAGAGAGAGACATGGAGAGAGAGAGAAAGAGAGAGAGAGTGAAGGAAAGTGAGAAAGCAAGCTGCCAGGTCCAGGACTTGAACCATGTTCTGCCATGTGGGAGTCCAGCACCTTAGCAACCATGCCACCTACTGGTCCCTTACCCATTATTTTTAAGAGAAGCAAAGGAAGCAAACCCAATGGCAGTGATGAAGACCAGTAAGTAATAAAGTAGAAGTGATGGTAAGAATGAGGAGTGAAAGAGAATTTTTGAATGGGAAGCTTAAAGGAAGAGTTTTTAAAAAGGAAAAAAAAAAACACACAGTCTTGGTTCTTAAAATTATTTTTAAAAACTTGTTTATTAGAATTCAAGTGTCCTAAGATAGTCTTAAAAGACGTTCCTGGGATCAGCAGGTGGTGTGGTGGTTAAGTCATTGGACATTCCCACATGGCTGACCACTGTTCGAAACCCAGACCTGGAGGCTTGCTTTCTCACTTTCCCTCTGCATGTGTGTGTCTCTCTATCTGGTAAAAATTTTTTTTTAAAAAATGAATGAGTAAATACAATTTAAAATAAATAATTCTTTTTAAAAAAGATGTTCCCAATGGGCAATATCTCCTGATGTTCATAACGTATGTATAATGCCCTTTCACACTGAATCCTGGCTGTACCGTGGCTTCCATTAACAATCATTTACAGCAAGAGTGACATTGTGGCCATTCTGGACCTAGACGTTGTGAGGACTGGCAGCTTCTGTCTCTCCTTGCTTGGTCTTGGAGCTCCGAGCTGCCACATAAGAAGTCAGCTCTCTTCATCCAAGCCGTGAATAGAGGGGATCACAGAGACTATGTAGAGAAGAAGGGAAGTCCAGCCATGCGAGAAATTCAGACAAGCCTCCAGAGGATTCCACCCACAACAAGTAGTGACTATTCAACTACAAAACTCAAGAACGATCAGCAGAGTAGTGCCAGCTGAACAGAGTAAACATGGAGACACGAGAGATGGTAAAACAATTGCAGTTATCAGCCCATCACGTTTTGGAGTGACACCTGCCTCTGTGATGCATTGTACATCCAGCCACAAGCACTCAGCGCCCACAGAGAAAATGCCTATCTAAGTGACGCTACCTGGGAAAGGCTCTCGACCACAGCATGTACAGGGGCAGCCCTGCAGTTCCGAACAGCCTGGAAAAGAGAGGACAATGTGGCTAAAAGGAGAAAGTGAAGAGGTGCTGAATGGAAATGGCATTTTCCTTATTAAAATAAAACCTCAGCCTTCAGACTTTCTTGACAGAGAAAATAACCAACCCAGCAGATATTCCACTCTCCTTGGAAGTCCTTGCTTTCCTCTTGGGACTCTCTCATTTCAGACACTGCTGCTGCAGTCTCACTAGCCCCAGGAGGCACGGTGTGCCCTTTCTTTGCTCTATCTAAACACAAATAAAATCTCTTCTGTGTTCCTTTTAGCACAGTTTAGGGAGGCTAGAACTTTAAAAGAGTTTTCATTAAATACCAAGACAGAGAAAAAACAGCTAACAAAGGGAAACACAAAAACGAACCATTATTCAAAAACAGATACCGACTCTGGTTCCAAAAATCTTCCCAATTTCAAAGGCAAGTTACCCAGGTCCCTCATTCTTCGGCTCCTGGCTTACCCCATCTGTTCGTTCAACAGATACGGTCTCAAGCCTACTTTGCATCAGACACAGTTAAACACTGTAGACTGAAGGGGCCAGCAGGTGGCATGGTGGCTAAGGACTCCCACATGATACACTGCAGTTAGAGTCTCAGACCTGGTGGCCTGAAAATCAAGCCAGGCAGTTGTGCATGTGTGCCTGAAATCCCAAGAGGAGAATGAAGGAGAAGGGGTTGAAGCATAGACATACCCCCCAAGGGGTTATTTTTCACTCCCCACCCTCAGTTTCTCTCTGTCTCTCTGGCAAGCATACACACCCCATGGCAAAAATCTTAAAAAAAAAAAGTAGACTGAGAAAAAAAGATACAGTTTCTATGTACAAAGTGATTATAATACAGTAAGTGGTGGTGGAAAGTTAAGGAAATTTTCCTGAAGGGGCAACTGAATTCTAGAAAATAAGAGTTAATCAAGCTAATGTGTAAAATAGGACTTCACGCACATTTTGAAAAACCATATTGTGTGCTATAGAGACATGTAACAAATGTGAATAAGGAATTTTATTTTTTTAAAAAAGAAATATGAAATATAAATACGAGGAGACTTGAGAAATGTTGTCACCAAGGTGAGACAAACAGTTCAGTGTAACAAAATGATATATGGAGGGCCAAGGACAAAAGGAGATACTGAGTAGGTAGTCTGAAATACGAGAATGAAGGGTTGAAGGTATCATGACTAATGCTTCGAATGTAATCTCAAAGGCTACAATGAATAAGTTATCGTAATAATTGACATAAGAATTTCATTTTCTTTTTTAATTTGCCAGAGGGCCTGTGCTCTTTCCAGAGAGACAGAGGAAGAGAAGAAAGTCACTCTAGTGGGATGAAGTTACACTGCAAATCCTTCCCCTTCATTTCTCCATCGTGTTGAGATTTGGGGCAAATAAGTCCATGCACCTGGCTTGTTTTTCAAGCTGCCAGGGCCAGGATCCAAACTGTGCATTTGGCCATGTGGGATCCACCTACCTTAACCTCTAGGCCACAGGGCTGGCCCAAGGACTGCATTTTTTTTTTTTTTTTTATTTTTTTTTATTTTTATTTATTTATTATTTATTTAGTTATTTTATTTATTTTGGCATTTTATTTGCACCCCCCCCCCAAAACAACACAGTAAAGCTCTAAGATAATTTTTTTTTTTTTTTTTTCTTTTCTCTTTTTTTTTTATTATTATCCATTTTTTGTTACATTGAATTACATATAACTTTACAGTGTATTACATTGCTTTTTCAAAAGGGAATGCCATGCATGTCAGTCAGTACAGAGACATTAATCTCCCCACTTCAACATTCAATATCTTTCCTATGTATCCCCCAATCATTATTATTATTATTATAATTATTTTTTATGATAAACATGATTTTTTTTTTTCTCCAATTATCAGATCATAAAGTTCCCAACAAGAGGGAACGTAGACTCCACTCAGGGCTGGACCAAGAGTGGGTCTCGTGCAGCCCCGCAAATGTAGGTGAATCTCCATGGAACACAGTTTCAGGAACGCGGCTCAGGGAAGCAGAGACGGCCATCAGCTGATGCAGCACGCGAGGCAGACCCCGGCCACGGCTCGCGGGACAGACCCCGGCCACGGCTCGCGGGGCAGGCCCCGGCCACGGCACGCGGGGCAGACCCCGGCCACAGCTCGCGGGGTCAGAGCCCCGGCCACGGCTCGCGGGGCAGGCCCCGGCCACGGCTCGCGGGGCAGACCCCGGCCACGGCTCGCGGGACAGACCCCGGCCACGGCTCGCGGGGCAGACCCCGGCCACGGCTCGCGGGGCAGACCCCGGCCACGGCACGCGGGGCAGACCCCGGCCACGGCTCGCAGGGTCAGAGCCCCGGCCACGGCACGCAGGGGCAGGCCCCGGCCACGGCTCGCGGGGCAGACCCCGGCCACGGCACGCGGGGAAGACCCCGGTCACGGCTCGCAGGGTCAGAGCCCCGGCCACGGCACGCAGGGGCAGGCCCCGGCCACGGCTCGCGGGGCAGACCCGGGCCACGGCACGCAGGGCAGTCCCCGGCCACGGCTCGCGGGGCAGACCCCGGCCACGGCACGCGGGGGCAGAGCCCGGGCCACGGCACACGGGGCAGGCCCAGGCCACGGCTCGTGGGGCAGACCCCGACCATGGCTCGCGGGGCAGACCTCGGCCACGGCACGCAGTGTCAGAGCCCCGGCCACGGCACGCGGGGGCAGGCCCCGGCCACGGCACGCGGGGCAGGCCCCGGCCACGGCTCGCGGGGCAGGCCCCGGCCATGGCACGCGGGGTCAGAGCCCCGGCCACGGCACGTGGGGGCAGGCCCCGGCCACGGCTCGCGGGGCAGACCCCGGCCACGGTACGCGGGGTCAGAGCCCCGGCCACGGCACGCGGGGTCAGAGCCCCGGCCACGGCACGTGGGGCAGACCCCGGCCACGGCACGCAGGGTCAGAGCCCCGGCCACGGCACGTGGGGGCAGGCCCCGGCCACGGCACGCGGGGGCAGAGCCCGGGCCACGGCACGCGGGGCAGGCCCAGGCCACGGCTCGCGGGGCAGACCCCGGCCACGGCTCGCGGCATTTTTTATAAAGAACTATTTATTTTATTTATCATTACTATTGTTCTTCAATTTGACGAGGGAGAGATGAGAGAGAGAGAGAAAGTAAGCTGCCAGTTCTGGGACTTGAACTGCTGTCAGTCACTGGGAATCCAGCGCTTTAACCACACACCATCTGTCAGAACTGCATTTTAAGATATACTGAAGAATAATTGTGGAAAAGTTTGAATGAAGACAAGACCTCCTTATAAAGTATCTATGACTCACCTATAATGTTTCTGTCTTGATTATCATGATATATTTTCAGTTAAGACCAAGAAAGACAGATTCAAATTCTGAAACCTGCCTAGGATGGATTCTCTGAGTTTTGGTTTTAGTTCTAACCGATGCAGATTCTCTAGTGGATTCATGGCAAGAATAACCACATCCTTTAGGTAAAGTCCCACTCACATCTGTTGGTGCTTCTCTACCAGCCTATTAGTCTACAGATAACCTTATTTAGTGTTTTAGTGAGAAAGAGAGAATGGAAGAAAAAGAGAGAGGGAAAGAGATTTTTTTTGACAGGGTATTGTTATTGCAATCTGCCTGCCTTGGCTCCGAGTTAGTCTGGATCACAGTTGCCCACCACCATGACGGGCACATTCAGGTAAGTTCAGGTTCCAAACAAGGACCTTCCATGCAGCCCCAGACTTACATGAGATCATGCTAACACTTGCACCACTGCAGCTGGTCCTGCACACCTAAATGATAACACAGGTCCATAGCTACCTTTCTCATTTATTTCTATCAGAGAAGCCACGGATAAACAGTGCTATATTTATAATTGTCCCATGGGCCTACACCATAGGGCACAATTCTATTTATTACATGGATACATGCAAAAAATAAATAGTAAAATAAATCATAGTATTAGATATGGAATGCCATAATGCTTCATCTATCCAAAAATTTGTAAAACGCTTCATAGGCTACAAAGTATTTTCCTTGTAAATTCTTTAGTTGCTTCTCAACACTATCCATCCAGGTGTTAACCATGCTAAAATGAACACACCTGGACAAGTACTGGACAAGAAAATTATTTATTCTCTTTCTTTTATCCCAAGCTCTTGCCACTAACCAACTTTAGAGACCTTGAACCATCGGTTCTTTCTAAGTTGGTCACCCAATGTCTCATTCACGCAAATATGAGTGAACAGCATGGAGGGCTCAAGGTTGTAGAAGCAGAAGCAAAAATAGAAACCAGATCTTTTCATTCTTTTTTCAGGATTGTTTTAATGGAATGTCAAGTTTCCTGCTGGTGACATGAAAATACCAACGACGTGTAAGGAGTAGCAGAGGTCATACCCAGAAAGGGTTCCATCCTAGTGGCAGATACCTTCAAAGAATCTATTCCACAATGGGACCAGCAGTTGGCGTAATGGCTATGTAGCTGGACTCCCATGTAGTCGATCGCGGTTCAAGTCCTGGACCCGGTGGCTTAAAACTCACGCCGGGCACGTGTGCATGCGTGCCAAAGATCCCGAGAGGAGAATGGAGAAGGGATTGCGGCGTGGCCATCCCCCCTGGGGGGTGATTTCTTGCTTTCTGTCTCTCTGTCTGTCTGGCGAGCACACGTGCCCTATAGCAAAAATCTCTAAAAAAAAAAAAATCTATTGCACATTGACACAGAACTATTAGCAAATAACATTGATTATATAGTTTGTTTATTTGAAACAAACTGCTGGATGTAATTTTAGTTGGAGACATCTCTGTCACTTAAGAAAATAGGAGCTAAAAGCGTCTTACTTTGGAGACATTTTCTTTGTTAGGACATCTATCAGCTCTTGAACCATTCATCTTCAGACTCCTCCTTGGCTTAAGGTGACATTAACAGACACAGTTATGATCGTGTTCATTTTTTTCTTGTGTAAAGAACAATGTGAGGGCTAGGAACATAATGAGAGTTTAGAAAACCTAAATGTTTATACAGTTAGGAGGGTTAAGTCAATTTGATATGGTAATATTTGAAATGAAATGCTAATAAGTAAATGACTGTGATCTTAACCTATCTTACAACAATCATTTGACAAAACTTAGCTCTGTAGTCTAATATGAGGGTTAGACTTGCAAGAGTAGTTTTTGTTTTGCGAGTGCTTATATTTTTAAAGAAATATTATTATTTATCATCATTATTATTCTTTCTTTGCTACACACACACTATGAGAGCTTAATCTGAGACTGAGAAGAAAAGGGTCCTTGATGAAAGCAAAATTTTGCATTGCATTTAAATTATGGCCGCGTTGACTAATTGCTGTCCTGCTCCCTAAAATCCTTTGTGGGTTGGCAGAAGCGCGATGAGGCGTTGTTTGTGAGAGGAGAAAAGTCACTGTGGGGCATCAGGCTCCGAGGAGTCGCTGGCTCCAGTGCCAGCCTCAAGATTTGTGAGGTCAGGAGACGCGAGTAAAATATGAGGCTCCTTGACAGCAAAGCTGTTTAAAACTGACCTTGCTCACCTTGGAAGATAACCAAGGAGCTGATTGCTCCACTGCACTCTACAACTGCCAGGCGTGAGGAGAAGCTGTGTCAGGCTGGCTCCCGCAGCTCCCCACCAGGGAGAGCTATGTTCACAGCCATGCAAGACACCAGAAAATTAGGCCAGCTGCATGGCACAGCAGTAACGTGCTGCTCCGTCAATGCTGGATACACATGGACGATCACGGGTTCAATTCCCCAGGCTATCTGTATATGCCATGTGCCTGAACACGTGATCACAGCTGGCTAAGGAAGGCTAGGGAAGAAGGTCTCAGCGTCAGACCCTGTTGGGGATGCTTCTTCCTCTCACTCACTTTATCTCTCCCTCACTCTTAAGAAGAAATAACTAAACTTAAAAAAAAAAAAAAAGTACCAGAAAATTCATCTACTCACAATATAATGTTCACTGCCCTCATGCTGGCTTTATTGAAGACCACAATATTTACATGAACTTGCCATTTTTCCTAACATGCTTAACGTTGCTAGCCATTCTGCTTGAGATGAGCCTCTTCTTTAGCAAAACAACATAAAAAGAGGGTGAGTACAGCCCATCATGGCTACCCTGCTGACATGGTCATTCTGTCCACAGTGCGACCTAGAAGGGAACAGAACATCAAGAGTAGGGAGGCAGGATTTTTTTTTTTAAGAGGTTTTTTTGCTATAGCGCACGTGTGCTTGCCAGAGAGACAGAAAGACAGAAAGCGAGAAATCACCCCCCCCCCCCCCGGGGGGATGGCCATGCCGCAATCCCTTCTCCTCCATTCTCCTCTCAAGATCTTGGGCACACACGCAAATGCACCCGGCGAGAGTTTAAGCCACCGGGTCCGGGACTCGAACCGCAGTCGACTACATGGGAGTCCGATGACATAGCCATTATGCTAACTGCTGGTCCCAAGGCAGAATTTTTTTATAAAGTCTCTGAAAAATAGGGAGATGAATAAAAATGTGTATCCTATTTTCTTCCTAAGGCTGATGAGACAAATTCTTTAGAAAGAGCTCAGAAATGTCCTATCAATTACAAATTGTAGATTGGGCATTAGAACTATAATGGGCCTTCTGTTGTTCAATTCTTTCACTCCACAAATAAGAACAGGTTCAGAAAGTGTTGATTTTCCCAAGGTCACACAGCTCATTGGAGAAGACTCCAGCCTCGATGAGCTCTCCAGAGTTCTAGCCCAGTTTTCTTTGCACTAAGTAGCCACATTGCTGATGCAAAATGAAATTACATGAGGGCATTTCTGTGAGCATGGATGATTCATTTTAATCAACTCAAGACCCTTATGATCAATTATGTGGGACATTATTCATTTGACTGATTTTTGGATTAGAAAAGTAATAATCATTTAATTGTATTTAAAGCACTCAGGAACCCCAAACGATGTGAATGAAAGAGGTATTTCTACATAGATAACTAATGATCTGTCAACAGAGTCAGAACTCAGGTAGAGTGTATCTCCTGCCTGAGGACCCACAACTTCTTCTTTTTTTTTTGAGAGGTTTTTCACTACAGGGCACATGCGCTTGCCAGACAGACAGAGAGAGACAGACAGAGAGACAGAATCGAGAGATCACCCCCCAGAGGGGATGGCCACTCCTCAACCCCTTCTCCTCCATTCTCCTCTCGGAATCTTGGGCACACACACACCCACAACTTCTTTTTTTTTTTTTTTTTTTTTTTTTTTTTTTTTTTAATAATTATTTATTTAATTTTATTTATTCATTCATTTATTTTAATTTGACCAGAGAGAGATACACAGAGAGAGAGAGAGGGAAAGTGAGAAAGCAAGCCACCAGGTCCGGTACTCGAACCACGGTCAGCCATGTGGGAGCTTCCAGCATCTTAACCACCACGCCACCTGCTGGTCCCACCCACAACTTCTTATAACACAGCTCTTAAAACCAGAACTGAGGAAAGCTGTCCCTGCCAAACATGTCCCTACCGCACACTCTTAATATCTGCAAATTTCTCCCAAACTATACCACATTGCGACTCTTCTAAGGATTCTGTCTGTTGGCCTACATAGAAAAACCAGAATTATTTATCCTGTACCTTTGCTGGAGGTCATACTGGTAAATATAACGTCTACATTCCTATATCCCATCCTCTGACAATATGACACCAAGATTTTGGGAACAAAAGATGTAAGTCATCCCCAAGATGTGAACCTGTAGCAGGTGAGTCTATATGCATTTTTCTACACCTGAATAAAAGAAAGTGGATGTAATATTGAGGAAGTTTCTCATAGCCACATAAGCAGTGATACTTAGGAATAAATTCCAATGATTCTTCTGGAATGATTCTGTAATGATAAAATAAGTATTGTTATTTTTTCCCTAAATCCAAGGGAATTATAGTCTGGATTATAGCATCATCTACATTGGAATACACACACACACACACACACACACACACATATAAATATGTATATATACACATACACACACATACATACACACACACACATATATAATATTTACTATATATTATATATATTCACTGGAATAAGTATGCTTCCATCAATGCTCAGAATTCTGTTGTTTGTCTATTGAATGGAAATTGTCTAGTATAATTTTCTGTGTGCTCTGAGTACTGAGCCTGCATAAGTATTTCTCCAAATGAGAAAGCAAAAACAATTATATCATTTCTATTTCATTTCAGCTTACTTAATAAAGGAGAAACAAGAGAGTTTAAAATTAATTGCAAGAGCTGGACTAGTACTGGGCAAGTTAATGGGGAGCTTTTATGAGCTGTAATTTTTATTTATTTATTTGTTCGATTAATTATTTATTATATGCATTGGATATGGCCAGTCTATAATAGCCATCTGGGTGCATTTAAAGCTGTAATTACCCAAAAATGAGCTCTGCCCTTACAACTTGTAACCTAATCAGACTCAGGGAAGCAGAACATTCACATATGGAGTAAATGGAATTTGCTGAGCTCTCTCTTAAAGTGAGATTTCAAGGAAATTTTCTTCCACCCAGAAAGAAGTAGTGAAGATTCCTATATGTATCTTATTAATCAATGTGTCACTAAATATATTATTAATCATCTGTAGTGTGTAAGACATTATGGTAGGCAATGTGAGAAGAGAAAGCAAGCTTATGACGTGGTATATATTAATACATACTCAAGGAGAACTAGCAGTAACCACCTCTTATGTGTGGAGCACACTACACTTTTCATCTTTTCAAAGTTTCACATTATCTTTAACTCAGCAATGGCATTATTATCCTCATTCCCCCATTTTATAAACCAGAAAGCTGATTTAATAGCTTGAATGATCCATATCAACTATTTCCCTATTAACTGTTGCTCTAGCCAGACATAACATGTAGTTTCCACTCTGGGTGTAATTTAGACAATGAATTAACTTGCCTATATACTGGTAAAATAAAAGTAATACTTTAAAATATAATTATTTTTTTTTATTAGGCAAAATTCATACAACGCAAAATTAATCACTTTAAAGTATAAAATTCAATGACATTTAGTTCAATCTCAATGAGAATAAATTGGGTTTTAACCTAACATTTTGATGCTTGAGTAAGAACACTTACTGACCTGACAGTCGAAAGTTCTCAGCTTTAGTTCTCACTTGTCCTGACCATTTCTGTGACATTGTGTAGGTTGCTGAACTTTCCTAGAACCAAGGTAACCTTCTGTAGAATGTTCAATGATTTTCATTATTTGCATCAAAATCACTCAGAGAAGTTGTTAAAATACATGATATCAGTCTATCTATCGTCTAATTTAATAGATTTGGCATTTCTGATTATTGAAAAATTTAATTTGCTACAGAGTATGTGAGCTAGCTGGAGAGAAAGAGACAGAGAAAGGGTAAAAGTGAGAAATCACCCCCCTCCCCAAGGGGGATGACCATGCCACAATTCCTTCTCCTCTATTCTCCATTTGGGATTCTGGTCACTCACACACAACCACCTGGCATGTTTCCAAGCTGCTGGATCTGTAACTCAAACCATGTACTCAGCCATGTGCGACCCAGCTGCCTTAGTCACCATGCCAACCAACTGACTTGTCATTTGTGATTTTTAACTAACCAAATTTAGGAGCTCCTGGACTTGATCATTTCTAAGACTCCTTCAAAACCTTGCATTTTATGCTTCTGAGAGCCGTGAGTTCGTAATATAATGACTTGGTTAATCAAAAAACTTTTTAAAAAAGTGCCAAATTCAGATAAAGGAGTGCAAGATTTAACATTTATATGAAAACTATATGACCTTTTTAATTATTAAGATTATTTGGAAAAATATATACAAAGTATGTCTTCCAATGACGAGTAAAGTAAGTAACAGGAGTTAATTCAGGAAATAGTCCAAAGAAAACTCAAATTTAATTTATTAAAATAGGTATTTATGATAAATATAAATTAAATAGTTCCTGCTGCTCTGTCTTAAAACCACCAAGTCATCCGTGTCTTGTTTCATCAAAGCTACATATTCACCCACAAAGTAAGTAAAGTGATTTGTATAAAGAGTATATTCTATTGGGTAGTCGGAAAAGTCATGACGTGTTTTTCTGTGCAAAATGTGTCATGATTTTCCAACAACCCAATAGAAATTTTCCATGAAGAGTTAGATTCAAAGTTATTTTCATTCCAACACTTATTTTTAATATATTTTCCAATAATTTGCATTACATAGGGTAATAAAAGTCATGTAGCAATCGCTCATTTCATTATGATATAGCCGTCTAAAATACAAAGGACCTGAGTCCTTTGTACTTATCAAATATCTATGCTAATTTGTTTGCCAGCTATTTCCTTCCTTGACTTCAGTTTACCATATTTAGTTTAAGCTGGGAACAGAACTTATATTGTTGATTTCTGACAAATGCACCTGCTCAAAACAAGGCACATTTCACCTATATATGTTATGATGATTATACAGTTCCAAGAGGCTTAATGGGTTGCTCTTGTTAGTCTCTATGAAGTCAATGCACATTTTGGCAAGATGATCTAGATTTTTTTTTTTTTTGACTAGTAGATGTACCCACTGTGGAAGAGGTTGATCAGCCAATAAAAAGTATGAAGGTAGAGCTGAGCATTATGAGAAATGAATTTAGGAAAGATGTCTTTATTTTCTCAAATAGAAAAAAGTCAGTCAATGCTCCAATGCCTCTAAAAAGCAGGGGTTCTCAAAGTACTTGCTCAACTCCTGGTAAATCTCTAAGGTTACTCTTGGACAACAGTATTTTTGGTAATTTGGTTCCCACTGAAGTCCATTTTTGTTTTCTGGGAGAATGTTTGTATTCCTTTCTCCTTCAGTGTTATTTTGCAGTCTATTTGATGATGTATATCACAGTATCTGCATTTGCCATTAGTTACCTTTCTTGCAAAGCATCACCCAGTGAAGACAGCTGTTCTGTCTTTCTTCTACATACAGTGCAATCCTTTTCAAACTGCAGTACAATGGACCTTAAGATTTATATCCTGATTGTTGTATGATGATGACTTTTCCTGATTTTATGAGAATATGTCATTATACTCTATTTTAATAACAGATTTCTTGTTTTTATGATGCCTTACAAAATGATATCCTTCCCTCAACTCCACCCTGCATGTTCTTAAAAGTGTTCTTTCTCCTCAAATGAGTTTATGGTTGCTCTTAATATTTTCTTAGAACAACGAAGAGGGAAGGGAGAATGACAGTTTGTACTGAAGGGCTGCAAATTCTAAGGTGCTTTAACTCTGTCTCACCTTAGAGACTCTTGGCCTAGCCTGCCTACGGGATTTTCTATTTCTGTTGATCATCTAGACCAGCCCACTTGCTCTCACCCATATCAATGAGCCCGGAGGGCAGTCCTGACAACTCCCGGACTCACTTGGGAGTCACCAGGTAGCCTATCATTTTGCTCAATCAGACTTTTTCTAGTGATAGTCTCCCCCTCTGTTAAAATTACTGGAAGAAAAACACCAACTTTTTGCAATATTGATCATCCTCTTACTCTCCCACCCTCCATCCCAAGATGGACATTCACTGAAAAATAACCATTGACTCTTTTTTAAAAAGAATTATTTATTTATTTAATTCCATTCAATATTAATATTATTATTTTTTTTAATTTGACCAGAGAGAGAAAGAAAGGGAAAGGGAGAAAGCAAGCTGCCAGGTCCGGAACATAAAGCAGAGTTGGCCACGTGGGAATCCAGCGCCTTTGGCCAGTACACTACCTACCGGCCCCAGCCATTGGCTTTTTCCGACAAGAGTAGAGAGTCCACAACACGTGAGAAACAGCCACAACCAAAACAGGTCATTTAGATAGCTTCAAGGTTTCTCAGCAGTAGAATAATGCCTAAAATTCATACTCTTTAGAGGGAAACAGACAAATGGTAGCCTTATATTTAGTTTCTGTTGCAGTAAATGAAATTAACTCATTGTCTATTTGGTAACAGTTAACAATTATTCAAAATACAACATAGTAACCAGGGGTCAGAAATTCAAAGTTCCTAAAGAGTTATATGCCCATGCTTGTAATGTGAGCAAAGAAAGTTTTTCAGATATAAATGGTCAACAATAAGCTAAATACCAATACTGACACTGCAACAAAATCCTCTCCCTAGGTAATTCTCCCTAGGTAATTCCTTCCCCTGCTAATGTTTCTAAGGGAAACATCAGGTCTCAACAAATAAGCATTTAGCAAGCAAAATTGCTTACTGAGCCAGGCTTTTAGGTAACAATGTCTTATACCTGATGAACAGAACTTGCTTGAAATGCCTACAATCTGGTAATTAGCTTTATGTACAAACTCCATTTCAAAAGACCATCCGTTCTTCCAAGAAGGGTGAGGAATGAGTATGGTGAACAGAGGCATATGTAAAGTTTTAGGCTTAAAATCACCTAGTATTTGTGCAAGCCTAGAAAGCCAATATGCTTGGGGTGATGTGAGTGAATAGAGAATGGCCAGGATTGGTTTCAAAAGGAAAGGCTTTCATCCCTGTCCGTGACCTAAAGCATTTGAGAGTCTCAGTGATGGGAAATTATTGAAGGTTCTGCTCTAAGGCTGCTTCATGTAGAAAGAACTGGAAGGAAAAGAGGAGACATTAGAAGGTAAGTGGACATTCTATGCCTTCTCAGTCTTTGGCCAGCACCATTTTCATGTGTCGCCAGGTTAGCACTGATGCCAGGTATGAAGAGCTCCTAGACACCCACTTTTTGCCCCAATAGTGAAAGCCACTCCATGTGATGTTACCTGTTTATGCTGTTCATTCTTCTTTCACTTGGCATAGTATGTTGTATGTTATACAATTCTGCTACTAAACTAAAGGAAATAAGTGATGTATTTATCTCTGTGTTTGACTCAGTGATTACAAACACTAGTTTGTTCACTCTGTCCTGAGCTACGCAGTCACTCTTCATTTTTTTGCCCATGCACAGAAGACTCCTGAGGATTACTTTATTTAGAAATTGACAGTAATGCCACATTTACTCTCGAAGAACAAGGTTGATAAGGCAAAAGAGGAAGCTGAGAAATTTTGGCCAATGAAGTTGGGGTTCCAGCCACAGATATCTAGCAACAGATGAAGGCAACGGCAGATGAAGGCTAATTGATGTTAGCTTGGGTTGTCAATTTTACTGGACCAAGGAATACCTAGAAACCTGATAAAGCATCATTCTGAGTGTGTCTATACAATGTTTCTAGCTGAGATTAACATGTGAGTCTGAGTAGACTAGGTGAGGATGACCCAACCCCAATGTGGATGGGCACGATCCAAACAAGAAGCCCTAGGGAACAAACATTGAAGATGGTTATCAGGCTTTTGGCTTCAAATTTTAAGTTATATAATCAGTTTCCCTATCTCCGAGGCTTTCAGGTTTGGACTGAGTCATGCTACTAACATTCCAGGATCTCTATCTGTAGATGGCCTGTTATGGGACTTCGCTGCCGTAATCATGTGAACTGACTCCCTCTTACATGCTGATACCTCATTGGTTCTATCTTTCTGGAGAACCCTGACTAAATAGTACAATCAGTGATGAAGAGCCTGATTTGACTGACATTGTGTGGTTCGTAGGTTTAAACTGAAGCCCATCCTCAGAGGTGTCCTTCCCAAAAGGCAGATTTTTAGTCTTAGTCCACCTAGACTTGGGTAAGGACTAATGAGCTGTAGGAACCAGTGATTGTGGTGAATGGTGGGAAGGTTAGCACATCATGAACATTAGATGTCGTGTTCTCAGGAGGAAAGTTTTCTGGTCATGATAGAAGAGGATACTTGTAATTGTGGAACCTAGGATTTGGCATTATGTAACTCCTCAATTAAAAAGTAGTTGATCATCCTATAACCATTCTTCTCTTCAACTTGACATTCCCCCACATCTCATCAAATATCCACACAAGCACACACACACAACACACACACACACATACATACACCAAGGTTTGCACAAGGCAACTAAAAATGGAGTGCTGAGGCTTATAGCAAGCTAAGACATAATGGAACTAAAGTGGAAAAAGTGTCTTGGAAGCAAATAACATAGTATGCTTGAATGAACTTGCCTTATGTGGACTTTTCGTAAATGTATATTTTCCAGACAAATGCTTTTGTTCTCATTGTTCAACAATGTGGGGAAAATAGGAAAAATAAAATGACTTAGAGAGAGAGGGCACAAGGCTGGGAAACGTGGGTAGACCAGTTGTACATCCTGTACTTGTTTTCCTCATGACATAGTTTCTAGTTCCCTGCTTACCACCACACTAGCTCAGCTACAAATTAGACACCAGAAGCCTCAATTTATACTGATTTTCTGATTAAGTCCATGAGTAATAAGTGATTTGAATATACATTTCAATCTGCTAATTTTTCACCAGTACAGATACAATTATTTATTTCTCTTTGGTGAGTTAAATAGTTACTCAGCAGCCTTGCCTGAATCCAGTTCCATAAACACTCATTGTAAGTCTTATTTTAAAAGCACAGTGTTTTCCTCGCCTAACCAAGCTATAAACTTTGACTCTGTCTTGTTTAATGCATCCCCTCATCTCATTACAATATCCAGTTCATATAAACAGCATAAATAAAAATTTAAAAAGAAAGGAGGACTACATTCATAGCTTTAGCTCCTCTACTTTTTTTATTTAAACACAGCTAATTAAAATGTCTTAAACTTGAATACTATGCCTTTCTTACATTAACAAATATAATTCCTTTTAAAACTCATGCAGCAGTTAAATGGTTTATGTGGCAGCTTCTACCCCAACTTTTCATTATCTTGTATGAAGACAGGTAGGGTAATAATTAACCACCTTCGACTACTGAACAGGAAATGGCAAGTCCCTTACTCCATTAGTGGTGATGAATTTTGTAATCATTAACCACCTTCACTCCTTTGTTTTTATCATAAGTAGTAATAAAATCTGTGTTCTTTAATTAGCTGATGCATAGACATTTTGCTCAAGATTATGAGTGAAATCACTTTTAGGATAAGTATCTAAAGCATGTGATGAATTTAAAGATTTTAATCAAACTAAGCCCCAGACCATAGTGCACACGTTGTAAAATATCTGATGAAGCTTGATTGGCAAACTTACTACTAATGATTTTTATTTCTATTTAGTTTATTAACTAAAATTGGAGAAATCTAAAGAGAACAAAAACAAAGATGCGGCCTATCTAATTCAAACTCTCAGATATCATTTCCCTCTTCATGGGTATAGGAAATAATGAAAAAAAAATCATAGGCATACTTATATAACCTTAGTACCATTAAGAAAAAATAGGAGGTACCAGGGCTTAAGTCTCAAAATAAAACTAAAAAAAAAAAACTCCAAAATTAATATAACTAGCAAAATTTAGGTTACCCTATGCACATTGAATACATTCTCTTGGATCAGTCTTTATTTCTTTTACCTTTTTTTTTGCTATAGGGCGCGTGAGCTCGCCAGACAGACAGAGAGAGACAGAAAGCGAGAAAACACCCCCCGGGGGGATGGCCACACCGCAATCCCTTCTCCTCCATTCTCCTCTCGGGATCTTGGGCATGCACGCACACGCGCCTGGCATGAGTTTAAGCCACCGGGTCCGGGACTCGAACCGCGGCCGATTACATCGGAGTCCAGCGACATAGCCATTACACTAACTGCTGGTCCCAGTCTTTATTTTGTTCAAGTATTTATCGTCAATATTAGTCAGAACTCTTTTTGGTGTGACAGCCAGATTAAACTAACTAAAGGAAAAATGGGATAATTACTTGGTCAACATCAGCAATGAAATGAACCAACAAAAAGCATAAAATACATGAGTACTATAGCAAGTAAAGCCAGACTGTGGAACATAATGAGTTTCTCTCCTTTGTCTCTGTCTCTCTCCATCTTCCCCATCACTCTCTCTCTCTCTTTCTCTCTCTGTCTCTCTTTATCTCTATCTTTCTCTCTCCTTATATCTATGAATGCTGATTCAATTCTTCATTATGCATGTCAGAAAATGCAGACACCAGCAATCCTAATGTTTAATGTCTTACAAATACCATCCTAGAGACTGAGTTGTTTTCTTTAGGACTAAGTCCAGAAGTCCCATTTGTAAATTAACTCTTCTTTGTTATTCTATTTCAACTGTGATATAGGTTTCTTTTTATGACCTTGACCAATATAAGCATGCAATTAAGATTTAGCATACACTTGAGAAATAGAAATACCATGAGGAAGGAAGAACAAGTTCAGCAAAGAGATTAAGTTATACCAGGGATAAACTCGGTAATAGAATAAGAAAAACAGGTGTTATTATATACTTGGAAAATTGTGCAACAATACTGCATTCTTTATTTGTCTGTTTGTTTATTTATTTATTTAGATTTTTTGCTATAGGGTGTGTGCACTCCCCCAAGAGACAGAGAGAGATAGAGAGACAGAAAGTGAGAAATCACTCCCCAGGGGGATGGCTACACCCCAATCCCGTCTCCTCCATTCTCCTCTAGGGATCTTGGACACACATGCATACATTCCAGGTATGAGGTTTAAGCCACTGATCTGGGGCTCGAACCGTAGTTAACTGTGTGAGCATCCAGCAACATAACCATTACACCATCTGCTGATCCTGAGAATACTGCATTCTTTTCAAAAATAAAGTAGAGGTGTTTTGCTTTCAGATATGATGAAGTAACTAACACTAAATGATCTCTTCTGATATAAATAATTTTAAAACTGAAAAAAAAAGGTATGAGGTAACTCTATTTTATTATTGGATATCAGAAAATATAATACTGTACCCTTAAGAGAAGGGAAAGACCATGAAACCCATGATTACTCCAGTTTTCTGCCTAGGGACTTTTTTTTTTGGGGGGGAGGGAGATTTTTGCTATAGGGCGTGTGCGCTCACCAGACAGAGAGAGACATAGAGACAGAAAGCGAGAAATCACCCCCCAGGGGTATGGTCACGCCGCAATCCCTTCTCCTCCATTCTCCTCTTGGGATCTTGGGCACACACGCACACGCGCCCAGCATGAGTTTTAAGCCACCGGGTCCGGGACGCAAACCGCTGTCGACTACATGGGAGTCCAGCGACATAGCCATTACTCTAACTGCTGGTTCCCCCTAGGGACATGTTTTTGACCATGGCACAGTGAGCTGGAGTCCGGAGAGAACATAGAAGCTTTGTCGAACTGAGGAGGTAGAAATTAGGGTCTAGAAGCAACTGGAACCTGAGGGCCGGAGCCTCAGACAGGGTATAAACAGAAGTCTACTTGGGAGTTCCAAGGAGGTCCTTCATTAAGAGCTAGGCTGCCCATGTGCAAGTAGAGATTCATCACACATGTCAAAAAATAGCTGCTACAGAGTTCAGAGCTTGACACTACAAACTGAACATTGCCGGAAGATGGCCTAGCTCCGAACAGAGTACAGACCTCCTAAAATACTTGAGAGAACTCTGGAAATCCAGCTGAGACACTGAAGGGTTTATTACCAATTACTTCAGACTTACCCAATAAAACCAAAAACAAAGTCCTGTCAAAAGTCTCAGTAGATATATAATTTACAGAAATGTAAATCTTGACAAGTTGGGGTGTCTTAGAAAACATTTATGTTGTTGTCATTCTTCACTAAGGGAAAAACATGCTTATACAAATTCAAGGTATTTAATAAATAATTATTAGGACAGCCATCAAAACACTGAGAGAAAAATAACAGAATATGGAACCTTTATAACAAATTATCCAAAATATAGGGTAATGTATAAGATATATTAAAAAATAGGAGCATGTGGTAATCACGTAATAAGGCAGTCAATAGAAACCAGCACTGTGATAGGCTTGATGCTGACATAAGCAAAGATGTTATAAAATTTATTACAAACATTGTAAGAACTCATGGAAAAGTTACTCGAAGAACTAAAGGAAAATATAATATATTAATGAGTAAACTAAAAGGATTTGTTAGAAGAAAAATTGAAACTTAAAAAAATAATTAGAGGACCAATTGGAAATTCTAGAACTGAAGGATCAATGAAATGAAAAAGGAAAAAATAAAAATCACCGCAATTGTTAGCTTCAGTCAAGTTAGCCGCAGAAGTGTGATACTGAGGAGGGAAACTGTGTGATAGGTCAACAGATATGATTCAACCTTGACCAGCCACAGTGGTGCAGAAGAAACACAATATATACTCTGTGATGTTGAAGCTACATGGGAAGGTCCCGGTTCATATACTGCAGTCTCTCTGTCACACTAGGCATACACATGTGTGCCCGTGATCCTAGCTGACAACGGATGGGAGCAGATCACACCTGAAGACCCGGCTAGGATATCTTTCTCTCCTCTTCCTCCTCCTCTCTCTCTCTGTGCCTTTCTCTATATATATACTTTCTCTGTCTTTCATAGAATAAATAAATATACTTTAAAACTTACTTATTATGGAAAAAATATGACCTAATCCTCTTCCAAAAACCCCATCTCCAAATACCATCACACTGGAAGCTAAGATTCCCTCTTTGGATTCGAGGGGGCTACGAACATTCAATTTATAGCAACAACAGAATCTAAAGCAATTTCTTCCAATGTTTATAACACAAGGTTAAGAAAACAATGTGAAGATAATAATACTAAGGATGAATTGAGTAAGTAAAATTATAGTTATATGAGAATATTCAGTTACCAAGTAAGAAATATGAATTTAGAAAATTTAGCCATGAAGTGAAAGTGGGAAGTCATACAATATTAACTTTTTACATAGAATCTGATGATTAAGTTACATATTATTCCACCAAGAGCAAAACACATAAAAATAAAACTAAAATGTGTAAAGCTAAAAAAAGGATAAAAATATAAATAAAATAAAATTTACTACTAAATATGAATTAACCTGAAAGAAGGCAGGAAAGAAATAAAAAGAGATATAGAAAATCAGAGGGACAAATGGAGAAGAAATGGTAAATTGATAGATATAAACTCAACACAGTAATAATTTATTACATTGATAGAACAATTAAGAGGCAGAGATGTCAGCCTTGATATAAATTAAGACCCAACTGAATAGTGACTCTAAACAAGGCACTTTATATAAAATGCCATATATAAATTGAAAGTGAAAGAATGAGAAAAATATTATAACAATACAAAGTTTAAGAAATCTAGCATGGCTATATTAATAAAACTCAAAAAGTTTTATAAGAGATAAAGAGAGAGATTGATAAAGTTAAAAGAAACAATTTATAAGGAAGATAAAAACGTGTGACTCTAGTAAATGCATCTCAAAATGAATAAAACAAAACTAAAGGGTGAAATAAACAACCCCTCAACATGTTGAGAATTTTCACCCAGCCTTTCAATAATGGATGAAAAAATAAATAAAACAAATAATTAAATCACTAGGCATTCAATATATAGACTGACTGAACGGCACTATCAACCAATTCTAATTAAACACTATATCCAGCATATCCAGAATATGCAAGTATCCATGGAATAGTCACCAAAATAGCGCAAACATTAGATAATAAAATAATGATTCATATATATGTAGGAGAGGTTTTTGCTATAGGGTATGTGCGCTTGCCAGACAGAAAGTGAGAAATCACCCCCCAGGAGGGATGGCCACGCCACAATCCCTTCTCCTCCATTCTCCTCTCGGGGTCTTGGACACGCACGCACACATACTCGGTGTGAGTTTAAGCCACCGGGTCCAGGACTCAAGCCGCAGTCGGCTACATGGGTGTCCAGCGACATAACCACATTAGGTCAACTGCTGATTCTTCATCAATATATTTTTAAAATGTAAATTACAAAATATATTCTCTATTAAGATAAGATATTTAATTGGGGGCCAGTCGGTGCAGAGAGAAACGTGAGGCTCTGTGAGATACACTACATGGGAAAGTTCCCTATTCAAGTTGGAGAGCTCCAGGCATACGTTGGGCACACATGTGCCTGAGATCTGGGATTGGCTGAAAGCTGGGAGTGAACTGCAGGATCAAGATCCCTACTGTTCTTCTCTCCCCCTTCTCTCTCTGTCTCTCTTGCAGAAGAACTAAATTTTCAAAAATAATATGGTCCTAATTGAAACAATGATTTTGCATTTCAGAGTATCTATGGGTGAAGTGAGAAGAGCTCAGAGGAAGTCTCCGTTGCAATACCATTCCAGACACTGAATACAGAGTTTACATCTCATGAGCCTTGGACCTATGCTGGGCACTATTCCTCTGCACAGTTACACATTTAATGATCCTTGTGTTTGGGGCACGAGTGATATACTACATTGGGATTTTATTTACATAGTAAATACAGTTAGTTTCTCATAGGAAAAACGAAAAGCAAAAGCAGTCAGACATATTATCCCATTGCTTGGTGCTTAATCAATACATATCAAAAGAACCCCTAAATCAAAGTAGAAATCACAGAGAAATTAAAGAAAACTTTAAATCAAAGGATAAAGAAAATATAATGTCAACTAAGATAGCATTTAGAAGGAAGTTTACAGTTATAGATGCCTTAGCTATGTAAGAAAAATTTTAAATGATCTAATAATTCTTACTAACAAACTATAAAAACAAATTGAAACCAAATTGAGAGAATTCAACGCATGGCCTGGTAGTTATGGGAGCTGGATCTCTGTGGTTAACCAAGCAGTTCAAGCCCTGGACCCAGAAGCAGGTTGAAAAATATGCTGGGCAGGTGTGCGTGTATGCCCCAAATCCAGAAAAGAGGAAGACATAGAAAAAGGACTGAGGCATAATCACACCCCAAAAGAGTGGTTTTTCCATCTCCTTTCTGTCTCTGTCTTTGCCTAGGAAGGACACATGCCCTCTGCTAAGAATGAAGAAAGGAAAGAAGAAAAAATCTAAGGAAGGAAAGGACACAAATAAATAGAAAACAGGAGCCAGTAGATGGCATGGTGGTTAAAGCACTGGACTCCCACATGGACCACTGTGGTTCAAGTTCTGGACCTGGTAGCTTACTTTTGCACTTTCCCTCTCTCTCCTTCAATGTCTCTCTCTGTTGAGCACACATGCCCTATAGAAAATTAAAAACAAGAATAATAAATAAAATTAATTAACTATTTAAAATTAAATAAATAGAAAACAAAAAAAGTATAGAAAAATTGGTTATTGGCAAATGTTAATAAAACTCAAACATTCTTTTTTGTTGTTTTTGTATTTGTTATCAGGCATTATGCTTCCCTGAATGAGAGAGAGAGAGTGAGAAACAACTCCCCAGGGATGGTAGCCATGCCATAATCCCTTCTCCTCTATTCTCCTCTTGGGATTTTGGGATTTTTAAATCACTGGGTCTAGGATTCAAACTGCAGAGTTAGCCATATGGGATCCAGACACTTTTAACCTCCATACCATCTGCTGGCCCAAACTGATACGTTCTTCATAACATAAATAATGAAAACTCCTTCATAAATTATCAATTATCAAAATTAAAAATAGGAATCAGCAGATTATGTCACTGGACTCCCATGTAGTTAAGTGGTTTGCGTCCCATATCCGGAAGCTTAAAACTCACATCAGGTATGTGTGCATGCATGCGCAAAATCTCTAGAGAAGAATAGAAGAGAAGGGATTGTGGTATGACCATTCCTCCCCCCCCGGGGGTGATTTCTCACTTTCTGTCTCTCTGTCTCTGTCTCTCTGGTGAACACATTTGCCCTGTAACAAAAATCTCTCTTAAAAATATAGCTACTTCTTTAGGTCTTATATGAATTAAACAAATATTAAGAGAATTAAGAGAATATTAAGAAAAAAATTATGACAATAAATTTGATAACAGAAGTAAGTCGGAAATTACTTGGAGAAATCATTATAACAAAATAGAAATGAGAAGAAATAATGAATGTGAATAATCTTTAACCTTCTTTAAAAACTGGATATGTAATGAACTAAACCTTCACCCATCCTTCTCAAAAAGCAAAATCTCCAGACAGAGTTTGTTTACCTGGTGAATTTTATCAAACATGTAAGAAACAAAATTAATAATTTTATCCCATTTTTTAATTAGAAAAGAGCCAGAGGAAAAACATTTCCACATTACTTTGTAAATCCTATATGACCTTAAACCAAAAGTCTAACACTGAAAGTACAAGAATAGAGAACTACTCCAGTATCTTCCATGGCACAGACACAAAAAATCCTCACAAATATTAGGAAATTAATTCCAGCAACATATATAAAGGAAAATACACCATGACAGAGAATGCAAGGTTGGTTTCACATTTTAAAAATTAATCAATATTGGGACGGCAGTTAGCGTAATGGCTATGTCGCTGGACTCCCATGTGGTTGACCACTGTTCGCGTCCTGGACCCGGTGGCTTAAAACTCACGCCAGGCGCGTGTGCGTGCGTGCCCAAGATCCTGAGAGGAGAATGGAGGAGAAGGGATTGCAGCGTGGCCATCCCCCCTGGGGGGTGATTTCTCGTTTTCTGTCTCTCTGTCTCTCTCTGTCTGGCGAACGCACGTGCCCTATAGCAAAAACCTCCCCCCCCCCAAAAAAATTTAATCAATATTATCTGCCACACTACTTACTTACAGCACACGTATTGAAAATCAAGAATTAAAATAGTTTATAATTGCAGACAATATAATATAGTAATCTACACAGAAAATACTTTATAAAACCTCAAAAAATATTGCAATAATAACAAATTTAGAAAACTCGCAATAAAAAGGACCAATAGAAAAAATGAATGATATTCTACAGATAAGCAATAAATCTCTGAAATTTGAAATTTAAAAACGCAATAATATCATCATAAATACAAAATATTTAGGGATCGAAGTAATGAAAAAAATTGAAATTGCTCAAGTGAAATCCTCAAAACATTGCATACAAAGAGTAAAGATGAGGGCCAGTACTTGGCCTAGCGGTTGAGGCACTGGACTTCCACATGCCAACCATCATTTGAGTTTCAGACATAGAGTCTTGAAAATCATGCTAGGAACCTGTGTATATGTGCCCAAAATCCAAGGAGGAGAGTGGAGGAGAAGGAATTACACTATAACCATTGCCCCTGGGGGTGATTTCTCACTTTCTCTCTCACTGACTATCTCTGAAATGCATACTGCCTATGACAAAACACAAAACAAAATGTTAGGGAAAAAAAAGTAAAGAAGATATAAACAAAGTCAGAGATATAGCACGTTCATGGATTAGTTGACTCGATGGTGTTACGATGGGGGATGAACAGTGGCATGGCAGTGAAATGTGACACTCTGCGAAGCTGAGCCCTGTGAGAAGGTGTTGGTTTGTGTTTGGATACCTCCCCGCATACATGGCCCAGGCGTGCCTGTGATTCAGGGTTACCTAAATTGGGATGGATTATGGTGTCAGGGCCCTGTTAAGGGTTTTCTCTCTTTCTCTTCTCTTTCCCATTCTCTCTCATTCATGGGACAAACAAGTAAATAAACCATATATATATATATATATATATATATATAATATATATATTATATTTATATATTATATATATATATAATATATATATTTTATATATATAATATATATATACTTAAAATATTAACTATTGCTAAATTGATCTATAGATTCAAAATGATTGGAAACATACTCCCAGAAAGATTTTTATCTCTGCAGATATTGACAAGTTAATTCTAAAATGTATATAGAAATACAAAAACCTAGAACAAACAAAACAATTTTGAAAAAGAAGAAAGTTGGATGATTTACTGGTCTTTAAAGCTAAGAAAGACCGGTATTAGTGTAAAGGTAGACAAATAAACCAACGGAAAAGAATACAGTATACAAAATATACCTATACATGTAAAATCAATTGATTTCAACAGAGGTCCCAACATATTTTAATACAATTATATATCCCTTCTGAAGAAATATCATTTATCATCATATTCCAAGTAGCAGCAGCTTAAGATCGAAGGTAAAGAAATCCCTCTTGCAAACCCACAGATTTTGCTGCCAGGACCAATGTAATGGCCGAGAGGTCACAGATAATTAAGCAAAGCTAAGATTAGTGCTGCATTTACTCAGTTTTCTGTCCTTGATTTAATCCACTGAGTCACTCTGTCCCTATATTTGATTTAGAGTAGCCTATTAAAGTTTCTCTAATTGACTTGCAGATAGTTGGCAGCCAAACTGCAGTTATATTGGGAAAAAATGTATACACGGTATGAGCATCATAAAAACAGAAGAGAATTCATTTTTTTCAATCACATAGATCTAGGCTTTACTATCTACTTCCTTGTTGGATGACAGAACCTCTCAGCAGAAAAAAAAAATTTCCATTAATTAGCTCTAACCTGCTTCAGTTATGAAGGCCTCTTAACAGAAAATTGATTTTTGTTTTATACAATAAATAAGTGCAAATAGAACATATTCTTTTTGTCAAATGAATTATCTCTAATCTAAGTTATTTTTAATTGCAGAAGCTCATTTTGTTGGAATCATTTCTTAATGAGATTTAGCTTGATTTGAGTAAGAAAAAAAATTACTGCATAAATGCCTCATTTGTTCCTGCTCATTTGAATAACAGCCAAAGTAATATTGTCTCAAAGAGATTTTTTTTTCAAATGTGGTTTATGCAGCAATAAGTTACTGATGTTAACATTTTCAGTCATTATTACTACAAAGCTAAATATCACCAAAATCCATTCATCCCTACTTGGGAAGACTTACATTGAACATCTTGCATTTTTCCTTTATCACCTCAGAAGTCCATCCAATTTCATTGTTATTGCATTATTATTTGATAACGTGTCCAGTTTTTAAATGCCCTTCTTCCCAAAGAACAAAAATACAAAACTAGAACAGTGATGGGAACTCATGCTGTCACTGACTGCTTTTTAAACACAAAGACTATTATTGGTGGCAGATGGATTTTTGTTCCAAAAAGCTTCATCTTCCTCTTCTCTCTCCCGCCAACACAAAATTAAGTGGAGCTTTAGTAATTAAATATTTCAGTGAATTCGGATTGTGGAAAAAAAGCCAATTTGGACCTTGGCTCATTTAGCATTTACTGTCCATGAGAGATAAAGGTGGATGCTTTACTCTGAACTATGCTAGTTGTCCACAAAGCCATTTCACAAGACAACTATAAATCCTCCAATATAACTCATCCCTTCAATAGGGTAGGAATTCCCTGCTGCATTTACACTATTTCACTAAACATGCAAAAAAAAAAGCTTTGAACATTTTCATGTTTATTATCTACTTTTAGCAATTTAATTTTATAAAGGGCAAACTGGACCAGTACTCACTGTTCCCATTATTTTACTTTTTCTTTATAAATGTGCAGAAAATCATTGAGGGAGGGCACAATGTAGAGTCTCTTGTATATAAAATTACGTGCATAGTGTTGAAATCAAGACATCTTTGCATTGTGTGTCCTTTTTTATTTTTCTCTGCCATTCTCATCATCACTGAAAGGGAATTGGTTGTTGTTAATATAACTTCTCAAGACTAACAGTGGCAGTCAGGACTCTCACAGTTTAACTTGTGAAGTCATTGAATTTCAAGTTTCTGACAATGCAAATACTTATTGGCATATTAATGTATATACATCACACTATAACTAGGTTATACTGGCCATTACTTCATATGAATTTCCTAAATGGAGAAAACCTATTGTAAAAGAACATCAAAATCATGCATGTATATCAGAAGAAAATTCTTCCCCAGAGCTTGATTGTTAGAATGACAAGGTACCAGAACCAGAAATTCATTCTTTGCCATGACTGTAAAAATTACTGCACTGAGATGCTGAAGGATTCCTCTGGACTATTAAGCCAATCCTTTTAGTTGCCAACCTTTATAAATGTTTTCTCCTCTTCTCTAATTTGTCCCTGGGCTCATCCAGCTGATAAGACTTGGAATTATGCCATGAGTGGTTAGTGATTGAAGTGGGTTGGTCTTATATATGCAAAAGCCTTCCCTATCTCCAATATTCTTCCCCATTTTAAAGTTCCTTATCAATAGCCTGAATATGCTATTACTTGCAGTTTGCTTACAGTAAAAGCGTATTTTTCTTTCCAGAATTTAAACACCAGAATTAACAAGCAACCAATAAAATATGACGGTGTCTTTCTCTATCACAGCCGAGGTCCCCAACCCCTGCCCATGGACAGGTATTGATCCATGGCCTGTTGTGGCCCCCTCCCTCTCAGCCCCACAGTGGCAGGTGAGCAAACAAGGCTTCCTCCATGTTTGTAGTCACTCTCCATCACTTGTATTGCCACTTGGGCTGCCTCCTGTCAAATAAGAGTACATATTGGATTCTCATGGGAGCGACCCTATTGTGTGATTATTTTGTTGTATACACTAGTAGTGGAAATGGGGTGCATGGTGAATGTGGTATAGTTGGATCATCCTAGGACCAAAGCCTCCACCTCCATTGGTGGAGGAACTGGCATCCATGAGGCTAGTCCCTGGTGCAGAAGGTTGGAAACCACTATACTACAGTACAATGGAGTGTTCTGGGTATTCATGGAACCTTTATATTTCAAGTGTTTTGTAAATACCATCTCCTAGGGACTTTAATAACTATATCATTCATGCCAGGAGAATTCCTTCAGGGTTGCTACCTCTTAGGCTCAGCGTTAGGGCATATTTCTTAATCCACCCTATGTAACAGTATGGAATTACCTTTTTATTAGGTCATCAGGAAAGTCAAGATGTATTTTTCTGTTTTTCTATGCAAAAATTCATCATGATTTTCCTGACAACCCAGTATTGTTGGGGAGAGTCTCCATTCTTACAGAGAAAGAACAAGAAAGTAGCCTTGTCAGAGCAGGAATACATAACTTCTTGGTACCAGGAGTTAGGATTTGAGTATCAGTTGTTTATATTATAGTAGTCCCAGAAAGTCGGCTGCCCAACATCTGGAAACCTGACATAGTATGAAGTATGAGTCCCATGGGACACTGATGCTGTCCATTTCACTAAGATACCAAAACGAGCCCCTGTTGTCACCACTACCTGATTGCTAGGTTAAGCCACACTAAGTTCTTGGTATCCATCGTGACAGTTCTGCTCACACATTCTCTTCAAAAGAATGAATGGTCCTTAATATAGTATTACATCCTGTGACTTGGGAAAATAAGTCAGGAAAGCTCAGGTCAACATCATTTCAGGACTTGATGCCAGGGAAGTATGCTCATTACTAAACCTTCAGTGTTAACAGAAACACTTTGCTTATGCCAAGAACATAGACGGAAGGTTCTGAAGTACCAATGTTTACCATCAAAGTAATATTGACTTACTTCGTTCTGCTGATAGTTACACAATAAAGCAGAAAATTCTTTAAAAGGTGACCTTATCTCTAAAATACATTAAGTGTACTTTGTCCCATTAGAGTCTTAATCAAGTGTTGACTAATTTAGAGAAACATATGCTCAGGTTTTTTGTTGTTGTTGTTTTTTTTTGTTTGTTTGTTTGTTTGTTTGTTTTTTTACTTTCCTTTTTGGTCTGAGAACCAGAACACTAGTAATTTTCTTGATAATACCACATGCATGGCTTATTTGTCTGTTTTATTATAGTCATCTATTTCTGTACTAGTCTATGTCTATCTCCTCTTCCATTGACAGCTTGAGCAAAGAAGAAAAGACTAATTCTTTTAGATTTGCTGGAGTTTTAGGTGGGCATAGTGCATGTACTTACTGACACCAGATTGGTTGGAAGATTGCTAATGCAAACATTTTTTTGTTTCTGAATATTCATTTATATATTTCATTTTATGTATCTCTCTGAAGGACATTTGAGTCCTACAGGTGTTTCTTTGTACATGCATATACAAATAATTTTCTGGAAAGAAAATTATTGCAACCTAGTTAATTTATTCTATAAATTTGAAAGTGGAGGTAATATTTTGCAAAGTAAGGGTACATGTCTCATAAAGAAAACAAAATATCTCTTTCAGAATGAACACTTCTGATCTTGAAATAGCATTTATAAAATACTGGGGATGATAAAGAAAAAGAGTGTCATCGTATTAGCAGAGATTATGACTGATAGACATCCACATTCTATGCACTTGTGCCTGAACTGTTCTGTTCCTGAGCCAACGTGTTTCTGTGTCAATATACTGTAGCATGAGGAGTAGCTAAATGGATGTGACTGTATGCTAATGTTCACAGATTTACTGAGGCATCATATTACCAGAGTGATTAGGTTTGGTATGCGTAATGCCATGCGTCAGCAAGGTTGATGTTGGCTCAGAAGCCATTCAAATTAGCATTGCTCACGGCATTTTTTTATATACAAAGATGTTACTCATAACAGCAATATTAAAGAAAATACTTCTTCTCTAGGTGTCACACAACATGCCCAACTGTCAAGAAAACAGATTAAGCAGAATTTAAAGTCAACTTTTGGAAAACAAAGGAATGAAGCATTAAGAATCATACTGTCATTTACAAATGACTGTTCCAAAACTCTTGTGTTTATATCTTTACTGAAATTTTAGGCTGTGTTTACATTATGAAGACATAACTCCTGTGCATGCTATTGGGTTTTATAGAGGCTTCTCTCAGGCATTTGCATTAGGAATTCAGTTTGGAAATAAAAGTCAATCCCAAATTAGGTTGATGTTTCTTTTCTTTCTTTCTTTCTTTCTTTCTTTCTTTCTTTCTTTCTTTCTTTCTTTCTTTCTTTTTTTCCTTTGGAGAGGTTTTTGCTATAGGGTGCGTGCGCTCGCCAGATAGACAGAGAGAGACAGAGAGACAGAAAGCGAGAAATCACCCCCAGGGGGGATGGCCACACTGCAATCCCTTCTCCTCCATTCTCCTCTCAGGATCTTGGGCATGCATGCACACGTGCCTGGCATGAGTTTTAAGCCACCGGGTCCGGGACTCGAACCGTGGTCGACTGCATGGGAGTCCAGCGACATAGCCATTACACTAACTGCTGGTCCCAGGTTGATGTTGTTTATTAAAATGAAATTCATGTCCAAACCCCCAAAAGGCTCTGATGGTAATTAACTAGAATCTATTACTGGGGTACAATTTTTTTAAATCCAGCTGACAATTTATTTTTAGAGGGAGACAGTCACCTCATATATATCAAATTTGGATGCATTTATATAGTCTACCACCATTTCAAGAGCTTTCTCAAACATTCTCTATTTTCTTCAGGAGAAGTAGAACACATTAAAAGAAACCTCCTTACTATGAAATTTCTTTGCCAAAACATTTACTCAGGGGAGCTTATTTACATGAGCTCTTCACTTCCCAAAGCTCATTGCTTTTTATAATATGATCTAATTTTAGTAATCACAGTGTCTCTGTAACACTAGCAAGTGGAAAATAGCATTCCCATTTTCAAGCTGAGTAATTTTTAAAAAAAGAGTAAGTCGAGTTTTTAAGGTCACTCAAATGAGAAAGAGCACAAATACTTAAACAGAAGTCATGCCTCGAACATCTGCATTTCCATCCCATGACAGCTGTGAGCTTTCCTCTCACTACCTGTGTGGGGATTAAATCTCACCATTACGGAGCACAAGCATTCACATGAAAGTTTACATATATTATTATGCATAATTCTTACAGCCTTATGAAGGTGTGTATTTTATTCCATTTTGCTCATAAAGAAAATGGGAACTGTAAAGACAAATTCACTTGTCCAAGATCACACAGCTTATAATTGGTGGAACTGAGATAGTGGCTTTGAAACAACATTCTTTCCTCTTCCCTGTAACTATATTTAACGTTCTGTCTCTGTCTGTAAAAACAATATTTTGTCCTTCAAGATCTGTCTCAATACCAAGAATTCCAAAAATCCCTAATGCTCTAGTATTCCAACAGAAACTTTGTAAGAATATGCTGCATGTAATTATAATGTGTGGCTTAGAATAAAACAATGAAGGAAAAGCACTGGTGAGCATTGCACAAAGCAGTTGCTAAAAAACAAACAAACAGAAAAACAAAAAAAACATATACTTGGGGCCAGCAGGTGACATGGAGGCTAAGAAAGCTGGATCCCATATAGTTGACTCTGTAGTTCAAGTCCTGGACCTAGTGGCTTGAAAATCATGCAGAGTATGTATGTATGATTGCCCAAAATCCAGAAAGGAGAAGGGAGGAGAAGGGATTGTGGTATGGTTATTCCCCTTGCAGGGGGTGATTTTTCACTTTCCCTCTGTCTCTATCTCTCTCCAGAAAGCACATGTGCCCTATAGCAAAAACAAAACATGGATTGAATGAATGAATGAATGAATGAATGAATGGAATCATTAGCTAAGTATTTAAAATTTTTACATAACTAGTTAGAAGATAATAACTGACAACATGTTTTGAATATTATCTGGTATCCCCTCCAGGGAAAAGAACATCTGTGCATCTGCTCTGGTCTGAGTACGGGAAAAGGCAGAGCTAATGCTCAGCTCTGGTAAAGACCAAGTGGGAGCAAAGTCCTAGCCCTAGGTGAGGTTACTCCAGGAAACCAGCAAGTTCTCAAAATTCATGTCTAATGGACCAGATGGGAGTGAATCTTGACTCCTACAACATTGGATTCCAGTCACACCGAAGCTTTTCAGCCTAACTTTTTACAAACTAATGGGCGTTTCTCTGTTCTTAGTCACTTATCTGCACAGGCCTTAGCTCACTCATGCATTAACATTCCTCTCAAGGTTTGCAATCCCAGTTTAAAGGACATTAGGACAGAACAGGCATGCTATGCCTGTGACCTCTCTGCACACTAAGCTTTTTGGGTCTAGGACTGTTTTTTGATCACCTCAAGTGCAAAGCACAGTGTACTTTAGTAACACTTTGAAAATACTTGACAGCTACTTTTAAAATAAATAAATAAACATGGGGCCAGCAAATGGTGTAGTGGTTACATTGCTGTGCTCCCACGTGACCAACCGTGGTTCAGGTCTCAGACCCAGAGGCTTGACACTTACAACGAATGCACGTGCATACGTGCCCAAAAATCTTGAGAGGAGAATGGAGGAGAAGGGATTGTGGCATGGCCATCCTACCTGGGAGGGGGAGGTGATTTCTTGCTTTCTATCTCTCTGTCTCTCTGGTAAGTGTCCACATCCTATAGCAAAAATCTCTCTTAAAAATAATATGAATTATAAATAAATAACCAAAATCCAGAGGCAAGATGACACTACCGTAATAATTTTTCCGTGATACAGTATCTGGGCCTTAGCCTCGAAGAGTGTGAAGACTTATTTGTCAGTAAAGATACAGCGCTTTTTCTTCCTGATGCAGATTCACAAGAACAAAATAAATAATAATAATAATAAACTCAATGAAATGATAAATACTAGTTGCTAACTGATTCGTTTTATGCTTTTTCCATAAACAGAAATATTTTTATTCAGATACCATGGTTTGATACATGAAACAAATAAGCAAACACGCATTTCTGTGGATATGTATACATTAGTCTGTATGTAGTGCCTACTTCATAAATGGTTGGGAAGGTTAAGCTGGTAATGCATTTCAGGTGGTTTACAATAGGCTGGTACATTATTTTTATAATAGTATTATTAATCAGTTTCAATACATTTTGTAAAGAGTCTAGAAAGTACTATTTGAAAGTGTAAGGGTCCCTAAAAAAAGGACCAGCAGATGGTCTAATGGTTACATCTCTGGAATCCCACATAGTTGATCACAGTTTGAGTCCTGGACCTGGTGGCTTAAAAAACTCGAGTGCATGTGCATTTATGTTCAAGATCTTTTTTTTTTTTTTTTTTTTTTTTGAGAGGTTTTCGCTATATGGCGCGTGCGCTCGCCAGACAGACAGAGAGAGAGACAGAGACAGAAAGTGAGAACTCACCCCCCAGGGGGGATGGTCATGCGGCAATCCCTTCTCCTCCACTCTCCTCTCGGGATCTTGGGCACGCATGCACATGCACCCGGCGTGAGTTTTAAGCCACCGGGTCCGGGACACGAACCGCGGTCAACTACGTGGGAGTCCAGCAACATAGCCGCTATGCTAACTGCTGGTTCCCGAGATCTTGAGAAGAGAATGGAAGAGCAGGGATTGTGTCATGGCCATTCCCCCTGGAGGGTGATTTCTTTCTCTCTGGAGAGTGTCCGCACCCTAGAGCAAAAATCTCTCTCTTAAAAAAAAAAAAAAGTAAGAAAGAGGGGATAGCATGTTAAGAAATGGGTAGAAAATTACCCCCTCTAAGTGGGGTAATTCCCTGGTAAAAAAATATTGCTATCATTGTAATAATAGCTAACTTTTTTAACTATATATATATATCTATATATAGATATATATAGATATATATATATATAGATATATAGATATACATAGATATATAGATATATAGATATATATATAATTTAATCCACAGGACCAAATAAAATAAATATTGTATAATCCACATTTTTTAAAGATTAAGAAATGTCCCTAAAGTCACACACAAATATAAATCTAAATATAATAGCAATAATGAGATCTAACACAAGAAGTAACACAAGGCCCATGTCCTAAAATATAGCACTCTTCTCTCTCCACAATGTGATTCTTTACTCCAAGTCCCTGTTTTTTACCACAGCTAATTAACTTTTTATTTTTAATTGATTCATAACAATATACATATTTAAAGAACACAGTGTGATTTTTCAGTATACGAATACTTTGTATAAAATTTACTCAATTCAGTTTCTTCAAACTTAGCCAGCACATTATCTCCCTGAAGACAAAATACACGGGAGTTCAACTATAATTAAAAGGTTGCTGACAAAAACACAACTGAAAATTTAAATATTTAAATAATCCATCATTTCTTAGTAAGGATGGTCTTGATCACAGGGCAGGACTTAGTCAAAGTCGTTCGCCAAAGTCCTCCACTCACCAGGTTATACCACCCTGGGTCTTCCCTAGTCAACTCCCTAACTTTTACTTTTCCTTGTCCTGGAGGCTGTTAGTGCTCTCCTAATTGATTCATTCTTTATTTTATTTTATTTTTGATTTATTTATTTTTATTTGCTATAGGGCACTTGAGCTCACCTGAAAGAAACAGAGGGGGAGAGAGAGAAACAAGTGAGAAAGCACCCCTCACCCCATGGGGATGACTAAACCACAAACCCTTCTCCTACTCTCTTCTGTCAGGATTTTGGACATGCACACACACACACTCAGCATGTTTTTCAAGCTGCTGAGTCCAGGACTTGAACTGTGCAGGAGGCCATGTGGGATTCAGCCACCATAACCACCAGGTCACTTATTGGCCCAGATTCATTCTTTTGTTTATAAATAGTCCTTGTTACCATATTTTAGCAGGTTACTATCATGTCTTATAAACCTTGAAGATATGCTTCTTCCTTGGCAGATTTCCAAGTATCTCAGCTCTATTGAAATTAAAATTTAACTCTCAGAGCAGGAGGGTGATTAGATTTTCCTCATTCCAAAATTCCTAGAAGACCCACTGTATCACAATGTCATATCAATTAGATAATATAACAATCAATAAGCAAGGGAAAAGAAAAACATTTTTCAGTGACTCCTACTGTGAGAGTCAAACTCAATGTCAAGAGTATTACCGCGATATCTCCTGGCCTCACACATGCAGCCAGGGGACTCTATCTGCTATGCAGTTGCAGTTCACTCAGCTATAACCATACACAATGGAGATTCAAGAACTCTTTGTTCCACATTCTTAGTTTCTGCATCAAGTCCTCTTGCTGTTCAGCTATCTACACTTCTACAATGTGACAACCAAGTATCACATTGGCTAGAGCCTATGTCTTCTTCATGTACTCCAATATTAGACACAATGAGATAAAGTAGCCTGAAATGACTCTGAAAGGAGAGAGATGGGGGGAGTATTTTGACCTCACTCTTCTCCTTCAGTCTTTCTAACCTCCCCTGATCTGTCAGCAATAACAAGGTAGAGAGGGATGCATTTTATCTGAGGGACAAATACAAAATTCCTGAAATAGTAGGTAAAAGTTTAGAAAATGTGAATGTGTTTGAGTCCTCTCTCTTGACCTCATTTTCCTTATTTTTGAATGAGAATAAAAATAGCTACAGATGGGCAGGCAGGTGGCATGGTGGTTAAGGGTGCTGGACTCCCACATGACCGACCATGGTTCAAGTCCCAGACCTGGTGGCTTGCTTTCTCACTTTCTCTCTCTCTCGTCAAAATTAACAACAAAATAAATAAGTAAAGTTAAGTAAAAGACAAATAATTATAAAAAAAAAAACCCTACAGAATTGCCATAACAATTAACTGAGTTAGTTCATGGAAGCGTGTTTAGCAAAGAACTGGGCATCTACTAAGAGCTTTAAACATGCCAGATTTCATTGTGGTGTTATTATTATTAAAGGCTACAACTCCAGACTACTCTGTGGCACCAATTAGGTCTGAATGATCATCCCAGAGAAGTCGCAACTTCCTGAGGCAGGATTCCTGTTCATAAACAGGAATGGCTCATGAACAATGCCTTCTTACCTGGTGTCCAAGAGATAAGGCTGAATCCTTGCCTTCTTTCCTCCCACATTCTCCACAACTGGGTTCCATTGAGTACGATCCCATCTCTAACTTCCCATATAAGCCTCGCTTTACTGAACTACCACACTCATTGACGAGGCTTGCTGCACCTACTGAATACTATTGGTCTTCTTACCAGAAGGGTAAAAGAAGGGAAAGAGGTAGTCCTATTCTCTAAGTTTGGGGTCGTCTAACCCCAAGTCTTTGTTTTTAAATAGTTGATATAATAATATTCCAAGACATGACAAGGACAAGAGTTTTAGTTTTAACGCCTTGATATTATTCAGAACTATATGCATTACACTAGCATTTAAGAGTGACATTTAGAGAATGAAAGGATGCACCATTAGGAATTATGGGTCTGTATACAAATGAGTACAAATGCAAACACAAAATGCCTTGGTCATTCCCCTTCCATCCTGAGTCTATGGTTTATGGGTGAAAGCTTCATTGGCCACAGAAACCATTTTGGAAGGATCATTACCGATTGCATAAAAGTTTGACAGTCAAAACATATTAGGTGATTGTTGGTCATAACTTACTGAAAACACGAGCGTTAGTGGAGCAAAGCTGAGATAGGGAGATTATTCTGAGACTCTGAGTACCAATATAGTCAAATCCAGTAATTCACTGTTACTTACTTAGTGTGGCTCTACGAAACATTTTAAACTCTACTGCTGGCTAGAGTGATCATTTGATGGGTGAGAGGGTTTTGTTTTATTTTCTATCATGTTTATATTGTTTTCGTTCCTTGGTAACAGATTACTATTGCTCCTTTTCTACCCCTCAAATCTTGTATTTCTTTGCCCAGCTTGAGGTGTTAGAGAGTCGTATATAAAATGATTTTACTTTAAGATTGTGACCAAAAAATGAAAGGCTGCCTTCATCTTCTCAAGGGCCAGGAATCTAATAGAAGGCTGAGCTGCTGCTGTAAGGATGCAAAGAGAGTGAAAGAATAAGATCTCTTTCACTTAATCTGGCCACCTGCAAAATACCTAAATGGACATAATTTACACCCAGGATTCCTCAGCCTCAATACTTTTTGTGTTCTGTATGGCTTGCGTAGTGTGAGATATTGCGTATCTTCCCTAAGGAAAGTAAATCACGCCACTGTAATTGAGAGGACATAAATAGCAACGTCTATAATAAAGGGTAATCAGAAGGCATGGCGTTCGCAGTCAGGGCTGCTGATTTTACTCTAAGACTTTGCAAGCATCTTCACAAAGCCTCAAATTTGGCCCTAGAAGTAAACAAGAAAATAAAAGTAATTATGAATTGTATCAATGTTGTGGCTAACACTAAGATCAAATAATCTAAACGATATAAAAATGGCATTATAATTTTAAGTTCCTTTAGTGCCATATAAATAGCATAGAGGAGAGAATAAATGTGAGTATTCAAATCCAGAAGTAAATAGCTATTTTAGCCATTTGTCAATAACCAAGATGAATTCTGTGGCATTTACTTGATCTATTGATTGGAGGTCTTAACTGATAGAGAAATCACTCAAAATTGGAAGGATTCCCCTCGATGTATGCAGAAATGCAACTTGTAGTGTGTCAGGCTATATGGAGACATGGAGGAAATATTTTCCTACACCATTGAATTAATTCCTTATAATATGCTGTGGCACTAAACACTAATAAGCTGTAAGATCTTGGACCATTCATTTAGCCTTAATAATTTAACTATACGATGAGAAGTTTGGTAAAATGATTTTTATGACTATTAGTTTATGAGATTCTCAGGTACTTATCCCCAACTTCCTTTGGGGTAGAAGAGAGCCAGATAAGGTAAAGTTTATTCTCAATCTCATGTAAATGTGTTTCTAAATTTAATAATTATACACTGTATTTTTGGTTGACAATAGTGTTGACAATTTTAATACCTCAGTGTCTTCAAGAATTAAAAAGGAGTTTTTCCCCAAAAGTTATATTATTATTATTATCATCAATTTTATATTGAATATAAAAAGAGCATTAGGTTTTACTTTATAAACTTTTCCCAAACCACATTTTCCCATTCCTCCTCCTCTTAGTCATTACATCTTATTAATATCATTCATTAATGTCCTAGAATCATCTACTCACAATTCAATGCTTATAAATAAAACAAGTGTCTTCTATATAATCAAAGATGTTTGATTGCAATTCAGTGTCACCGGGCTGTGGGCCACTTCACCGCAATACCTTTGTTACATTTGAAGAACCCCCAACCTAAAGCACACAAATCATTAATGACTTATACAGCCTATGAAGTGTACTATTCTAGGACCATGATCATCTGTCCTGATTAGATTCTTCTTATCAGAGAAACCTGAATATAAAAAATGGAGAGACTCAGAAGATACAGTAGCACAGAAGAAAAGACAGGGAGGACTCGCAATAACAGGAGCCCTGACACAGAAGTAACCGAGAGTGAACAGAAGCCAGGAGACAGTCTGAGTCCCAGTCAACAGCAGAAACAGAAGTAGAGAAAGAATTACAGAGACAGCACAATTCAGCTGAGAGAATAATTCATTACTAGAATTGTTAGGCCGCTGGAACATCTTGGATTCTTCCTGAGTTCCTGTTCTCTACGAGGCCTGGTTATGTATCTGCAGAGACTTTTTTTCAATGGCTCCTGACACCTTCGTGTGAATCCTAAACAAAAATTTATATTACCTGAAGAAATCTGTGCATCTTTTTATTCTTTGTGAATTGAAAGAGCCTAACATAGATAAGCATCAATAAAATCAAACTGTTGTGTCTGTTCCAAATTGGGCTTATTCTTGAATATGCAAAAGACTAGTGTATGGCAATAAGTATTGACAGAAAGGAGCAACAGTAAAGTCTAGACACATCGGTCTACTGTATCTGGTATTTCAGGTTTTAGTAAAGGGATACATGGTCAAGGAACCTAAAACTAAAAGTTTATATGGAATAAGAATTTATAAATGTTATCTCTCTCCACCATTTTCAAGGATAATCAAAACTGATGTGTAATAAGATTGTTTTTAAAATAGGGTTTAGTTAATGTTATTATTGCGCTCATGAATCCCTGGCATCAGCCATATAGTTTATCATTCTCTACCACAGACGTCAGAAGAATTGTGCAAATTAGACCACAGAATGCTTACTCTGCCTGCTAGTTGTTGAAGTATTTATCAGCGTACTAATTAGAATCCTGTTTATGAAGCTGAAAGAGCTCAGGGCCAATTTCTCGTGTAGCTCCTGTTGGTGGGCATAGTTTCCAAAAAAGCGTGGCTACATCTGGTGTGCATGGTGTAACTCAGCATTGATATTTTATTCATTTTATAGCTAGCAGCAGTTTTGCAGGCACTATCTGTCTGAAACAGTGGATTCTGTACAAATAGCAATGTAGCTATGATACGGTTGCTCTGTTCTATCAAGTGGAAAACTTTAAAAGGAAAACCTGTGCGATTTGAATATCCTTGTAAACTGTGTTTAATGCACCTTTAAATGAAAGGAGAAGAGCTGACCACAGAAACAAAAGCACTCAGTACTTCCCTCTCCCAGATCTAATGCAAAGTAAGACTCAAGGAATGTCAGGAGATTGAAAGCATCATCTTAGGGTCATTTCAGGAACCAAAGAGACTAAAACAACATTTTGACACATGGGAAAAATGCAATACTTTCCCCACCCTGATTTAGTTTGTCAGTCAGGCAATCATCCAACAGTAAACATATTTGTTTTGCCCAGTCTAATTGCTCATTTGAGGATTAATATACTTTCTTTTTCCTTCAGCATATTCTGAAGTTTAAACCAAGACTCAAAACAAGAGGGATTAAGATCATGCATCCTCACAGTAAAAGCTGACTAGTTGTCTTTGTGCACGGGTGTAGGGGAGATGCAGCTTTGTCCTGACCAATGTCATTCATTTTTTAGAAAACCAGATGGTTCTTGTCGAATTTAAAATCTTTAAAGAAACGATGTTATTTATCTAGTTAATTACTCCATCAAGGTACAGCAAACTTTATAGCAGTATCTTGTGCACAACCATCAACACTGCGGTCCCTAACTGACCCTTCCACATCCATTATGGGCACAGGTCACTACAGAACCCTGTGATTCCAGAGAAGGTTAAAAGAGGATTTGAGAAGCCTCCTTCAGTCCTCGCCATTTCCTGATTGATGTAAATTTGCACATTGATAATTTGTCACATTGATAGTGTTGAAGGCCAAGAAAATATTTTCTAACTCTGCTCTTCAATTTTCAACATTTCATCCAGAAAAGCAATTTAAGGCTAAAGAGAACCATAATATATTGGAGTAGAAACAGGAGGTAGAAACTGAGAGTAGTCATTGACAAAATGGCATTTTGTTCTGTGATGAATTTTTATCTCACTCTGAATATCATACTGACCAGGTCAGGTTAATACAGATCGTCATCAAATGGCAAAAGAAAAACTATTAACTTAGGAAGTAACAGATGTAATATCTTGTGGTTGCTGAATGACAATGAAGATTTGTTATAGTTCTCTAGTAAAACATTTCAGAAAAAAAGGTTTTGATCCACAGTGACATTTTTGGATTGAGAAAAATAAGGTTTTTTCTTTTTTTTAATCCATGACCTTCACCTAACATTTTTATCCTAGTGAGTATTGGTTAAAATAAATATCAAAAGTATATACAGCAATATCAAAAGTACATACAGCCTGTGTGTAGTATATAAACAAGAGAAGGAAGCAGCAAAGCCAATTTCTGCCCAATCTGAGTTTGGAGATATTTTAATTTTATTATTTTAACTTAATTTATATATATATATTTTATTTCCTAGAGGGCATGTGCACTCAATAGAGAAACAGCAAAAGAGGGAGAGGGAGAAATCACTCCCCAACAGGGTGTGATTATGCTGTAATCCCTTCTCCTCTACTTTCTCCATTTCACTGGGATTTGAAGTGTGCACACACACACACACACACATGCCCTGTATATTTTCTGCACACCCAAGGCCAGGACCCAAATCATGCTGTTGGCCATGTGGGATCCAGCTCCCTTAACTACTAAGCCATTGAGCCATCCCAGGATGTTTTTTAGTAAGATTTTTTTTAGGGCTTATTTACTTCTTTTATTAGTAAAGAATAGACCCACAATCATCCACCCCAGGGTGGGCCAGCCTGGATCATGGGC
Source organism: Tupaia tana (assembly GCA_026018925.1). Lineage (NCBI taxonomy): Eukaryota > Metazoa > Chordata > Mammalia > Scandentia > Tupaiidae > Tupaia > Tupaia tana. The sequence goes on along the minus strand of JAKSZU010000020.1, from coordinate 5,104,906 downwards.
AAGTGTGTGCCTAGCATACCCATGGCTTACTCAAGGAGGTCTCCTGTTGGAAGCCTAGAACTTCTCCATGAGCAGCCCTGCAGAGCATTGCATTTTAGAGCTACCTCACTATCCAGCCCCTGGTGATTGTTCTTTCCCCCAGCTGCTGCTCTATCTTTTGTTCCACTACTTGTTTACTACAGCTCAGTAACAGCAAAGATGTCTACAAAAAAAAAAAAAGAGAATATTTGCTCTCCTGAGTTAGCGCTTTCCACGTAAAATATGTCCCACTTAGTATTTCAGACAGTTGGAAAATACTGACCTAATTCTCATCTCCCAGGACTCTCAAATAATGTTGTGAATGATAAACTAAGGTAGAAGAGTGAACACATATGTTCTTTAAAATGGAAAACAGGTAAGGGAGAGGTTCATTTCTATCTGGAAAATCTAAGAAAGCTAAATAGAAAAGAAGAAGAAGGAGGAGGAGGAGGAGGAGGAGGAGGAGGGCTTTGAAGGATAACAATAGTGAAATGAGAGGCAATTTGGTAGTGAGAGGAGGCATATGAAAAATTTCTCAGTCCGTATTTGTCCAATTAATTAAAGCATAAACTACTTATACAAGTCAAGAAAAATAAAAAAAAAATATGGAGAACACAGTTTTGAAGTGCTGGAGAACAGGGTATTGCTGAGATGTGAGGGAAATATTAGAAGATAAACATGACATAGAAAGACAATGGCCACATTAAGTGTCGATCATGCTAAGGGGGCACAGAAGGTTTTTGAGCAAGAGAGTAATCTGAGAAAATAGGCTTGAAAAATTACCTTTGGGAACTAATAAGAATGGGTTGGGAGATCAGCAGATGGTGTAATGGTTACATAGCCGGACTCCAATGTAGTCGACAGCAGTTTGAATCCCAGATTGGGTGGCTTAAAACTCGTGATGAGTGTGCATGTGTGCCCAAGATCCCAAGAGAACAATGGAGGAGCAGGGATTGTCATGTGGTCATCCCCCTGGGGGTTGATTTCTCACTTTCTGTCTCTCTGTCTCTCTCTGTATCCCCAATGAGCATACATGCTTTAAGGCAATAATCTCTCCAAAATAAATAAATAAATAAATAAATAAATAAATAAATAAATAAGAATGGATTTGGGGCAGCATGTGGCGTACTGGTTTGGGTGTGCAATTCCATGTGGCTAACCCTACAGTTGGAGTCCCTGACCCTGAGGCTTGAAAATGACACATGGTGCTTGTGCATGTGTGCCACCTAAAGTTCTGAGAGGAGAATGGAGAAGGGATTGTGACATGGCCAACCCCCCTAGGGGTGATTTCCCTTTCTCTCTGTCTCTCAGTCTCCCTTTGATGAATGCACATACCCTCAGGTAAAAAATCTAATAAAAAGAAAGAATGGACTGTGGGGGCAGCAGGTGGCATGGGGATTAATGCACTGGATCCCATATAGCGATTCAGCCTCTCAAGTCCTTGCCTGTGTGCCCCAAATCCGAGAGGAGAGTGAAGGAAAATGGATCGCAGCATGCATCCCCTCTAGAGGGTGATTTCTTCCCTTCTCCTTGTCCCTCCACTGGTGAGTCCATTTGTCTATGGCAAAATCTAGAAAAGAAGGGTTGAGATGTTAGTGACTAAGGGTAGAGATATCATTTCATTACTATACTTCTGGTAAGTTTCAATGAAATAACTTACAATTTTATTACGTGTGAGAATTTACAAAGTGATCTTACATTTTTTCATATCAATAGGCCTGATTTAGATTAGGACAGAAATGAAAAGAGATCATGCATGTGAGATATAGTAGAGGCTAAACTAGAGGGTCTGTTTACACTTATGGGCAATGAGAAAAAATGTCAAAGGATTTCAGTCTTAACTGAGAGCTGCTTATCATCATCACCACCAATGACATATTTAGCACATAGTAAGTGATAGGTCCTATGCTAAAATTTATATTAGATCTCATTTAACCCTCATGACAAATAATATAGTCAATCACACTTTACAGATGAGGTAACTGCGGCTTAGGGGATAAGAAATTTGTCCAAAATCACATACCTGGTAAGTGGCAGAGCCAAGATTTTTCTGAATCGGGAGCTATTTACCACTTCGACATGTACCTTCTGTAATACTGATTAGTGATGGAATAGAAGCACTTTGTTTGCATTTTTGTACTCTTAAGGAAGATACGCAGATACAAAAAATTTATTTTTTTAGATTATTCGTGACTTCATTCAAGATAAACAGTACTTTATTTTAAATTATGAGCCAGGAGCCTGTCAGATTTGATTATAATAGTAACAGATCCCGTTTAAAGAAACTTGGCAACCTCTTGCCACACTAGGTTTTAATCATCATCATGTGCAAATAACAAGGAGCTTTTCTGCCAAGACACTGCAGCATCATGGTAGAGTCACCTTGACACTTAGACATTGTTATAGCTAAAATCCTCAAGTTTCAAATGACAAAAAAAAAAATCTCTTTTCTCTTACTACCAATTCACACATGACAGTATTTGCATTCCCAAAGACATTGTATGCAGACACAAGTTATTTCCAACATGTCTGACTTTTGGCCCTCTCATTTGAACACAAGTGGATTTCTTTCGGAACCTATCTTAAATTTTTCAGGCCACTGGGACTACTTAGAAGGTACTGCTTCAATGCACCAAGTGGGCCCTTGGTGGCATAAAGCAATTAATGAGTTGTCCAGAAATGCTTGCTAATAGTTTAAATCAAGAACTTGAATGAGAATCTAGAGTTCTACATCTCTTACAGTGTATTTTTACTTAGGTTTAAATGTGTATATTGCAGATGGAGTTCTTGAAATCACAGTACAACTAGGAAAGATACCTTTTTCTCTTTATACTTCACTTAATTCTACAATTATATACTCTACAAAGAGGATGTATTTGACATATTCTATGGAAAGAAAAATGCAGAGTCATACTGCTATGAGAATGTAGGGTTTCTTGTTCAAATGATAAAAGTACTTAGTCACAAATATTAGAGAAATGATAAGGATTTTTTTCCACAAAGAAACTATCATCGTGTTTCTCATGTTATCTTTCCCCTTTATGGGGATACTACTGTGCTTTATTCATAAATTTGTCCTGCGGTAAGAGAGGAAATAAACAACAGGCTGTGTTAAAGCTCTTTCTTTCCAGAGAAAGCACTGACAAGGAAAAAGTCTATTTAAGGAGTATTGTCTCTTTGGTTAAGCAGGAAATGAATTTGCTACAAAGGGTTTGGAACCCTGCTCTGATAGAATTGAAGGTAATTAAAATCTAATGGTAGAATCTAACCATTTAAATTGCAATTTAAATTGGTCAAATAGGATTGAAATCAGAATACTTGACAACCTTAAAATGGAGCTAGAAGAGATTTGCTGTGTGCATGTGAAATATTTTGCCTACCCTGTGTTGAAATTAACATTGCATGGATGAAATGAAATAGTTTCTAAATTTATATGACTTTTCATTAGCTTAAAAAGATAGATGTGAGGATTTGCATCTTACACTATGTAATGACAAAGAACAACAGGGAGAAAATTAAAAGCTTTCAATAACTAACAAAAGATGATTAGATATTTACTGTTTATGAACTATTATTATTCTAGCAAGTTTATTTTATTATGTAAAATCTAGACATGGGAATTTAAAATTATAAAGTTTCATTTGATGCTGGTTTGACTTGAATCTACATGAACAGGCTTACCAGTTATTCTTTATCCATATGTGAAAAACCTGAAGCTGAAATGTTTATGTTTTCACATATAAGTCTATGATTTTTATTAAAATATTAGCATATTGAAGTAGTTTGACTCACGAAGTAGACAAAACGCTATTTGTATTTATTTTTTAAAAACTTATTTTATTTAACTTTATTGATTGAGTGATTGATTTTTAATTTGACCAGATGAAGACAGAGTGAGAGAGAGTGAGTGAAAGTGACAAAGCGAGCCACCAGGTCCAGGACTCAAACTGTGATCAGCCATGTGGGAGTCCAACGCCCTTAACCACCATGCCAACTGCCGGCTCCTGTATTTCTTACAGGAGTTAATAAAACACAAAAATTAGTACTAAAAAGACCCTAGAGATTATAATTTCCCAAAGTGAATTTAGTTATTTCAGCTTTTTGCTTAAAAATCTCTTATTTCACCACTCCCTACTCTTTTACACATTACCTAAGCCTCTTAGTACAACTGCTTTTATTTTTTATTCATTTTTGTTAAAGAGAGATTTTTCTATAGGGCAGATGCACTTTCCTGAGACAGAAAGACAGAGAACAGAAAGCAAGAAATGGCCACACAGGAATTCCTTTTCCGTTCTCCTCTCAGGATTTTGGGCATGTACACAAATGTGCCTGGCGTGAGTTTTAAGCTTCCAGGTCTGGGACTCTAACCACAGTTGACTACGTGGGAGTCCAGCAATGTGACCATTACACCATCCACTGGTCCCACAACCACTTTTCATACTAACCAACAGATATCCAGTGTTATTGAGGGTATGATCGACTGCACCGAAATCTGTCAGAGTCCATCTCATCCAGAGTATCAGAGAGTTTTCAGACCTCATTAGCCAAATTTAATCCAGATCTCTGAACAAAAGAAAACCTGGGTCTGTCAGTCCATTAGCTTCAGTGAAGTTACAGACAGGCAGATATTCATGGAAGACAAAGAATTTATGCATTTTCCCATGGAAACATTGTTAAACTTGAGAGCTTTATTCTTGACAGGAGACTTGGCAAGAAAAGTAAGCCTAGCTTAGGCCAATGAAGCCATAAAAAACTGTAAAATTCTTCCATATATTTAATAGTAAAATTATGTTCAGAGTCCAATAAAATGGGCATAAATATCTTATGCACATTGATTATTAAGAGGGCACTCTGTGCTATAAAGTATACATGCTGCACATAAATAAAGTGGCACTATACTATAAATTAAAACTACTTAAAATTAATATGCTAGCTATAATAAAGATTAAACATTTAATTAACAATATTTTTGCTTGCCTTCTTAGAAATTTTATGATTTGAATGGCCTGGATCTCTTAAATTGTTGTCTAGGGAAGATTGATATGAATTTTTTTCTTCAAACGATTCCATTTTAACCCACGTGAACTAGGCTTTAAGAGATTCTGAGACTGCTAAGTAGACTGAAGCATACTAGAAGTAGGTTGAGAATAAGCATGGATAAAAATTTGCATGTGTGCACTAGACCTGTGGGGGTGGCCAACCATCTAAACTTCAAAAATCAAACCTTAGACAGACTTAGATGTATCTGGGCTAGTGTGAAATTCCAAGGGAGAGAGGTGAAAGGAGACCCAGAAGAGTCTCCCAACACTGGCGATACCTTTGGTCAGGAGCATTGCAGCTCATGATTACAGTTGCTACCAGGGGCTAGGTAGCAACTGGTAGCAATAGAAGTAGAGAAAAGAGCTATGCAGTTTGTCAGAAAAGTGAATAAAGTGGGGGGGATCAGAACTGAAGTACAGTCATTAAAGGTGACATATTAACAAGAAAAGTGCAACTCAATGGATACATAGACGTCCAGACAAGTCCCAGCAATCCCATGGCAATGGGTCTTAGAGACCTATCCATGTCATCTTAAGTTAAGACGTACCATCACCTCTGATGAAGTAGGGCTCCCTAACTCAGCCAGGTTTGTCTTCACTGGCTCCAAAATGGAATCTGCAACAGCCTGCAGTTGGACAGCCTGGAGCAGGCATGGGCTCACTCTACTCCCAATAGACAGGAGCTCAGTGTTCTCTAGTGACCCTAACGAGATACTAAAAACGATGTTTTTATTTCCCTGCTATAAACTTTATCTTAGTTCACTCAGGCTGGTATAACAAAAATACTATAAGTTGTATGGCTTTTAAATAACATGAATTTATTTCTCAATTTTAGAGGTTGGGAAGTTCAAGATCAAGGTGCTGGCAGGATCAGCGTCTGCTGAGGGCCCATTTCCCCATAGACAGTGCCTTCTAGCTGTGTACTCACTTGGTGCAAGGGGCAAATGAGCGCCATCACACTTCCTTTGTAGGACTACAAATCCCATCGTAATCACTTCCTAAAGACTCTCTCTCTCTCTCTCTCTCTCTCTCTCTCTCTCTCTCTCGGTTTCTGCCATCTCGGGGGGGGGGGGAGTGGGTACATGTTCTTGCCAGAGAGAAACAGTGACAGAGAAAGTGAGAAATCACCCACCAGGGTGGATGGCTGTGTCACAATGCTTTCTCTATTCTCCTGGGATTTTGGGCACTCATGCACATGTGCCCAGAGAGATTTTCAAACCACTAGATCTGGGACTTAAACTGCAGTCAGCCTATTGCTTTGGGGGCTAGGTTTCAACCACAATTTTTAGGGGAATGCAAATATTTAGATAAAGTGATTCTGGTGGCATTTAAATATCCTTTCCAACAAGTAACCTTGGTAATGTACCATATATTAAAAGTAGTATCTAAAGCTTTGTTTGACTTGAAAGATAATAAAACCTCCTGAATTTGATCCTTCTGCTTATTTTTTCATTTGTTAAATTGTTTTCTCTTTTCTCTCATCTCATTGTACTAAGAACACTAAGTCACTGAAAGAAAAAAAAAAAAAAAAAAAGGCACATAGGAAGCCGGGAGGTGCGTTGGGAAGGAGGAGGAGGAGGTGCTGTTCTCTGCTTCCATGCTCTGTAGTCCAGGGTGGTGGTGATTCTGTTACCTGTCAATGGCCTTGAAACTTCTCAGTGTTCAGATTCATGTTCATTACCTCACTTTATCTATACGACTCTAACCTAGGTCCTAAGGGAATAATTATTATCCCCATTTCATAGGTTAGGAAACTAACATAGAGAAGCGTTAAGTAATAAATGAGAATCTGTGCTTCTAAAACATGAGACAGGTGAGCTATCTGTGCTCATGTTTTGTTTTGTTTTTTTTTCAAATCTTAAATCCTCAAAACTATTTTCTGAATGAATAAATTAATGATTTTTCCCCAACCAAAGGACTACATTTTAGGGTACAATCAGACTAAAGAAGAGAAATAAAATCAACGGGGAAGAGGATACTGTAACAGCTAACATTAATTGCATACTTACTGTATGTCAGTCATTTGAAAAGCACTTTATAGTAATTTTTTCCTATGAAGAACTTACAAGAGATAGTAGTATTTTTTCACATTGTACATGGGAGGAGACTGCAGGATAGGTTTCATAGCCGGAGTGCAAAACCAGTAGACTGACATGGATGCTTATTCTCTTGAGCATCGTCCACTGAAGTCGCAACAGTGGCCAAGATCACTGCAATAATAAGGAGATAAGGGCAAGGTAGAAGGTCTATTACTTACTCTATGCCAGGACCTAGGCTCACTGCTTTAGGTAGATTATTCCTAGTCCTTAAATTAACCCTAATTAACCCTAAAAGTTTATGTGAGACTCTCACTTTATTGATAAGGAAGCTGAAGTTCAAAGAGGTTAAATGACTTCCCTAAGGTCAGAGAGCTAACAAATGATAGAACTGTAATTCTTATCAAGCCAGGTTCCCAAGCATGTAATTGTTAAAAGTTATATACAATGCTGCCAGGGACCATATCTATACAGTCTAGACAACAGAACATTTCCTTTTCTGGGAGCAGTCTCTGTCTCTAAAGCATATGCTGCCAAAAGGAAAAGGAATTCAAGTATGTATACTTTTGAGCAAAGGATAATCTTTCTCAATTTGAAGAGTTCTTTCCATTAATTGAACATGTATATATTACTGCCTCTGAGAACAAGAAACTATGAGAAAGAAAGCACACACATGCCCAACTAAGTACACAGAATCAGTTCTAGTGATCAATAGTAACGGATGAGTGTAACCTATTAAATGGTTAAACCCTGTACAAAAGAGAACAGATCGATTTCCTATTGGAGGATGTATTTCCAGTTTTGGACATGGTACAGTGTATATTCCTTTCTTTCTTGTATCTTCTTTTTGGGAATAATTCATGTCTATGATGGTTTCTTTTTAGCTTTCCAGAATTGACTTTAATCTTATTCTAGATCAGAGTTTCTGAAACTTCAGCATGTGGGCGAAGCAATTAGAAGGCTTGTTAAGAAAGAAAGTACGGAGTTGCACCCCCAGAGTTTCTGACTGAGAAGGACTGGACATCATCCTAAGAAATTTCTCACAACTTCCTGGGTAATACTGGCAATATTGATCAAGGGACAGGGGAACACACTTTGCCGACTATGGTTCTAAAGTTATTACACGTGTCCAATTTATTTGTCTTTACTCCAGACCAATGTTAGCCATAACATGGTATTGGCTTTCAGAAAAGAGCAATATGTGTATTCTTTTAGAGGTTTTTGCCTTAGGGCATGTGTGCTCACCTGGAGACAGAGACAGTGAGAGGGAAAGTGAGAAAACATTCCCCGGGGAGGAAGCGGGTGACCAAACCCCAATGTCTTCTCCTCCAGGCATCTTGGGGATGCAGGCACACACACCCGTCATGAGTTTTAAACCACCAGATCCGGGACTCGAACCACAGTCAACCCTGTGGGAGTCCAGCAATGTAACCACTATGCCATATGCTGGCCCTGCAAAGTGTTTTAATTAAAGTGCTCAATTCCTTGATCTCAGATACGGTGAAGCCCCCAGGAAGCTCTAAGTACAGATTTGCAGAGTCTACGCATTTCATAGTGACTTCTACATTTTCCCTGAACTTAGGAAGCACAGTTTTCTAAGATAAAAGTTAAAAACAATAATGCCTGTAACTGCAATTTATTCATTGACTCTATACAGCTTAGATTCCTTGGGCTAGCCCTGCATAATCAATGTAATCTAGAAAGCTTTACCTAATCAATATTGTAGAACTCATTCATTTTTCTGCTAATCATAAGATAGAAATAAGGTTTTGCTCATGTTTTGCAAATGAATTTTCAAAATAATTTCCATAGCTTCACTGCGAGCCTTGGACTTTTATTGTTGTCAAAGCTCAGCTCGGGAAAGCTATGACTGACTGTTTCATTTTGACAGTTCCTTTGGAACAATTACTTAATGCGAGCATTATTTAAATGTTAGAGTGGAATGAATATATCTTGCTGTGCTTTTTAAAATTTAGTCTCAACATCTTATCTCCCATCCACATTTAAAACAGCACATTATTCTTTGCTTCCTGCCTACCACTTAGAGTGAACAGAGTTTAGAAACTGGGAGAAACAATTTTGACTAAAGAGCAAATGGTAAACACATTGTGTCATCCTTGGCTCTGTGACTCTCCATGCCATCTGAAGGGAAAAAAACGTTTATTTTTAAATGGAGGCAAAATGCGATCCCTTTTGCACTGTCCAATTGGCAATTTAGAAAACTGCAATCTTCGAAGCATTATTTCAAACCCATTTCACGGGAAGATCCTGATCTGAAAAGAGTTAATGCAGAAAAGCTGCTGCAGCCTTGTCCTTCAGATTTGGAGTCACAGTTAAATTGCAGTGGAGTTATGTTGTAGATATATTTACAGTGGGGTTCTGGCTGCCCCATCTAAGAGATACTTAGTAGGTAATGGAGGGAATATGAAGAGTCCACAAAGCAATTTTCACTCTTCTGAGAAGGAGATGGGATGCAAAAAAAAAAAAAAAAAAAAAGGCACAGAAAATCGTTATTTGTTTACTTCAAAAAATGTATTCAACTGAAGGGGAGTAATCTGGAGAGTTTCTCTATCTTTTTCACATGCCGTTTCTCTTAAGACCTACTAGACAGTGGTGTTATACTCCATCTGGAAATTGCCTTTATTGTACAAATAGCCCTTATTACATACAGCTTTTTTCAGCTGTAAAGGGTAAAGGGAAAACAGATAATTTGTAAAATAATAATAAAAAAATCATGCTGACATGGGTATTGTTTTTGTTTTTGTTTTAGGGTGAGAGGGAAAAGTGCCCGGATGTTGTTTCAAATATTCCAGTCATCAACACCAGTGAGCATGGACAAACATAATTTTCATTGTTGACATAATGAAGATGATGTTTTCCAACCATTTCCCAGAGCATCAACTTGTTTTCTGTATGAGTCTGGCTGTGTACCCATAACGAACGCTAGTGATGTGGGAAAAACAAATGCACAAATGAAAAAAAAAAAAAATGAGTCAAATAGCTCATTCACTGCTGTCCACAGAAGTGAGTTCCCCAAATCTGTTTGGTACGCTGCCATTGCATAATCTGAAGTGCATTGCAGACCATTTGCACATTGAGTAAAATAGTACAGTTGTTCGGAATGCACAAAGTTGTTGGTTTTCACTATCAGAAAAGGTTTGAAAATTTGTTTTCTTAGTGTGCCTACCTATTAGACTAGGCAGTAAGACTTATTTTTTACTAGATAAACAAAATGAAACAGAAATGATTCAGATACCTCAATAATTAGACCAAAGACCTTCCACACCTCCTAAATTATTGAACAAATAAAACTGCTTTCTGGCTTAAATTATCTAGATATTTCCTCAAGAAGGAATTCTAGAGAGTAGTATAAGAAGACTAATATTTCAAAATTTCCTTTATTATTTTACATTCAATCATTGTGTTTCATTACAGCATACCAAATGAATTTTCCCATTTTGAATACACTGTATATTGATTCAATTATTTTTCCTTACTGATTTATAGCTAACATTTCTGTCAATTTCCTTTTTTTCATTGTGAGTTCATATCACAAATATGTATCTTACTTTTTTCTTTTCATATTATAGTATAAGCATTTCTTCATTTAATAAATTTTTAATAGCTGATTTTAGGAGTTCTCATATTATTATAGCACAGGAAAACATATAACATGTAAAATTTCTATATTTGTGAGCATGTAAGGGGCATCTAGTACTTTTATTATTAAAAATATTACAGTTATGAACAATCTTACACATAAATCAATGTTTGACATTTTAAAACTATATGTAGGGACAAACTAGTGGCATAGTGGTTAAGTCACTGGACTCCCACATGGCTTACCATGGTTTGAGTCCCAGACCCAGAGTCTTAAAATACAGTGAGCAGGTGTGCGTGTGTGCCCAAAATCATGAGAGGAGATGAAGGAGAAGGGATTGTGGAGTGGCCATCCCTCCAGGGGACTGATTTCTTGCTTTCTACCTCTCTGTCTCTCTGGGGAGCACATGCATGCACCCTATAGCAAAAATCTCTCTCTCAAAAAAAAAAAAAAAAAAAAAAAAAAAAAAACGGAAAAACTGTAAGTAAATGATGACACCTATTTGAGTAACATGGATGTAAGTCAAGCCCTCTGTGATTGGGACCAACAGTTAGCATAATGGCTATGTCACTGGACAGCCACATAGTCAACCACAGTTTGAGTCCTGGACCCGGAGGCTTAAATTCACGCCGGGCGTGTGTGCGTGCGTGCCCAAGATCTCGAGAGGAGAATTGAGGAGAAGGATTGCGGTGTGGCCATCCCCCTGGGGGGTGATTTCTAGCTTTCTGTCTCTCTGTCTCTCTCTCTGTCTGTCTGGCGAGCGCACGCACCCTATAGCAAAAACCTCTCCAAAAGAAAAAAAAAAAAAAAACCCGTCGGTGGTAGCTGGACACCTGGATATCCACAGTAAAGGCTACATTTCCCAGTCACCTTTGCTGGTAGGGTGGCTGTATGACTAAATTCCAGCCAGTATGAGGAGTATGCCCTATGGCACCTTCCATAAATTTTAAACTATTGATAACCAAAGATTATCATGAGATCACTACAATATGTACTAGATATAAAAGCATCTACCAACAATAATTTTTCTTCATTTTACTTTCTTTTAATTATATATAGGTTAAAGTATTTTTTATATAGTTGGACAAGATTAATTATATTAGGTTACTAATTTTCCTAGAAAACAAATTTGTATGAAAAATATGAGATTGAATTTGACCTTAATAATTTTACCATCTGCCATTGCCTCACAAAAAGAGAAATTAAAAATTTAGATTTCTTTTAAGAGTGAAACATAGTTATTAAGAAAGAATTAACATAGAGAATTTTCTAGTGGATAAGTAGTTAGATTTCAATTACACTAACGAAGTTTTATTACTCCCAGGCTTGTAGAAAAATTGATATTATTTCTAATCCCCAAAATAAGGCTTTTGAGAGGAATTCAGTGTAATTTATAGTTTCTTTATCTCTTAAGATGGGCAGAGAGTTTGGAAATGTAATGCAAATGCTGTCTGACAATATATGGTAAAAGTAATATAAGTTTTAATACTTTCTAAAATTTATTTTTCAATCTGCAAAAAAAGGGAGTACTATCATTTGAGTTTTTGTCTCCTCCAAAACTCATGTGGAAATTTAATTGTCAATGTAATGGTATTGGGAATGGGGGCCTTCAAGTGCTGATGGGGTCATGAGAGTCTACCTCATGGGTGTTAAAGGACTTTGTGGGCTCTCTCAGCTCTTGTGCGGGTCTGCCACATCTTTCTGGAAGATGTAGCCTTCATAAAGTCCCCTGACAAGAAGAGACCAGACCCTCAGCAGACACCACACCTGCCAGGGTCTTGATCTTGGATTTCCCAGTATCTAGAACTATGGGCCAATATATTTCTGCCTATTATACTGTTTGTACTATTCTGTTATAGGAGCGGGAAGGGACTAAGACAGTGGTAATTTGTAAACGACCACCCTTAGGCAGAAATTTATAAAGGCAGTAAGTGTTTCCTCAAACATTATCACCTAAAGCAATTAAAACCAGAAAAGAAAAGCCACCATCATGCAGACATCAACTAAATCTCACATGCTTTAAGCTGAGCACTACCAGACAACTGTTTGCCCAGACTGTTACTTCGTGACACTGCTTCCACATTCTCAGCAAATATGGGCTGAGAAGTCCAACCTTGGCCATCACCTCGCATATGCCTTCTTCCTGTACTGGTATTGCTTATCCACTTTAGAAGGGACAGACATGTCATCTTAGCCTCAGAAGTGACCTCTCTGTGTCCCAAATGTGGGGATGCTTCCCTAGAGAATGCCCCATCACCTTCAAGTCTGGTGCACTACTGTGGGCCTCTGGAAGCAATTTTCAAAACAGAAGGTAAATGTGATGAAAGAACCTAACAATTATCAACATTTCCGTATTTATGATCCACAAGCATCATCACATTCATTTCTCATGTAAGAGCTAACAAAAGGCAGTACAGCAATGTCCTCTGATCACTGTCATTCTCCTACTTCTGCCTCAGAGTTAAGTTTTCAGAGCTCACCTTAGGCTAATGTTCCAAGAAGTTACTCATGACACAAAATACTTTACTGGATAATATTTAGTACCATTGCAGAAATTCCTTTTAGAAAATTCTATGTCATAGGCAAAAATAATGAAATATGATTAAATTAAAAATTCCAGGGATATTTTTACTGAAGCAAATAAGAGTACTTTGAATAAAAGCATTTGTCCAAGAGCCTCATTGTGGCCTTTGAACACTCTGACAGGAGAGCTAACAAGATCTACAGCCAGAGGGACCATAAGCCAAACTTGATACTCTATCAGTAATGGTAAGTAGCACCAGCCAGAGGCATAGTGGTTAAGGAAACTGGATTCTCTGGAACCAGCAGTTGGCGTAATGGTATGTCGCTGGATTCCCATATAGTCGACCCATGTAGTCCCAGACCCCGTGGCTTAAACTCACGCCAGGTGCGTGTGAATGCGTGCCAAAGATCCCGAGAGGAGAATGGAGGAGAAGGGATTGTGGAGTAGCCATCTTCCCTGGGGGGTGATTTCTCACTTTCTTTCTCTCTGTCTCTCTCTGTCTTTCTGGTGACCGCACGTGCCCTATAGCCAAAACCTCTCAAAAAAAGAAAAAGGAGAATGGATTCTCTCTAGTTTGAATTATGGACCTGGCTGTTTGGAAAACATGCTGGGCACATGTTTGTGCATGCATGCCCAGACTACGGAAAGAAGGAGTGGAGAAGCACAAATTACGGTGTGGCAATTCCCCAGCGGAGTGCTTTCTCTCTCTCTCTCTCTCTCATAGCACATGTGCCCTCTAGAAAGAATTCTAGAAAAAGGTAAATAAAACTTAAAACCGAAAAATCACTAACATTTGCATCTAGCAGAAATATGTAATTAGAAAGTTCAATTTTATAAAAGGATTTTATATACAGCAATCATTGAAACATGATACCTGAGAGTAAACCTACCAAGTTTCATAAGCGAATATCAAGTTTAACAGAGAAAGTTCAAAACTCGGTTGAAGGTGATATAGGAAGACTTGAATAAATGGAGAAATAAGACATTATGAATGACCAAAAAAAAAAGAAAAAGAAAGAAAAAACCTCTTGGTATCCAAAGCATAGAATTTTTTCCTGATTAATCTACAGCTTCAATGCAATACCAATAAAAGTTTTAATAATTTTTCTCATGATATCTGATTTGAAAATCCATATGTAAAAAAGTAATGGTCCAAGGAACCAGCAGATGGCATAATGGTTACGTTACTGGACTCCCACATAGTCAACAGCAGTTCGCACCCTGAACCTGGTAGATTAAAACTCATGCCAGGTGTATGTGAGTGCATCCCCAAAATCCTAAGAGGAGAATGGAGGAAAAGGGATTGTGGCATGGCCACATAATATTTCAAATATGTATTATTGTGCTATGATCTAATCATGATGATTAGCATATCCATTAGCTTAACATTTTTTTATTTCTTTGTGATAGGTCCACTCAAAAATCTCTTTTTTTTTTTTTTAAGGTATTTTAAAATCAGGACCAGCAGTTGGCATAATGGTTGTGTCACTGGACTCCCATGTGGTCGAGCACAGTTGGAGTCCCAGACCTGGTGGCTTAAACTCACGCCGGGTGCGTGAGTGTGCATGCCCAAGATCTCGAGAGGAGAATGGCAGAGAAGGGACTGTGGTGTGGCCATCCCCCCTGGGGGCTGATTTCTCGCTTTCTGTCTCTCTGTCTCTCTCTGTCTTTCTGGTGAGCTCATGCACCCTAAAACAAAAAAATAAATAAATAAATAAGATAAACCTCTCCAACATATACAATACACAATACATTATTATTATATTCGCTCTTTTTAATTTATTTTTATTTTAATTTACACTTAATCACATATATCTTTACAGTGTATTGCAGTACTTTTTCCTGCAAAATATTATGAATATCAGTCAAGACAAAGACATTACTATATACATTATCATCAGCAAACAGCTTTTCATTTTCTTCTGTCAATTAAACATAGTTTTTTCTTCCCCTGTTCTCCTCTCTCCCTTCCTTTATTACTCACCCCCATACTATCCCTATCCTTACTATCTCTAGTATCTACAGTTGCCCTCCCTGCTATGATATCTTCCAAACTTTCGGTTTCTTCTATGGAGAACAATCAGTATATACTGCGTGGGGACATACAAACTCTGTCTTTCATGGTCTGGCTTGCCTTGATTAGCACTAAGTCTTCCATGTTCATCGACTTGTATCAAGCGTCAGGATCTCATTGATTTTTATTGCTGAGTAGTATTCCATAGAGTACATATGCCACATTTTTTCAATCCACTCATCAATTTTTGGACATTTGAGCTGATTCCATGCCCTAGCCATTGTGCTAATGTTTTTCTGACTTAGGACTTTTCTATCCTTTGAGTAAATATCTAAGAGTGGAATTACTGGGTTGTATGATCTATTTGTAGGTTTCTGAGAAAGAGGTTTTCCATGCCTTTAGCAGATTTTTTGCCTTCTGGAATATAGATTATATGGATATTTGAGTGTTTCATGGTATATAGCATTTCCTATATGTGGTCCTCATTTTTTCATTTTTTGGTTGTGTTTTCATTCTTTTGGCGATTTGATCTATGTTAGAGACTTTGTCTTCAAGGTCAGAAATTCTTCTGTATGGTCCAATCTGCTGTTAATGTTTTCTAGGGAGATTTTAGTCTCTTGAATTATATTCTTCACTCCCAGAAGTTCTGTTTGATTCTTGTTTAGGGTGTCTATTTCTTTACAAAATTCTTCTTTCCTGCCCTGAAATTATTTTCTCACTTCCTGGAACTGTTCATCTATCTTATCTTGCATCTCATTGAGTTCTGTCACTGTGAGTATTCAGAATTCCTTTTCTGACATTTCTATGCTCTCTGCTATCTATTTTCAGTGAGGGGCTACTACACTCACCTGGGGGAGAGTTGCTCCCTTGTTTTCTCATATTTCTTCAGAATCTGTTCTAGTTTTTGGTCTTCTGATTCAGTATTCCTTTTTTTCTATTTATTGGAAGAGGAAATTTCACCCTTAGTTCCCAGGTGTGTTTCTATTGGAGTGCCGTGCCTCCCAGATCAGAACAGTTATGGGTAACTTCAGGTATGTGGCTCCTCTAACAAACATTCAGCTCTTGATGAGATGGTAGCAAGATAAAGAGATGTAGCTTAGTGAAGAGGATCAAGGTGTGCAGGCTGGTGTACCTAAAGCTCCAGAGTTAATCCTAGGCCTAGAGGGTAATCTCAGGAGAGGAGGCCTGCCGAGGTTAGGCTCAAGTCTCCTGGTGGTCAGGGCAAGCCCAGGCCACTAGAGTGCCATGCAACAAAGTGTTGAATGTTCCAAAATTACTCCCAGGCCCTGAGGGTAGACTCAGGAGAGGGGGTCTACCAAGATCACTTGTTGTTAGCTCTTGACATCTTACTATGTCTTAGAAGGCCAGGACTTATTCCTTCCATCCAACTGTGATTTTGCGATTTTGTATCTATTGATCAATCTCTTCTCATCCCATCTTTTTCTAATTATCTCGAATGTGTCAGTATAAAAACAAAAAAAAAAATTACATCAACTTTGCACCACATTGACTCCTACACACAAAGAAGACAAGGTTGATCAGAATTACTATGGATTGGCAGATATACCATCCTAGGGGAGTGGGACACATGGATTTGGAAGCCACTGAGTGGCTTCAAGTCTTAGTGGCACAAATAATCTGTTTTGGCAGTTAATTTATGAAATAAGATAAAACTGTTATATAATCTATTGACAAACTGAGAAGAAATCCCTGAAGTTTTGATAAATCTCATTTTTTAAAAAAGAATTACTTATTTAATTCCATTTGTTATGATTATTTTTAATTTGACCTCAAAGAGACAGAGAGAGAGAGAGAAAGGGAAAGCAAGAAAGCAAGCTGCCAGATCTGGGACTCCAACCACAGTCAGCCATGTGGGATTTCAGTGCCTTTAACCACCATGCTACCTGTCGGTGGAGATAGTGAATTACCTTTCTAAATTGTGTCTAGAAAGATACATGGAATATCAGAAATGCTTCCTTGATTTATCCTTACAGGATTCCATAAGAATTATTGGTTTCAGTTTTTCTCACAATGGGCACCTGACACCCTACATCATTTATGTCATCTTATTTTATAACCTCCAAAATACATGTTAGCAAAGCAATAGCTTTTAAATAAAAACTTAGGTTTAATTCCTAAGTAGTAAATAATCACTGCATGCAACAATATTCTGCCCAAGAGTAATTTTTTTGCTTTATTTATTCAATTGTTCACTATTGCAAAATAATAATAATAATAATAATAATAATGATAATAAATTATGAAACTATGTACAAGAGGAGAAATAGCTTCAGGACCTATATAACTTTGAGTTAGAGTTGCATGAAATTGTCAAAATGCAACTCTCCCAGGATATCCCTGTGTTAGTTGATTAGTCCAGCCAGCAGGATTATTCAGTAATGGATCCCACTTTGGGCAATGTTAGTAGCAATACCGCTGATGAAAACTAACCTCAAAAACTGGGCCACCTTGCCTTTAACGAAAGTTCCACATAATAATAGCACCGTCTCTCTCTCTTTTTTTTCCCCCTACATAGAAAATGGAAGGGAAAATTGAGGTAATTATGTTGACAATTTAAGTAAAAAATAGAAATATCCAGATACTTCAGGCAAAAGGGAATTGGAGGTTTGAACTGTGCAGATAACAATCTGAATTCTCAATTTCACTTTGCCAAGACTACAAAGCATTTCATAAATAAAGACTACTGAGCAGAGATTTCTAAATATTATTTCTTGTACATATGATCAGAAAAAGCCCTGAATCCAATCCACTCCTTGCAATCTCAGCAAAAAGTGGCATTAATCAAGGCTGTTTTAGTTCCCCTATGTTATTCAGATTTGCAGAGCTGATGCTGCTTGCCAATAAGCTGTCAGGCATAGTATTCTCACAAACAGGAAAAATATAACTTTTTTATAGAGTGTACCCTTACCTTGAGACTCTAGAGGAGATAGGCTGCTATTTTGAGGAATGTGGTAATAGCTATCAAAGATTCCGGTTCTTTCTCCCTCTCTGACCAATGAAATTGTTTCTTTCTTTTTCTTTTCTTTGTTTGTTTTTTGTTTGTTTGTTGTTTGTTTTTTTTGTTGTTTGTTTTGTTGTTTTGTTTTTTTGTTTTGTTTTGTTTGTTTTTTTGCTATAGGGCCCATGTGCTTGCCAAAGAGAGACAGAGAGAGAAAGTGAAAAATCACCCCTCAGAGGAGATAACAGCACTTTAGTCCCTCCTCCTCCAGTCCCCTCTTTAGATTTTGGTCATCCATGCACATACAACCAGCATAGTTTTCAAGCTACCACGTCTGAGATCTGAACCATGAAGTCTGACACGTGGAATCCAGCACTTTAACTTCCATGCCTCCCCAAATCCAGCTCTTCCCTGTTGCATTTGCTTCCTGATTTGTGGTCTTCACTATTTCTGACCTACTGTCATTACTACCGTTACTCTTCTCCTTTGTTAATGGCTCTCTCCATGCTGACCTTTTGGAAGTGGGTCCAGTGAGCACTGCCAGGCCGTGTGTCCTTCCTCACTGTTTTTCTTGTTTGCAGGATAGTTAGATGTGACTTTAGAGTTCACCACTACCCCCCTCCTCACAGCCCTGCCTTTCTTCCATTTGATTCATTTTATTCAGCTAATATAAAGGAAAATTCTGTTTACGAACACTTACTTCTAGACATTAAATAGTTAAAACCATTCTCAGTTATACTAACAAATTTTGTAACGTTTTTTAGAATTTCCCAATGTCATTGGATTAATTAAAGTTTTGCTTTTTAGAAGTTGTAACGCATCCAATCAGTTTAAAGTCTAAACAGAACAAAAAGTTTGACTCTCCTGCAAGTAAGAAGGGATTTCTTCTGCCTGACTGACTTTCAAGCTTGGACGTTGCTTTGTCCTCCCTTTGGACTTGAACTGAAACATCCAACTCTTTCAGGTCTCGGAGCCTGCCAGCTTTTGGACTAGAATTACAACATTGGCTCTCTTATATCAATGGCTTGCCAACTGCAGGTCTTGGGACTTGTTCAGCCTCCATAATTATGTAAGCCAAGTACATGAATATATATGTGTGTGTGTAATGAAGAACTTATTTATGTATGTGTGTGTGTGTGTGTGTGTGTGTGTGTGTATGTGTATATATTATTCTAATATCCAATCAATACTGGTTCTTTATATCTGGAGAACCATTACTAATGTACGAGCTCACCCCCAGTATTTATTTTCTTTACTACCTAAGTATGTGTTTACCCAAATTATAAATTTTATTTATTTCAAATGTCTTCCTACTTGTAAATAATTGAAGAACCTCATTCCCCAAACCAATTGATCTATGATTAGCTTGGTCTTTCTCTTATAAATGCAAAATGAAAGTAAATGTGTGTTGGCTCTTAATATCACTGTAATTTTTTCCTGCCAATACTCCAGGAATTCCTCAAACTAACCCTTGTATGTGTTCACAAACAAATGCTAACCATGAACTTCTGTTCTTCTGGAAGTTTACTGCCTGTGAGACTATGTAAAATGGCCCTACAATTTCCACAGCTGACAATGCCCTCCTACATCATCATATCCAAAGTTAATTGTGGATACTTGAGGGCTTGGAGTAATGCCCACTTGTTTAAGGTTGGATTTCTTCTGAAAATACTTACCCATCCTCTCCCAAGCCAGGGATGAAAGCCAGACTCTCCTGGAACAATTATGAGACTATGAGACTCTGGGCAGAAGTTGAGCTCCTTGCCTTTCCAGGTTTAACTGTGCCCAGCAAAGTTTCAAAAATCATAGGGTCCATTTTATCTGGAACCCAAGCAAGGTAAATGGTCTTCCTTATAATTGGATTATCTCAAGGATATGCTTCCCACCAAAGGTCCTTAACCGGGCAGCTCAGCACTGAGAGGACAGACTTCACCTATCTGCAGATGGCCTTCCTTATTGCATTAGGCAGCTTATTTTATGTGAAATCATTCTCTATATTTATGAAAGTAGAAATAGGACACTGAGCATAAGAAGGAGAAATAACTTCTTTTTTTATAAAAAAAGTCCATATTTGAAAGATATCCATTTATAATTATTTTATTAAACAATCATCTTTTACATGTCATCAGACCTTACCCCTGAAGTGCAAAAAACAGTTTGAGGTATTAAAACTGAAGGAACATTTGCACATATTTTGTAAGGTGTCACACTATAATAACCAGAAAATTCAATATAACTAAATACTACACATAAATGCAGGTTTATAAGAAAAAAAGCTATGTAAAACAAACCTGATTTCTCTCATTATAATTCTGATTTTCCCATTTATGGTGGAAAGGTGGCAAAAAAATAATATAAGGCTTGTGTTACTTCCAAATGATAAATGTCTATTATTCAGGTGTATAAAATAGAGTACAGAATTTAAAAGGTCAACAGCTAAAACAGTTGTCATCCCAAAAGCATAAAAATCAAACTGACAAACCAGCCTTAATGATATAATGTCCTATTCACAGAACTTAATCCTCAGATCAATGGTAATTCACTTACAGAATCTGAAATAGATTGTCCAAAATATTTCAGTACTACCCGTGCACAGAGAGGGTCATACTAGTTGCTTTGTCAGTTCATCATGTTATCGTGGATAGAGTTCATTTGGTCACCTCAAAGTTATTTAGAAGTAGCCCAGGGAAGAAGAGATTGCCTTTTTAATTGAATTCAACTTTTTAAATTGAAGAAATTATCCAGGGGCTTTCTAGATCCCATTTCACTTTGTGTCTACATCCTGAAATACAAAGTTGAGGCATTTATACAGCTAACTATTATAATATAGACACTTCCTCCTGAAATAGACAAAGGGAAGAAAAGGCATTATTTTTTAGTCGATGATTGATTTATTAACTCTCAGTGTAGGCACTTCCTTTGAAACAAATCTAAACTGCATAATGATTTGCACATAGTATAGTAAATTAACGAGTTACAGATTCTGAAGAGAAATTAGTTATTGCAATAATTTTGTCAAGCCAATGTGGTGCTTCTAGTAGCTGTACCTGCTAGGTTTTGATGTTTGTCATTGAATTGTCTTATTTGTTCAAATGTGTGAAGAGTTTGACCGAAGAGGTGGTTAGAAATTTGGGTACAACATGGACTGCTTAAAACTTGGCTTTAAAAAAACTCTTTTGGAAAACCAATTAAGGATCAAATGTTTCTAGCAGTATCCTCTTAAAGGAAAATTATTTTGTTTCATTGCCATGATGACATTTACTAAAATACCCTCTAAACACAAGGCTACTCCAGACAATTAGTTTTGCCTCAGATAACAAATTTGGAAAGAAGTGAAGACTCCAATGAAGTTCTACAAACTACACTTCAGTTTCCTTTTTGTTATAGATAAAAAAAAAGTTGGGTTGCTAAAATCTCTGACAGGAACATTACACCTATGTGGTAGTGGCAATGTCCTTTGTCCACAATTATGGTTTTTTTCGTTCCATGTAATGCTTCTTAAATTAAAAATAATCTTTTGTGCAGTTGTCTCATTGCTGGAAACACAGCTGTGACAGCAGCGGAACTGTCTACCTAGAAGGAGTGTTAACATGTGTTGATGTTCTTACATGAACCAAAAGGAAAAAGCTGATCATGGCCATTGCTACTCAAGTGAATAATGACCTAGAGTCACTGGGCATCCTTTCAAAGTTAACAACTATTTTTTCTATTTGCTACACAAATGGAATCCAGAGTTAGATACATTTCCCAAGAGTTTCATTCAAAATGAATGTCATCAGATATGGAAATCAGTCAAAAACACAGGAAGTCATAGAATGAATAATTAAATCTCAGGTGTCCAAATTGTCCTGTAAAATAAAAACATATCCCCCAAGATGGAATTAACTGGAATAAAACAAAGAGCAACTTTCCTTTTAGGACCATGTATGCAAATCTAATGCCACTGCATTAGACTTTCATGCTTAGTGGGGAAAAAAAATGCAACAAAGAAATTGTGCCAATCTTCTATCTCTATAACCAACAATTAAACAAAAATTGAAATAAAATGAAAAATAACTGATCCTGTAAGATCTCAGTCCTGAATATTTTTTACTAGTTGTCAACATACCCATGGGTGTCATAAAAATAGGGCTAGCCACATACATAAGTGACAATAGCAATATTATCAAAACTTTTTTCACTATCATCATGTCAATGAGCTATATTGTGAAATCTATCATACCTACAAATATCAAATTCTGCCTGGCATATTCATTTCAGTTGGAACATGGATCACAGTCATACACAGAATAGTCAGGGAGGCCTTCTCTGGAGAGCAGGAATCTGTGACAGTCAGTCAAAGACTGGATTTCTAATGCCATTCAACACCAAACTGGTGGGTCCTTTTCTGTGTAGAAGGGCCAGTGCGCACAGGAGAAGGGAAAAGCTCATCACTCCTAGAATGACGATTCCTGATATCAGTGCACTGGTGATGGGGTTCAGCTGGAAGGGAGGCACACTCGGAGAACCTGTAAGTGATGAGATACATGTGTATATAAGGGGCCTATATCATATTGATCTCACCTTAGCTCAGTTGGTAGCTATATATTATAGAATAACACCGTCACACTGGATTATGCTACAGTCTGACTGTATTCAACCCAACACTTAAAGAAATCTGTGGTTTAGAGGTCTGATGGCCTATGGGCAGTTGAAAACAAACAAAAACCCACAAAACTATGAAACTGTAAAACGCTATAACAATTGGCCAATGGATCGCATGAGTTCAAAAGTCCTCAATAAATCATTATTTACAGCATAACTAAGTAAACTAAGTAAATCATTATTTACAGCATAACTCATTAAATGTGGTTGATTACAGTTTTGTAACTAGTGGCTAAACATTTAAAAAACACAGCTCTTTTATTTTCAATATATGTTAATTATCTTACCAAGTTGTGAATTGTTGGTTGGAGTCTCATCTAGGGAAAGAGCAAGAAAAGAGAAGTGATGTTGTCTCTCAAAATACTTACCTTTGTTTATTCCGACTCTATAATTACTTCAAACCTATGTTCTTCCCTACATCTCCCCTTACCTCCACCCACATGCTCCACAGGCAAGGCAAGAATGGAAGTCAGCCTATGCCACTCTGCATTCCCAAGCTCTGTTCCATGGGTTCTGGATTTCATCATCAATCTGTTCCCCAAACTCACATTCTGCCACTAGCAGATGGCATAAAGGTTATGTCGCTGGACTCTCATGTAGTTGACAACAGTTCAAGTCTGGGACCCAGAGGCTTAAAAGTCACACCAGGTATGTGTGCGTGCATGCCCAGAGTCCTGAGAGGAGAATGGAGAGGAGGGGACTGCAGCATGGCCATCCCCCTTGGGGGGGGGGTGATTTCTCATTTTCTCTCTCTGTCTCTGAAGGTACTGCACACATCCTATAGCAAAAATCACTCTCAAAAAAAAAAGAAAAAGAAAGAGAAAGAGAGAAGAAAAGAAAAGAAAAGAAAAGAAAAGAAAAGAAGAAAAGAAAAGAAAAGAAAAGAAAAGAAAAGAAAAGAAAAGAAAAGAAAAGAAAAGAAAAGAAAAAAAAATGTGCATACTGTGCTGTATTTTTTTCCTACCAACTTTGTTCCATCATTATCTCTCTAGTCAGGTTAGTGAGGGCAGTAATTGTTAACAGTTATTACATTTTTTATGGCCCTATAACCCACCATTTGTTATTCTGTTATAGAGAAATAGTCCTTATTTAGTGCCACTCTATTTTAAGTGTTGCCAATTTGCCTAACATAATCTGCAGAAGCATCATGTTAAGTTCCAAGAAAATAAATTCACACTTAATAACTAAATGAAAGAAAAACATGACCCCTGAGCTTGAGTTGTAGTTTTATTTGCATCTGTTAAATACAAGATTGAACTGCTGATTTTCACTTTTCCCTGGCAAACATAATAGATGCGATAAACACATCCTCTTGGTTTCCTATTTTTTGTTCTCCAATGTGTAATCATATCACTATTAACCCTTGAGCATACACACCTAGTAGATCTCATATTTGTGCTTTAGTATGTGGACGTGTATGTGCCTATGAGTGCCTGATACTCGAACCAGAAAATGTGTGCTGTCGACTGTTTATTTCTGAAGTATAAATACTAGCACAGTTAGCGTGTGTGATGCCATAGTGTTTATAAAGTGCTGTGTCATTTGTTACCACGTTACTCCTCATGATAGCTATGTGGGTTAGGTATTATTGCTACCCCACTTTACAGATGAAGAAACTTCCTTCTGGCACAGCCTGTATGACGAAGTAAACATGCTTAAACTAAAGCCTAGTTTCAGAGTCTCTTTTCTAAAACATTATATAAATGGGCCGAGTATGAAAAATATTTTTAGTTGTGGAGATGAATATCTCAAGTGATGAAACTTCAGGATTAGTATTTAAAACACTTAATGGGAAAACCTGGTGAAATACCGATAAAATAACTGATATCATTGCTTTCTAGACACAGGAATCTTAGCAGAAATGATGGCTCTGAAGTCCAGTCCTGAAGCACCATGCCTAAGATTAATATAGCACTCATTTGTAGGGTTATTCAGAGTGGCTCAGTGCATTGTCGCAGCACAAAAAAGAAAAATAACACAATTTTACTGTAGAACACTCTGAGGAAAATCCTAACTTCCAGACATTACTATCTAAAGACACTTCCCACTGAAATATTTGGAATAAATGGGCTCTGATCAATTCACCCAAAATATCCATGTGCCCTTTTCTATGAGAAGCCATCTCTTTGGAACATGGAAGGAGAATATATAATGTACTAACATTTCTTTTTGTTATCTGTATTTAGGAACCTATTTCATTGCTTTAAATAATGTTTCTACTAAAGAATAGAAAGCCTTACTGTTGTCTTAAGTAAGGTAGAAGGACTAAAACTTGATAGCCACCTCCCTAATATTCTGTATCATAAGGTTAAGAGGAGTCAGAATATGCTATCTACTCCATTACCAATACTTTTGTAGAAACAATGTGTCACCCACTGGGACTTGTCTGTGGACAAAATCTTCCTGTATGAGAACAAAATTACCCCCATTGCCAAATGAGCCATACTGGCTGGAGGTCCCAGAACTCTAAAAAAAAAAGAGAAAGAAAGAAAGAAAGAAAGAAAGAAAGAAAGAAAGAAAGAAAGAAAGAAAGAAAGAAAGAAAGAAAGAAAGAAAGAAAGAAAGAAAGAAAGAAAGAGAAGGAAGGGAGGGAGGGAGGGAGGAAGGATCCTATCTTTAGCAGATGACTAAAATCAAAGCATGTGTTGCTTGAATACTGTTTGGAACTGTATTTGATAGTGGATAAAAGTAGAGAAAAATTTCTTTATCTGTTTGCTGTTTCTGGTACCTTCTAATTTTTGAATCATTACAATGAAATTATCCCCAGAAAGGGAATGTAGCCATTTTCCAGGAGGCTTTGTCACATAGGCTTATGTGTTTTCCTCAAACTTGTTTGGTGTTAATACGTGCTTTCAGTCTTCTGGAATTCACAGAACAAATTGAGATAGCAACCTTGGTGGGCCCTTCAAAAAATACATAGCTATCTGAAGATCCAGAGGAGAAAGGTAATAGCAGCAACACAACACTTTTTGCAAGCCAGAAATGACAGATAAATTGTCATTTTCTGCTTTTCTCTGATATAAGTAGCTAGAAATGGGGGGGGGGGATGAACATCCATGTAAAGATACATGCAGAATGATTTTTTCCTTTAGCACTACCAAATTATTTTTGCTAATCTTTAATTACCATGCAGTAAAATGGTTGATATATTTCAAGTTAAAGCCTCCAAACTTTTTACTCTTCACCGTGCTATGTTCATTAATAATCTGTCTCTACCTCTGAACTCTTAACATCCCTGAGGACAAAATCTGTGGCCAGTTCTCTGCTGCATCCACAGTTACCAGCAGAGCGCCAGGTCCATGTAGGAGTTACATAAGTATACTTAACTGGACTATTAACTGCCCATAAAATTCAAAGATACTAGTTTAACAAGAGTTTTGTTTAGGGCCAGCTAGAGGCATGGTGGTTAAGGCAACTGGATCCCACATGACTGACTTGGTGCTTTGAGTCCTAGACTTGGTGGATTAAAAAGTATGACAAGGATGTTTGTGTGTGTGTGTGTTTCCAAAAATCCGAGAAAAGTATGGAGGAGAAGGAACTGCTGCATGGCCACTCTCCCTGGGGACTACTTTCTCATTTTCACTCTGTCTCAGTCTCTATCTGTCTTCTTCTCTCTCTCTGTCTCCGGTGAGCGCACATACCCTACAGCAAATAAATAAATAAATAAATAAATAAATAAATAAATAAATAAATAAATAAATAAATAAAGTTTGGTTTAGGCTATTCCATGGGAATTAATATAAACAAAACCATTAGGTATTACTGTTTGCTGATGGCAGTACCTTTAAATTTCCCCAACTGTACTCTATGATAAACACTTTCCCATTTAAGCAAGTTTAGCATTTGGGAGCTTGAAATAAGCATACTTCAGTAATATTGAGGATTTCACATTTAGAGGATTTTCTTAAATCAACTAACAAAAGAATTAACAACATTGGGTAAAAATAACAAGAATAGGTTTGAATTCATTAAAAGCAAAACAAAACAGGAGTTCTGAGGTTTAACAAGTTATTAAACGTGACCTAAGCCAAATGTCCAGGGGAAGAAAGGGGTTCACTGAGGAAGGAGAAAAAAAACTTCCGAATATCAGGAAGCTTTGAGGAGAACAAACCAAGCCTGAAATTGGACTTGTTCATATAAAATCAGCCACAGGACCTGGGAAGATAAATTCTAGCTGACTCAAGGTAAAATTAAAGGGAAACTAAAGAAAAAAGGTAGCCCATGTTATTAAGTTGGACATTAAATTTACATAAAATTTGCCTGTGGGTGGATATGGCTTGATTTCAGCGTCCTCTGTTCATATGGAATTTTTAAAAATATGTTTTGTGGGACCAGCAGATGGTGTAATGGTTACATCACCAACTCCCATGTAGCCAACCAGGGTCCCAGACCAGGCAGCTTAAACCTCACGCCTATGCATTTGTGTGCATGCCCAAAATTCCAAGAGGGGAATAAAGGAGAAGAGATTGGGGTGTGGCCATCCTCCCCAGGGACTGATTTCTTACTTTCTTTCTCTCTATCTGTCCCTGTATATCAGGAATCGACATGCCCTATAGCAAAAATATCTCTCTCTAAAAAAAAAGAAATATATATATATATATAAAATATGAGAGAAAATGAGAGAGGACTCAAGGGGGGTGTAGAGGTCTGAACTTGATATATATATATATATATATATATATATATATATATAAATTTATATATATATATAAAATTACATATATATATATATATAAAGTTTGGTTTAGGCTATTCTATGGGAATTAATGTAAACAAAACTATTAGGTATTAGTGTTTGCTGATGTTAGTACCTTTATATATGTTAGTACCTGTGTGTGTGTATATATATGTATATATATGGGTATATATATATTTCATATAGATGTTAGAGTATTTACAATGTTAACATTTAAGGTTTTCTTTTTTTTTTAGAAATCATACTTGATATAAAAAATGTTTCTATGGAAAGTAGAAACCTCCTTCTTACTGTCCAAATTGCTACTGATAACCACATAAGCAGTGAAGTTATCATTACTGAAAGTGTCGACCACCCCATAGTAGTTTATCAAAATTATTTTTTAAAAACTCCAAAGAGAATGAGAGAGGACTCAGGGGGGTGCAGAGGTCTGAACTTGATCCTTTCAAGGCTTTGTTGGTGAAGAGACCTAAAGTGACTCGGAGACAATCTTGGAGCATTGGGGAAATAAATGACATCCTTACAGTGGAAACAGGCAGCAAAGCAGAAAGGCAGAAATCTAGGCATGACATCACACCTTTGTGCTGGCTCCTTGAACTTTTAACATAGACATTTTGGGTGACTGGGTGAATGGATCAAATCTACAAATATGGAGAGCTGGTTAGCTCTCCTAAAAGTAGAAAATTCTACTCTGTAAACTTCATTGGAAGTTCTTAGCAACTTTAGATGTCTTTGTAAAAATGATATTACATTAACAAATTATTTAAAATTACTTAAAATTATTACACTACGAATTATTTAAATTTAATATTTAAATTTGGTTTGGCCCAGGTAAGAAGGAAGCAAGGAGGTTATTAGCAAGTAAAAGATATTAAGGCCAGCAGGTGGCTTGATGGTTAAGGTGCTGGACTCCCATATGGTCGACTGCGGCTAAACTCCCACACCCAGTGGCTTGAAACCCACTGGGCACGTGTGCATCCATGCCCAAGATTCTGAGAGGAGAGTGGAGAAGGGATTGCAGTGTGGCCATTCCCCTTGGGGCGGGGGGTGATTTCTTGCTTTCTATCTCTCTGTCTCTCCACCGAGTGCATGTACCCTATAGCAAAAATCTCTCTTAAGAAAAAAAATAAAATAAAAAAAGAAGAAATAAAAGATGTCTACCCAAGGACAGAGGAGATGCTGTTTTCAAAGTTCTTCCCTCATAGCAAACAAAATGGAGATATGCTCTATAGAAAGAAAAATATTTTCTATTGTGCTACCCAGAAGCATTCCTAATGATCAGAAACGGAAGTTGAATTTCTGTCTGATATGTCTGTGAACTATGTCTGACAGATAGGGATAAGAACTGGGCCTTTCATAAACCACAAAACAGTCCTTTTCAAATCATTCAAAACACATAACAAACCCACAAGGACTGTGTACTAAGTTTGACGTTTAATAAGTTTCTGCATTATTTAAAAAGCCTATTAGTTGGTTTATAAATAATGCTATGTCTACACAAACAAGTGAATAATTGAAGAAATTGGATTTTTTAGGCAAAAACCACCTTTTGCTTAATTATTATCTTACAGCTTCAGGCAAAACTTCCGTTTCACTATGGGATCAGCACAGTGGGAAAAAAAAGTAAAGAAAAATCTCATTTTAACAGCCTTACTGCACATATAAGAAAAAAAACATAACAAGTGGGGTCTTTGAAGTCTTCACATGAAATGTATATTATGAAAAATCTATGTATGGGTTTCAAGACTTTTTTCACACCAAAAAAATCCCTCATACTTTAATTCCTTGTTTTCCACAAACTTTCTGAAGTTCCCTCATACTAGCATATCATCTAAATCAGAATTATTCTCTCCCTCTCTCTTTTTTTTCTTTTTTTTTTTTTTTTTTTTGAGACAAATTTAGAATTGTGTATTTGAAAGGAGCCTTATTTTTTGATTGCTGGGGACAAGTGTGTTAGCTACAGACAGAGAAACAAAGAGGGGAAAGAAGAAAAGGGAGAGAGAGAAAGCTCTTCTCCCGACCCCCAGTGGAGTGTGGCCGTGCTACAATCCCATCTCCATTTCTCCATCCTCCATTTCTACATCCATACATTTTTCCAAACTGCTTATGAAATTTGGATCTGCTGTTGACCATGGGGGGGCCCATATTCCTAGCAAGAGTCTGAAACACTTTTGAAAAGCCTCATTTTACAAATGAAGTAATATCTGCCCAAAGAAATAGAAACCCCAAACCATATGAGTAGTTAAAAGAAAAGGTAGATCTAGAACCAGTTTTTCATAGCTTGTTAGAACAAAAGCTAGACCTAGAACTTCAGTTTCACATTGTTTACACTGCCTGTCTTTTACCCAACTGACACTGTATATTTCTGGGTTTTGCACTAACTTAAATCTCTATCTCTATTAAGAGGGTATGCATGTATGTATACAGAAATTTATATACATGAGAATATATGTGTTATATTTATGAGTGTGTGTGTGTGTGTGTGTGTGTGTTTATTCTAACATCAGTGCCCATTTGCACCAATATGAGTGAATACTGGTGAAGATATGTAATATACAGGTTTCTGAAATGAAACAAATGATACAACTAGAGAACTGTCTACTCACAAAGATGTAATGAATTCACAAGAGAAAGTCAAGACACGTGGGCTATGGGTTAAGGGGAGGTTTTCCAGAACCCAGAGAGAGTAGCGTTCCAGAATTGTAGACGGAGAGTTGTGGGCTTCACACTTTTGTACCCTCTAGCCCATCGATAGCACCACCTACTGGACAAGCCCTACTGGGAACTGCAATAGATGGGGAGGGAGCCAGCACGAGTTCCGGGTGGTCAGTCCTCCTGTGCACAGAGCAAGGCAGGGGAGGAGAGCGATCCGTAGGGGTCCCTGAATATGTCCATCGTGGTGTATGTGTGTGAAAAGGCAAATATGGTTAAGGACAAAATAGCCCTTTGTGTGAAAATTGACCAAACAGAAAGCTACTGTGAAATTAAAGTGGCTCAGCTGTTTATCTTGTCTCATAGTTAATTAGTGCTGCTTAGGAACTGTTGTGAGTTCTCCTTGGAAGCCAGGTTAAGGAGCCATTCTGGAACCATCTATTCCGACATTTAAAAGAGCACTCCTACCACTCCGCGTAATGATGGGACCAGCAGAGAGGACCGCGTTTCCAGACGTGCTCTGAGGGCTCCACGTTGTTCTCGTTCCCGCATCTCTCTTTTCTCTGTGGCTGCAAATCTGAGGTGTTAATGAAAACAAATGAAATTCCACACCGGCACAAAATTGTTTCTTTATGGCCATTTGGAAAGCAGATTCTTTTGGAAGAGATACCACATGTTTAATTTTATTCATTTCCTTCTGTGCATTTATTTAATTACTTTGCATATAGCTGCTGCAGTGTTTCTTCTCCTGGCTTGGGCCACATTTCTTATTTCCTCCCGCAGTAATTGTGCACTGCCTCATTAATTTACATAGCTCAATGGCTCTCCTGAAAAAGAGCTCTGTTTATCAAACTTTTCCAGAGTTATTTCTCTCAAGCCTTTAATAAATCTTGCCCTGATAAACTTCAGCACAGACCCAAAGTAATCTGGACTGTGCATTTACCTCCATCTGACATAGGTAGTTAGGACCAATGAGGTCAATGGTCTGAAGAAGAAGCTTCCCACTAATGTATGACAAGCATAAATATAAACATATTAAAGTTATTTCAAAGTTATTTTAAAATTTACCTGCCTCTTCTCAAGTTAATATTGATGTGACTCTAAGGGGCCCATCAGAAGAGAATTTTGATTTTCTTTTTTTTTTTTTTATTTTTACTTACTACCAAATGGTAGTGTATTTTAATGTTGGCTGTATGCAATTCATATCTGCGCTTTTCATAGTTTGTGACTTTTAATCCAAGTAATTTCCAGGCCATCTGGCCCCAAGTAACCTTCTAGCACCCACCCAGCTCCTATCCCAGATTATCCCATCATGCCCCACCCTTCACAGTCTTACTAAGGGCTAGAAGTTTCCTGGTTCCCTGCTTTACACATCTGTGTCTTTGGCCATCCTTTGGTATGGAGAGTCTCATACTCTTGATTTTTGCCCCGTTAGGGTTCATCCACCTTCAAACTCAGCTGGCATTCACCTCCCCACACCAACGTCCCCAACCTCTCCTGCTGCATCTCTCGGTATTGCCTCTTCAAATTGTCATATATGAGAGGTGTTCGAAAAGTTTAGGGAAAATGCATAGCATGGAACAAATTATGCTTAGGGGCCAGCAGTGACGGTAACTGGGGCAACTGAATTCCACATGACCAACTGCACAGCTTGAGTCCTAGACCAGCAGGCTGGAAGAGATGCCAGACATATGTGTGCTGCACAAAATCCGGAGAGGAGAAGGGAGAAAGGATTGCAGCAGGCCATCATCCCTGACATGCTTTCTCACTATCTCTCTCTTTCTGTCTCTTTCTCTCCAGCAAGCACACATGCCCTGTAGCAATAAATAAATAAATAAATAAATAAATAAATAAATAAATAAATAAATTTTTAAAAATACATAAATAAAGTACAATAAAAGATCAATATGAAAAAATTATGCTTCAGGAGGACCAGCAAGTGGCGTGGTGGTTAAGGTGTTGGACACTCCCACATAGTCAAGCACAGTTTTGAGTCCTGGACCTGGTGGCTTGCTTTCTCACTTTCTCTCTCTCTCTCTTGTCAAATTATAATAAATGAGTGAGTAAATAAAATTAAATAAATAATTCTTTAAAAAAATTATGCTTCGGTTTCAAAAAAAACTTTTGCACCAAAATAAACAGATTTAATTCCATTTTCCAAGAACTTTTTGAAGACCACTCCCCTTCATATTTGTCTACTTTTGCAGCCTAAAAATTTTGCCTTGTTTACTCTGTGACTGTTTCATGACCTTAAAGGATAAACTAATTGAATTCAGAATTCATGCCTGCTTTCTCTGTATCCCAGTAGCTATTCAATAGATCGTTATAGGAAGGGTGAATAAATTCTACTTTCAACTGTCTGACTCAATGCATATATCCACCTTCTATATAGAAATTGGTTCCTGACATTTGATAACCTTTCAGTTCAGATCAAATTCAGCAATTTAAAATAAAGTTGCTTAAAACATACTGGCATGAGGAAAGGGCAGTCATCCGCTCGGCAGAGCTTGGTAACGCAATGTAGGAAGACAGTAGACATCTTCTGATTCTTGTGTTTCACGAACCGGAACACTTCGAAAGAAAACCGGCCGCGCTGGCTCCTGCCATTTTCAATGACGGTAGTCTGAGGATCTTTGTCACAGCTACATTGTAGGGAATGTGGAAACAGGACATCATTGGAAAGTACCAACCTTCTGGAAGTTGTAAATTGATTCTGACAGTATTAAAGGTATCCCATTACATTAAGAGCTAATAGAACCATGCCATGCCACTGATATTTAATAAAAGCATAAGCTAATTCAACAGAGGTGACAAGGGTAATCTAGATTATAAGATTATACAGATCAGTTTGTGATTACATTAATGCTGTCAATTTTAAAGGGATCAGACTTTCCTATGGTTCAAAAACTGAAATATGAAGCACATATGGTAAAAAGTTTCCATCTCGAGGTCAGTCAGGTGGCATGTTGGTTAAGGCAGCAGGATGCGTGGTTTAAGTCCTGGACTCAGCTGCTTGAAAAAAACACACCAGGCATGTGTGTGTGCATGCCCAAAATCCCAAGAGAAAAATGGAAGAGATGGGATTTCTCTCTCTCTCTCTCTCTCTCTCTCTCTCTCTCTCTCTCTCTCTCTCTTGTCTCTGGCAAGCACATATGCCTTATAGCAAATTTTAAAATTAATAAATTAATACATAATTAAAAGGGAAAAAAGTCTCCACATTATCTCTGCCTTTGTCTTTACCATTCCATGGTCACATAAAAGCCTGCCCGATGTGGTCTCATTTACTTTTGCATCGTCCCAGGGTACGTGAGAATAGAAACAGAAGCAATGCATTTTTATTGTACTCCCTGTTAAACAAATGATAACACACTGTCTATACACTGCTTAATATCTTGACTCTTCAAATTTAATAGTGTATCTCAGATATTTTTCCATATTGATACGTAGCGTCCTCAAATTTGGTCCACAGGTGTGTGGTGTTCCGTGGTTCACATGTGTCAGAATTTACTTAATCCATTCCCTATTTATACAGATTTGCATTTTTAAAAATCTTTGCTTTTTTAAAAACAGCAATAATGAGTAGTCTTATGATACATCATTTCAAACATATACAGCATTACTTGTAAAATACGTCTGTAAAATCATGTAACAGATATGGCCACATGGCCCTCTATAAATATTCTACTTTGGTCTTCACCAGAAATATATGAAAGCAATTCTTATTTCCCCAGAGCGACAACAACTAAGCGTACAAATAAAATGTTGAATTAATCCCTATTTTTAGGTAAGAAAAAACTATCACCACATAATCTTAATATACATTTTTCTTTTTTTCTTTTTAAATTTAACTTTATTTATACATTTATTCATTTTAATTTAATGAGAGAGAGAGAGAAAGAGAGAGAGAAAGAAAGCAGCTGCCATGTTCAGAACTTGAACTGTGGTCAGCTATGTGGGAGTCCAGCGCTCTTAACCACCAAGCCATCTGCTGGCCCCAATATACGTTTTTCTTAATGTGCGTTTGTATATCTTTTTTATATTCAATGGAGAAATTTGTGTTTCTTGATCTGAAATTATTGATGACCTTTGCAATGAAACAAATTCTATTGTGTTGTTCTTTTTCTGACTCCTACGGGTTCTTTGTGTGTTAGGAAGATGGCTCCTGTCTTGCTAGATACATTTCAAGTTTTCTTTGTTGTTTGGCTTTATGTATTTCTCTGCCTCTCTGTGTGTATGTGTGTGTGTCTGTACAAATTTTATTTTCATGTACTTACATTTTCAATATTTTATTTTATGGCTTCTGGTATTTTGGATGAAAATAATTTCTTTAGTCCAAGGTTTTAAAGGTACTTCACATGTTATTTTTTTCCCCACATGTTTTATTCTGTAATTTTAGAGCTTAGGTTTTACACTTAATCTATTAATAACTACAGGATATTGTGGTGTGTTAAGTGAAGTATAGATTCATTTTCTCTTTCACATTTTTCATTGTCTGGCACTGTTTTTTTTATTGTTTCTTTGTTTTTAGAGAGATTTTTGTTATAGGGCACGTGCATTCACTAGAGATTAAAGAGAGACCAAGAGACAGAAAATGAGAAATCACTCCCCAGAGCGAATGGCCACACCCAATCCCTTCCCCTCTTTTCTCTTCTTGGGATTTAGGGCATGCATGCACATGTGCTCAGCATGGGTTTCAAGCAGCCAGGACCAGGACTTGAACCTCGGTCAACTATGTGGAAGTCCAATGATGTAACCATTACACGATCTGCTGGTCCCCTGGCATATTTGGGGGCCAGTAGGTGTTGTAGTGGTTAAAACTCTGGACTTACACATGGCCCACCTCAGTTCAAGTTCAGGACCCAGTGGCCTGAAAATCACGATGGGAGTGTGTATGCGTGCCCAAAATCCCAGGAGGAGAATGAAAGAGAAGGGGTTACAGGCATGGCCATCCCCCTTGGGAGGTGATTTCTCATTTCCCTCTCACTGTCTCTGTCTCTCTCCAGCAAGCACAGGTGCCCTATGACCAAAAAAAAAAAAAAAAAAAAAAAATCTTAAAAATAAAATAAAATAGATAAATAAATACATTTTTTAAAAAATCTCTATTTATGAGTCCTGCATCAGGCAACCAACCCCAATGTGTGACGACAGAACCACGTGGGAGGCCTGGGCTCAGATCTTGGTTGATCCCAGACAACCTGAGCACACTGGGTGCAAACACACACACCTGTGATCCTGGCTGACTGGGGAGAAGACAGCAGCATGGAAAGACATTGTCAAGGGCACCTGTCTCTTTCCCTTCTCTCTCATGAAAGGAATTAATTACAATAGCTTAAAAAAAACCTTTTTCGGGACCAGCAGTTAGTGTAATGACTATGTCGCTGGACTCCCATGTAGTCAACC
This sequence comes from Tupaia tana, assembly GCA_026018925.1. Lineage (NCBI taxonomy): Eukaryota > Metazoa > Chordata > Mammalia > Scandentia > Tupaiidae > Tupaia > Tupaia tana. The sequence goes on along the minus strand of JAKSZU010000020.1, from coordinate 5,069,323 downwards.
GCGGTTCGCATCCCGGACCTGGTGGCTTAAAACTCACACCGGGCGCGTGTGCATGCGTGCCCAAGATCCCAAGAGAAGAATGGAGGAGAAGGGACTGCGGGGTGGCCATCCCCTCTGGGGGGGTGATTTCTCGCTTTCTATCTCTCTGTCTGTCTCTGTCTGTCTGGCGAGCGCACACGCCCTATAACAAAGACCTCTCCCAAAAAAAGAAAATAAAAAAAACCTTTTTCTCACTGATTTGTGATACCACACTCTATCATATACTAAATTCCCAAGTTTTGGGATCTATTTTCTCACTTAATATTCTGATAACTTTTGTCTATACATTTAACTTTGTGTAATATCACATTCCTTTAATAATTTTAGAGCTTTTATTAACTATTATATTTGGCAGGAACATATGCTCCTCATTTGCATGTTGATACCCTCATTGTCTTTTTGTATTTTGTAAAAGATTTGCCATTTATTCTGTTTTGTCTTGATTAGATTAGCATGTGATTATTTTTTTAAAAAACTTACTTTTCTTAATTTATTACAAAATGTTCACATTTTCAATCTTTATCCAAGTTCTATTTAAAAATGTTTAAACTTCCAAGTAGAGGAGATTTTTGTTTTGTTTTGTTTTCTAATATTATTGCAAATTGCTACCTCTCAATATGCAGCTTGCCAATATGCAACTTAGAATTCATGTGTCTTTAGTTAATTGTTGGCCACCAGAAGTAAGTTTCCTGAGAGGTAGATAAAATTCTACAATTTTTATTATATTTGTGATCACATATTTTGATATTTATCTTAGCTTCCACTTCATTAAATTTTGTCCAGGGTATCTTTTCACTATGTCAATGTAAGTTTCATTTTAAGTCAGGAAAATATTCCTAGTTATATTTTAAAACATTCATTCTATTATTTTTGCTTTTATAGGGGGTCCAATTGTGAATATTATACATATATCAAAACCCCTTTACCTACCTTTTATTTCTATCTTTCTATCTTTCCTTCTTAATTATTTTTTATCAATATTTGTTTCCTTTTACTTTTTTTTTTTTTTTTTTTTTTTTTTTTTTTTTTTTTGCCATAGGGTACATGCACTAGCCAGAGAGAGACAGAGAGGCAGAAAGAGGGAAAGTGAAAAACCACCCCCCCCCCCCCCCAAGAGGATGACCACACAGCAATCCCTGCTCCCTTCTGTTCCTGGGATTTTAGGCACACACACACATACACATTCATGCAGTGTAATTTTCAAGCTGCCAGGTCTGGGATTTGAACCACAACGAATCATGTGGGAATATAACACCTTAATCAGCATGCGACCTGCTGGCCCACATTTGTTATTTTTACCCTATCTTTCCCATAGTGTGTTTTCTACTGTCTATAATTGCTTGAATACCTTCTAATTATGTCTTCCTTTCTGTAATACATTTGGTTCTTCTCTATTTCCACCTATTTTCTTTCTTTTTAGTTTTGCCAGAGGGCACATACACTTGCCCGAAAGATGGAAAGATGGAGAGAAAAAAAAATCCCCCATGGGGAATAATCATACCACAAACTCTTCTTGTCTGTTTCTACCTCCTTTCAGAATTTTGGGCACACACACATGCACACACACACACACATCCAGTGTATTTCTCAAGCTGCTGAACCCAGGGCTTGAAGTATGAGGTCAGCCACCTGGATTCTGGCTGCTCTAACCATCAAGCCATGAAACCAGCCCTCTATTTCCACCTCAAGTTCTTCCAGCTCCTTTTAACATTCCTATAGCCTTACCTTTTATTACCCCTACTTACCTAAGTTCTTATAATTATATCTTCATAACTATAATAACTTCAATTTTTTAAATTAATATTAAAATGTTTAATTACAAATCGTTTAAATTTTTTCTTTAATTTTTTATTTCAATTTTTAATACATTCAGTCACATGTTATTTAGCTTGCAAAGTGAATATTCCAACATGTGTACATTTCTCACCAGTCCGGTTAACAGTACTGTGAAATTATCTTCAATAGGTAAGAATCCATTGCTTTGTCCCATAAGTGACTTGCCTCTCTATTTTTCTCCTTAGTGCCCTTCCTCATGCTCTACACTGTCCCATGTCCCATGAATTTGCTTACCATTCTATTTGAAAGAGTTGGGTTTAACTAGACCTGTTATTTTCAGAAAACCCCTATGACATTGTGGAATGATAAGCAGAGCTCTCTCTGTTTTACACCAGTTTTCTCTGAATATGGTACAACTGCATGGCTGAGTTTTCTCTGTCTCTCGAAGACATTTATGAAGGTTCTATCATCAGCCCTGTAGTCGTCAGATTCATTCACTAGTTTTGCGATCAACAATAAAGCCCCTACCTTCTCATGTTATTTCTTCAGCTTTAGAAGGTGTACTTTTTTTCTTTTTCATTTATTACTTATTTCTTTAGTGAGAGAGAGAGATTGAAAGACATCATCTTCAATAGGGTCTTGATGCCATACACCCTGATCTTCAGCCAACCCTGGATCCGAGGCACCCATATTCTGGGCTTCCTCAGGGAGGTCTCCAGACCTGAACCTGGAACTTTCCCATGTGCATTACCCTTGCAGAGCTTCATGCTTTTGCACTGCACCATTCTCCAGGCCCCTAGAAGCTATATTTTTGCTGATACTGTAAGGGATCTACCACGTCTGAGGTTCTAAGAACCCTCTACACCTTCATTCTTCGTATTTCCCCAGTCCTGGTGACCACTTGATCTCAGCCCTGTACTAGTGATCCCCACTCAGAGTGGTACCCTCTCTTTCCAAGTGTGCATTTTTCCTGCCCCACTAGGACCCCTCAGTATATAATTTTCTTCTCTACTTTTCCTACCACTTGTATCCACATTGCTTCTTGCAAACCTCTCTCTGCACCATTTCTACTGATATTAACAGCTTTTATCAATGGTCACATATTTTTAAATGTCTAGATTTCTTTTTTCTCTAAGATTCACAAAAAGTGGAATTTGGGGGACATTTTTTAGTTACCTGATTCACTCTCTATAGTTTCCAATAAGAAAACTAGAGTGTGAACTAATAAGCTACCACCATATTCATGCTAGAAATCTAATAATCATATTCCAGATTTTCAACATTCGATCACTATAGAAAATTTTGGAAAATGAAAGAAATGTCAAAATAAAAGTACCTCTAATTCTGCTATGTGTGCATAATCACTATGAACCTTTGGAGTTTTTTCTTCCTGTCTTTTCTATTATATAAATGAGGTCCATCACATATATGAATGTATAGGCTGATTCTTTCTCCCTCACATTTTGATATATTTCAATTTTAAGGATCACATATTTAAAAGGACAGAAATACCAATAAGACATAAATGGAAAAGGTAAAATAGAACTGACAACCTTTTCCATTTAGTAAATAACTTTAGGTGATTGGAGAGCCTGTGTGAGCTCCCAGTTTATGGGTTTTCCATAGTTCACCTATCCATGTTCTTACTGCTGAATACACAGTTTGGAACTATGTTTTACCATTTTTAAATATCACTGTTAGACAAGAACATCGTAAATATTTAAAAATATACTTCCCAATTTATAAAATAGAATAAAAATTATTAAATCTTTTAAAGCTTTTGATACATACCCATTTTCCCCCAAAAATTGTTGCCTAAATGAACACTTCCAGCAATAGGATGGATGAGTGTCAGTTTGACCACATCCTCTGATTATCACCATAACCTTGACTAGCCAAACACAATGTCTGTCTTTGGTTTCCTGTTAAATCATTCCCATTTCATGTCAGTAAGCTGCGGTGATCTGAGCCAGCTGCATTTCATAAGCTTGATTAGAAGCCATTGCTTGACTTCAAGTCTGTTCTGTTGTCAGAAAAAAATGCTGAAAGGGAGCTGGGATGACTGAATGGCTTTATGATCAATGTCCCCTTTTCTCAAATGTAGATTATATTCACTCTATCACTGTCTATTGGGGAATGAAGTTGAAGTTATTGGCTCTGATAAAAAAGGAGTGGTAGGCTCTATTATAGCTTCATATTAAATACTGATAAATGAACAAAAGTATTTTGGGGTCTAAATTACCAAGACTATTACTTTGATTTTACACTCCTCTGACATATCAGTCTACTTACAGATAAATATGCAGTACCTTCCCATTGCCTTTCTTTTCTTTAGAATAATATCCTAACCTTACTTTTCCTAAGACAGTGAACTATGTCAATATCTCTTAAAATGAATAAAACACCTTTGGTAAATCTAACTTAACAACTCTCATTCAGCAATAGCCTTATCAGCATTTTGTGTTCTCAACATGTATACTTCCAGCTTTGCAAGAAGTAAAAGTTAAAAATATATCATTTAAATTCAAAAGTTACAATGATACTCTATAATTTGTTTACCTGAGAGATATTCTATTTCACCTATCTACTACTGGGTTGTTGGTATCAATATAAGACTTAGACACTTACCTCAGGAAAAGATCATATCGAATTTCATCATTTGGATTCCCAGATGGGGTCGTGTAGCAATAATCCATTAAGACATTCCATCTGCAAAAATCAGCAAATATAAAATCAGAATCTCCTTTTCAGTGTTGGTTACTAATTCAAAAGAAATCAGTATTGACAAACTTTGGGGGGGGGGGGGGGGTGGAGAGCTTTTGCCATAGGGAGCGTGCACGAGCCAGAAAGAGAGAGACAGAGACAGGATGTGAGAAATCACCCCCCAGGGGGAATGGCCACACCGCAATCCCTTCTCCTCCATTCTCCTCTCGGGATCTTGTGTATGCAAGCACATGAGCCCGGCATGAGTTTAAGCCACTGGGTCCGCAACTTGAACCGCGGTTGATTACATGGGAGTTCAGTGACATAGCCATTACGCCAACTGCTGGTCCCATTGACAAACATTTTATCTATTTGAATAGAGCTTTTTATTACTTGTAATTTGCAGAGGCTTCTTATGTATTGAAACTTTCTCCTAAAATCAAGGTATTTAAAAATCTACAGCACATTGTCATCTCCACATCAAATGGAGTTAAAGTTAATCTCACACATACACACACGAAATTTGTGTACAAGGCAACAGAGTGATCAATGTCTGAAGAAACTAAACCCAACAGTGAACTACATAGATGCACAGATACTTATTTGTTTATTCTGAACAATGGCCTTTGTTTTCAGAAGTGATTTTTTTTCTAATAGAAGACAAAGAATATAATACCAAAAACAGCAAAAGAATTTGGTGTATAAATTATACAGCAGGATGTGTGGGAGTGGAGAGTCCATGACAGACAATGTGTTAGGAGAGGAAAATTATGAGACAGACACACACCATTCCTCCACAAAGCCAGGACGTGCCTGTATTTACATCACTTCATTCCAACTCTGAGTTTTATAAAAAATACCAATCCACTGAAATGAATGCCAATCAAATGAAAAAAAAATCTGCATTTTAGTAAGACAATTTTAAAGAGTCACATGAATCTACAAGTCGAAATACTGAGACTACTTCAAGGGAGAAAATAAAGAAGAGGCAAATTTCTAGCGTATTCTAATCTCTTCAGGATGTAGGATTTAAATAATACAAAGGAAACCCTAAGTCAATCATGAACATGTTACATTTTTTTAAAAATTACTTAATTTAATTTAGTTTGTTTATTTTAATTTGACCAGAGAGGGACAGAGTGAAAGAGAGAGAGGAAAAGTGAAAAAGCAAGCTACCAGGTCTGGGACTCGAACTGCTTTCGGCCATGTGGGAGTCCAGTGCCCTTAACCACCATGCCACCTGCCAGCCCCAACTTACATGTTTTATATAAGGCAGGATTAGATTAGCTTTTGAGTTTCATTTAGGTTGATTATTCTGAATTTTTTGATACTTAATTGATATTAGTGTTTTTGTTTGTTTGTTTTGTTTTGTTTTGTTTGGAGAGATTTTTGTTATAGGGCGCATGCGCTTGCCAGACAGACAGGGAGACAGAGAGACAGAAAGCGAGAAATCACCCTCCAGGGGGGATGCCCACGCCGCAATCCCTTCCCCTCCATTCTCCTCTCGGGATCTTGGGCACACACTCACACGCACCCGGCGTGAGTTTTAAGCCACCAGGTCCGGGACGCGAACCGCAGTCGACCACATGGGAGTCCAGCGACATAGCCATTACGCTAACTGTTGGTCCTGATTTTAGTGTTTTTACGGAGAAATTTTGGGGACCATTTCATATCGTTTTGACCTGGATCTTTGTGGGAAGATTTCTTTTGTTTTTTAAATTTGTGTTGAATAATAACATATATACATAAAAATACACAAATCCCAAATGTTCACAAAATGACTACATCTGGTTTATCATCTTTCATAGAAAGAAATACAACATTCCAACATTCCAGATCACTCCATGCCCTCTTCCAGTCACTACTCTTTTTTTATTTATGGGAAGACTTTGTTATTTTCCAATTAATGGCATACAATGAGTGTCTCTCCTTAAGTTTAGTAATTTGTAATTTCTTTTTATGAGCATGCCTAAATGGTGTGGTAATGACAGTATTTTTCAAACTGAATTTAAACATGAATGAGCTAACTTTATGACTCACGACGCTTTAGGCAGCCAAAATGTTTTAACCAACAAAAGATAAGAGTTTGAAAATACCTGCCATCCAGATTAGTGGCTTGTACAGCTGCAAATACTTTGGTTTTCAAAGGTAATCCTATACTCGGAATAATTAACTGCTGACTGTAGGTTGAATCCTAACGATGAAACAAGAAACAAATTATCATCAGCTCCCAAGCAGCAGCATGCTTACTACTTAAAACAATGTTATAGGGAAGAGAGAGAGAGAGAGAGAGCGAGAGTGCATATATCAACACAAAAGTACAGAACCAACTCCACAAACAATTTATTTAATCCTGTTTGCTTGGCAGAACTGATTTTTAAACTATATCCATGTAATAGTTGATTTCTATACATAAATTTTTTTGTTTCCACAATTAATCATAAATGGTAATTAATGTTTGCTGGATTAAACTATATTCAACGGTCAGTGGTTACTCAGTTTGTTACTATTCCATGGTCAATCTATAGTTTACATTAATATTCCATTAAAAATGTGTTAATGGCTAATATTACTGAAATTTATTTGCTTCAGTTTAAGCACAGTATTATGGGAGGTAAAGATCTTATAGCATTGATAATCTTTCATTTAACTGATATCAATTATATGGCAATTTGAAATTATCAAAATTTATTTGAAAAACCAAAAAAGAGATCAATCCATTCTCCAAATTCCCAAAATGTATGCCATAACATCTATGCTTTCCTCCCCAATTTGCAGATGAATAAAGCAGCAGATTATAAATGAGAATTTTATATTGATAGTGAAGAAAGCAGAAAAAATGTAAAATGCAAAAAAAAAAAAAAAAAAAGAAACATAAAAATTTAACCAGTCACATATCTTAACATAAAGGCCAATTGCTTCCCCAAATTTATTATCTCTGAGTATACTGCCATGTCAGAAAAGGAAAGTTTTAAACTTAATAATGAAATTTAAAGTCATCAAAGAATGGCAAAATATGGAGCATACAATGCTTAGAAGATTAGAAAGAATGAATATACTTTGAATTTTTTAGCTTAAAACTTTGGTTGATCCACTTCTGAAAAAAACACATTTATTTCTCTTAGTATGATTTCTGGTTTACACATATTTGATGTACATCTTTGAAGGGTACAGTATGGTTTTTCAAAGCATGCATACAGTATGTATTAATGAAATCAAACATACAACATTGACCATAGTATTATGTTGTGTGCATTTGTTATTATGCTAGTTTTTCTTTTTTGGAGGAAGTGTGTATCAAAATGTCCCTATTTTTTTACTCTAATGTGAAACAGTTCATTCCCCAATAAAATCAGATAAAGGATTATATGCAATAGTTGGAAACTTCCTCTTCAGTCTTATTCTAAACTTATGTGATAACTGATAATAGCTTTTCTAACTATGTTTGGTAGGTAACATCTTTTTTTATCTTTCTGGCTCCCTTTTCAAATTTCTTGATTCCGCTTTATTAACTATATCGCTTTTTCATCTAATATTTGCATCTATATTGTCGAAAGAAAACTTGTTTTCAATACAAGTGTTATTCTGCTCACTCATTTGCAAATGACGTGACTCAGCTATTTCATGATGGACTTTCTTGGTGGACTTAATTATGACCCAACAAGGTTTTTTATTCCTTTTGAAATTACTCCTAAGAGGTAATTTTCTCACTTTATTCTGTATGTTGTCTTACTCTTATTAGTACTCTATTGTCCCTAAAATCAATTATATGTATTTTAGTCTTTCTCCAATGTTTTAAAAATATTCACAATTACTGTAACCCTTTCTCAGATTTACTGTTTTTGGACATGCTCAGAAAACACTAACATGTATGTACAATTCAAATACACAAAAACGTTCTCACTTTCCATTTCCACAGAGGAGAGAACTGATATATTTATATTACATAAAATAAGGCCACAGATCAGTTTGAAATTCCCTGTATATGTGTAAAATTACACAATCAATATAAGTCACTGTTTTTTACAAATGCAATTATCCTAAATATACTTACTGAATTGCAGAACACATAGAATTAAAACAATTGTGCTACATCTAAATTGGGTGCAACTTTTTCTTTCCAAATAACAAATAAGAGAGTAAGAGTAGTAGGTATGTAATTTAACCTTTCATCATTCCTAAAGGTTAGCAATCACAAACTTTGCGTAGAAATAGGAAGACATGGTCCCTACAGATATAACATTATGTTTTACTTGAAATGTTACAGTGAAATTACATTTGGTTAACAATATATTGATATTCTAAACAAATAATAAAAATAATTTCTGAACAGTTAGAGAAAATATATCCAATTTTTCTTAGGTAAATTACTAATTATTTCATGTCCTATAATGTAGGAAAATACTATCATGACACCATGTTAAAAAAACTTTCGCTGCACCAGCACCAGGTTGCATGGTGTTTAAGGCAGTGGATCCCATATGACTGACTGGGCAGCCCAAGTCCCAGACCATGTGACTTGAAAAACATGCCAGGCACATGTGTATGCATGTCCCAAAGCCTGGGAAGATAATGAAGAAGGTTTGTGCTGTGGCCATCCTTCAGAGGGAGAGGGGTTCTTTTTCATTTTCCCTTTCTTTGTCTCTTTTTCTGTCTCTCTTAGGTGAGTACATTTACCTGTAGCAATTTTTTTTTTTTTAAATTTAGTTTGGGGCACTAAAACTGTATGATACATTTCATGATGGGCACTTGCCATTATATAGTTCTTAAAATCTATAGACCATGGGACCAGCAGTTAGTGTAATGGCTATGTCACTGGACTCCCATGTAGTTGACCGCGGTTCGCGTCCCGGACCGGGTGGCTTAAAACTCATGCCAGGCGCATGTGCATGCGTGCCCAAGATCCAGAGAGGAGAATGGAGAAGGGATCGCAGCATGGCCATCCCCCCTGGGGGGTGATTTCCTGCTTTCTGTTTCTCTGTCTCTCTCTGTCTGGCGAGCACACGTGCCCTATAGCAAAAACCTCTCCAAAAAAAAAAAAAAAAAAGAATCTATAGACCATAAAATCTATAGACCAGGAATAGTGAACCTAAATGTAAACTATAGATTTAGCTAATAATGTATCAATATTGGCTCATCAATTGTTAGAAGTGTATGACACAAATGCTAAATAGAAATAATAGAGAAAATTGTGTGCAGAGCAAGTGGGCATATGTGGGAATTCTATGTATTTTCTGAAAGTTTTTCTGTAAAACTAAAGCTACTTGTAAAACTAAAGAAATGATGTCTTTTCATTAAACAAAATAAACAATTATGGCAAAATGAATTCTGTTAAAAAATGGTTAATGAAAACATTTTAATTATTTATTTTTTTAAGTTAACAACTAATAATGCTTTTATCATAAACTGACTGAAAATGAGAAGTATTTTGTTACCACCTGTTTCATACAGTCTGATATGGAAAAAATGGTTTTTTATCACCATGGAATTAAAATATTAAGGTTAAAATAAATTATAGGCTTTTATTTAGCATTAAGATTCCAAAAACTCCTTGAAGGATTATGACTTGTTAGCAACGGGGCTACATGACCATTCCTACCGCTAAAGGAAAGACTTTAATAACAAAAGCTCTCTTCAGACCTACATTTCCAACTTTTGATTTTCTGCTTTTTCAGTGAGAGAACAGTTTAATTTCACAGAAAATAATGGTCCCATAAAATGCCATGTGGATTTATTTCTCACTTTTTTAAGATTGGGAATTCTCATCTTTGTTTCACTCAATTATAGTAAGAAATATTGAATTCAAACTCACTTCTACCTCGAAGAACTTACAAATATAAATCAACAACTAGAAACTTTATATAATTTAAAGTTATCTATATAAATATCACTCACAACAATAGTATATATCTGACCATCTCAGGAACAAATATTGGCATGTATTTGCTGAGTATTGTAGAACCAAGTAACCTGGCAGCTTTTCTTTGCAGAAGAAAGTTTAGAAATGACAGAAAGGCAATCTTCATTCCAACACATTTTAATTTGTTGTTTAGAACTCCATGGTGTCAGACTACAAACTTATAAACATGATTTTTTTTTAAATGTCTTTGGAAAATGTCCTACTACAATATTTATAGCTCATTATATTCAAAGTATAAAGCACTGACTTTTAAATCAGTCGCATGAATTATAACTGGCTGCCATGATGACATGAATAATAATGCAAAAATCAGATTCATAATTTACAAAAATGTTGGTTGATAGATTGAAAAATTGATATTTAAATCAGGCATTTAAAATGTATGAATAAAAATTTTTAATCAACATGAAAATATCATTTGGGGGATTAATGTTACAGTTATAAATAGAAATCCATGTATTTTTCACGTTTTGCTGCCACCGTTGATATTTACATGACAAAAGTTTAGACAATGTTACATAGTCAATCCTAATTATTTTATGCGACAGAATTGTCATCAGCCAAGACCCACATTAAAAATATTAACACATTCATCACCAAGGGTACTCCTAGAGAAACATCATTTGGACTTTTTTTTAATCGTTTTATCACAAAAAATAGTATTTCCCAAATCTTGACCCTGACTATAACTACACATGCATAAGTTAGTACATATAAATATAGACTGATGCTTGGAGTCACTATTACAGAAGCACATTTATGCTATACAGTTTTAGCCATGTTTCAACTTTTAGAAAATTTAATAGAATTTTTAGGATACCTTTATCACTAAGACATATGAGTAATATTTACCAAATATTGCCAAAGTATAATGGGGTTAATATGGTTTCAGTAGAATTTTCTATAAAAGCCATTCACAAAAATGACTCCTCACAGCAGTGAAAGAGAAAATAACACCCTTCACCCATCAACTTACGTTATAAAGAAGCAGGTTCAAAGTACTGACAAACGTGCCGTTGTTTTCTCTCACAGAAATAGCAGCTGAAGACCTAAAACAGATTTGAAAAAGAAAAATATTGGTGATATTTTGTGTTCAAAGTTTCAGTTACACCTGGGTATTAAATTTAAGGCAATGAAACTCTTGAGTAAGCTTGACACAATTTTAACCAGGCCTAGAGTGAGCGTACTCTTAGATTACTAAACAGATATATAATCAAAAAGCAAGTGGGATCAAGTAAAGACAAACTGTTCTGTATGATCTTTTCACTTATAAAGTCTTTTTTTTTCATTTTGTATTATATATATGAAACCTCTTGCAAAGAAAATTGACTTCATAAGAACTTGGATCTTATGCAAATACATTCATTTATTCCATTAGAACAGAAGATGCAAGAGATCAGAGCATTCGCGTTGCTTTGTTCACTGCCAGAACATTGCATGGTAAATAGTAGGTGTGTATTAAATTGAATAATGAATGAATTTCCATGGACACTGAAACGCAAAAACATGTTCAGTGGTGGGTGGGACAGAATGAGACATGGCTCTCTCAACCTTTCATCTTATTGACTCAAGGCCTTTCTTTTCTCATGTTCAGCTTTGAGTCTTACTTTGACCAAGGTGTTTATCTACATTGTATTAATACAACCAGCTATGAATACTTAAAAACTAAAGCAAAATGTGTACTCCACATTCCCTCATAACTAAGATTAAACAAAAACTCGGACTTCATAATAGCAAACCCCAGAATTGGAGAGGGAAAGTTTTAGCTCAATCACCTCATTTTGTGAAAGATATTTCACAAATCCAGGTGATTATGTTGTAATATAGATACAACCCTGTCCTGGTGTAGATACTCTTTGAAAACACTAAATGAATACTTGACTATTAACAAAGGGCTCTAACCTCAGTTCATGTCTAGAGCTCTTTGGTTCTGGGTCCTGCCACTTTTCCTGGAGAATCACTGGAACCCATGTTAGTGACACATCATCAGAAGTCTTGGAGACCCTGGAATCTTGGGTAGTGGATTCTACTACACCCTACAGGGCCTTCAGGGAGCTAAGAAATTCAAGGCAGACATCTGATTGGTTTGAGCCAGTGTGTATGCGTGTGTGTATTCTGAGCTGTATAGGTCATAACAATTAGCTGGAGATTGATAAATGATATATACATAGATAAAGATAGACTTAATATGGTTCCCATTACATTGTTTGAGTCTGGCTATGCTCCACAAATCCTGCTATCTTTATAAGTCTCTCAAGGACAATAAATGACTCAAATATGAAGACAATACGATAAAGTAAGAAGGAAATGTGAACTTACGAAGCAAGCTGGGTATTATTAACCAGATATTCCAATGGATAACTACAACTAAATTTGTAAAGAAGCCCAGGTAGATAGCTGATGATTGTTGGTGGGTCTGGAGTATCAATATATCCTGAAATATTTCCTATTTGTACTGAAGTTGTATTTCCATAAGCACTGACTCCAGGGATTGTGGATACCTGTTAGAATGGTAGATCAAGTTCAGTGATTAAATGGTTGGGCATAAATCTAAGCACATCCTACCCAAAATAACACATTAGGCCTGATCACTTTTAGACACCATACTCATATTTCACAAATAAGAAAACAAAGAGATCATAGGATCAGAGAACTCTAACAAGTCATTTGAAAAGACTCCTGTATTGGGTCAGCCTGTAGCCTAGTGGTTAAGGGAGCTGGATCCCACATGGCTGACTTCAGTTCAAATCTCAGTCCAGGGGGCTTGAAAACCACGCGAAAAATGTGTGTGTGTGCGCCCCACGTCCTGACAGGATAGAGAAATGGAAGATCACATCCCACTGGGGAAGGTGCATTCTCCATCTCTTTCTCTCTCTATCTCTCTCTCCCTATCTCTGTCTCTTTCTGGAAAGCAAACAGGCCCTCTGGCAATTACAAAAAAACTGCTCATGGATAAAGTTCGGAATTTCTGGCATGCCTTAAAAGGTCCCAGTTACACTGGCATGACCCTGCTTTTATTGCTAACTTTTTGTTTCCCACCTTGATTAATAAAATGCTAGCCCCAAAGCCCTTGTTTCTCTGGCCTTTATGCACACTCCTTCAACCTCCTCTCTCCCCTCCTTCACCATGACCTGTTCTATCTCTCTCTAGGGTCTCATCTTTCCTGGGAAACTTCTAATTCTCCCACATGCCATGTTTATCTCTGTCATAGCAGGAGCCAATATGCAATGAGCAGCCTGCCCATCTGACCCTCAGCCATAATCAGAGCTCTTTTGGGGAAAGTCCCTCTCGGTCTTGTTCACCTTTGCATAGCAGGGACCAGCATCTTGAGGCCCAGAAATAATTTGTGAACAAATGAATTAAAGTCACACATTTTCTGGAGTTTTATCTTTTTAGGATCTTCTTCTTTGGTTCATGGAGAGTCTTATTTCTTTCTACGGCAATAGTTCATAAATGGGTTTCAGGGAGATCATGAACTCCAAGAAGTTAAGTGCATATTTTCTTGGATTGCCTAACTTTCACTGGATTCTCCAATTCTACTAAAATTGAATAACCACCCGTCATTGTAAGAATAATCAATAAGATTCTTGACTTTCATAAAACTAGAGAGGGACACAGCTTCTTCTTCCATGTCAGATACAATATGGAACTCAATAAATATTTAACAGATATTACTGAGCCCTGTAATATCTAATTTTCAATAATAGAATAAACTTTATGGGTGAACAGCACATGGGCAAAGCTGAGGCAATAATCTAGCTGATATATGAAAGGGGCAAAAATCCTCATAAAGGAAAACATTTTATTCTAATCCAGTGATTCGGTAGTCTATTTTTTGCATAAAGGAATGCCCTTGGAAAAAAAGCTGATGTTGACAAAAGCAAAAAATAGATAAGCAAAAATTCCTTTTTCCCAGTGCTTGCCTAATGCACTAGCTAAACATATCAATTCTGTGAAAAACCACACACACACACACACACACGCACACACATCATTTTTATGAGAGTTATTTGCTCCTTCAACAAAGTAAAAAGCATACGTGCACACAGATGCTTTTCCTGACTTTCTCCTGAATTGTTTTCTAGGAAGCAGGGCAAGGTGACTTAGCAGAAAAATCATCATGAAAGAGGGTTTCTAGGCACAGTGGGAGGAGGGGAAAGCTGTTCATCTCCTTGCAGGCGCCCTCCCTTCACAAGAACAGCAGGATGTGTAATAATCAGCCCTCGTCACTGTCCCGGAGGCCCACTTCATAATCTCCCTGCACACAACGCTGAGATGAATAAACGTTTTTAATAAAAAGAGTCAACAATACCCAAGCTGCAGGCTTGGAAATGGCCATGGGCACGATATTCTAACTGCCCTCTGGGAAAAGATTAAAAAGGAGATTCAAGGAAACCTCCTTTCCCTGTTTTCCATCTCCCAGCAAGTTTTAGAAGCTCTGCCTTAAAATAATCAAGACTTTCTCCTACATCCTAAGCAACGATTTATGAAGAATAAAAGCCAGCTTTTCCTTCCTCACTAAGTGGGCACGCTTATTGTACCTTTTTGTTTTTGCTAGCTTTACCAATAAGGTTATGTTTAAATAGGCAAAATGAAAAATTGTACTAAATACACTTTAGTGTAACTAATACCACATCACAATATATTCACTCCAACTAATTTCAATTCCCTGGAGGCTCAATTTCTTATTCGATTCTATTTTTGGCATCCAGTGCATTAATAAATAAGTGAATTATGTGGACTAGTAGTTCTCATCTAGGATGGCAATGGTTGATGAGATGTTTTGATTCTCACAACTGCAGAGAGTGTGCTACTGGGATTTCATGGCAAGATCGGATATGAATGCAAAGGACAGTACTACGCCAGAGAACACTTCACATCAGAAACACCCACAGTCCTTGTACAAGGCCCTGTATTGATCACTCAGTGGCAAACATAAAAGGAGATTTCAAGTTCCCATTCTATCTTTCATCTTTCCGTCTCAAGAAAGCCACTAAAGCAATAGGCTAAATGGTTCACTGACAAACTCACCCACATTGTTCGTATGATCAGATAGTCCCGTAAAAAGTATGAGGGATATGGCTAATGATAATCTGTAGAGAAACATCGGGATGGCTCACACAAAAGAATGCTGCTTGGAGCAGCACAGCTGACCTCAGTCCCCTCAGCAGCCCAGCTCCTATACACAGAGCCATTGTCGGAAGACAATATTGCATATTTGGGAGTTCAAGCCTCTAACAGGCAAAATAAATTATGTGTCCAGTTTTACTGAAATTTTTTCTTGAAATATAGATTGGGCTTCTGTTTATTTCATGTAATGGTTGGTTATTTTAATTTATGACCCCAAACCTAGCACACAATTTCATACTAATCTTACCACTAAGTTGTTTCCACAGCCCTCCAAAGTGCTGAGATTGATGATGAAAATGACCACAGCTGGAAAGGTGTTGTTATTGATGAACCCCCTGCAGTGGGAATCCCCATGCCTTCCATTCAGTGCCAGGTCTGTTTCAGAATAACCCGAGAAAAGCACTGTGCAAAAATTAATCTTCATCGTAATGGCCTGCACCCCACAGTACACATTGATGTCTCTTTCAGCTGAAATAAAAACATATTGAAAAATATATATAAGTCACAAAAGCACAGTAGAAAGTACGAGAATAACTTTGATATCCCCTGACATACTGAGTCTACTCCTTAGTTTATTTAACTCATTTCTAGAGTTGAATACACTATACTCCAATATTCAAGTTATTAAGAAAAGTAGCCAGGAAAAATAGTCTTCTTGTAGTTATTTACAGCAGTATGTTTCAGTATACAGAATGTAATTTATTACTTTTTTTAAAAAAAAGGTTTTTAGTTTAGGGTGCATGTGCTTGCCAGAGAGAGAGACAGAAACAGTGAAAGGGAAAGTGAGAAACCACCACCCTGGGGGGATGACCACACCACAATATCTCCTTGGGTATGCATGCACATGTGCCGGGCATGATTTTCAAGCCACCGGGTCCAGGACTCAAACCGTCGCTGGCCATGTGAGAGTCCAGCTAAGTAACAGCTACTTCATATTCTGGTCCCTATTACCATTTACTTACATCTGGTGTTCAGCGATGCACATTAAATGTCAGTCTTGGTGTGTTGGTGTATAATCACAGAACTAAGTGGAAAAAATCAAGTTACTGAAGAAATTCAGAACTAGAATGACTAAATTATTAAGATTACCTATACAGAGTAGTGAAAGTCACTATAAATGATGCATTTCCCAAGTGTAAGGAAGAAACAGCTAATATTTACTCTAAGCCAAACTGTTAAGTATTTTGGTATTTGGAAACCTATCTGATCCAAGATAAAGAAACAAAAGCCATCCATCAGAATTCCATTTTAGAGAGAAAGACAGTGAAAACCATGTGCTAATATTACAAACAAAACACATACCTTGCTCCAAGAAAATTTTGCCTCAGTAAAGGGAATATACTAGCCATGAAAATGTAAAACACAATTTGCACAGCTCTCCATGACTCTATGAGTTAACCGTGATGGGATCCATCCCAAGTCTGTAGAAAAATGAGCGCGCATGCATACACCCATGCACAAGCTTTTCATATCTCTAGTTATTTTTCTACAGATAAAAAAACATCATGAATATAGAAAATGGAAAGTTTGACTGTTAGGTAATTCCCCAGTGGCAGAAAATTTTATTTTTATCAGTTTTGGTAACTATTATGAATTAGATTGTGCCCTCCCCCCCAAAAAAATGTGTTGAAGTTCTAACCCCCAGGAGCTCAGACTTTATTTGGAAATAGGTTTGTTACAATCTATCAGTTAATATAAAGTCATATTAGAGGAGGGTGTGCCTTTAATTCCATATCCCTCATGTCCTTCTGAAAGAAATGCCCTGTGAAGAGACAGGACCATGTGAAAACAGGGTGGGGTGACACATCTGTAAGCCAAGGTGCACCCACAATTGCCAGCAGGTCGCTAGAAACTAGGAAGAGACAAGGCAGATTCTTTACCGGCTCTCCAAAGGACCATAAGCCTATTTTGACTTCAAACGTCTGCCCTCCTATGCAATGGTAAATTTCTATGGTTTTAAATCACTTCATCTGGGGCTTTTATTACTGGATCCCTTGAAAACGAACACAGTAAATGTACCACTTTTATCGCCCAGTTTTACCAATTTGATAAAGAATCTGAAACAAATCATCAGGTTTTCAAAACATAAAAATAAACAAAAAGTGAGTTTGCTATTTGGAGACATGAACTTTAATGTGTAATGGAAGAAAACCAAGCAAAATAAATACATTTTTGGCAAATGATAGGATATTCATTCAGATAATATGCAAATATCATTCAAGATTTTCAGCATAGAATTAGTTTGCTTAAGTAACTCAGTTCTAATCTAAGAGTAGAAGTATTCAACAACATACGTCTTTGGAGTATTTATTCACTATTGTTTTATTAGCAAAATTTGGAATATTTATACTCTGCATTATTTTTTTGCTAGGAAAATGAGTCATTTTTGTGTGTGTGGATGTAAGTAAGTAAAGATGGACATTTTAATGTTTAGTAATAATTTTAGACTCGTTACGATCAACTGTAAAGGTGGAAAAATTTCCCATGGTGAAAAATGTAGGTATTAGGCCAAGTATTACAGAAAATTCCAAGTAATATTTCCTTTGTTAGTGGAAAAATAAAATGCATTAGTTACGAGGTAATTTTGCTAATATCGGTAATAATAAATACCATTTTGTACTAGGGGAATATTTCTATAGATTTTAATAATATTAACTGTTTAAATCCAACCATACATTTAACTGATGCTCTTTCCAAAATAATATAATTCACTTTAACAAAGTTTTATTGAGTATCTGCAACTCAAAGTATATCTTATATATATATTGATTATCCTCCATCGCATGCTATTTCCTGGTCCGTGGTGTACTATAGTGAGTAATGAATCACACGAAGTACTGGAGCAATAGACTGCCCTGAAGATTCAAACAGTATCGGTCCTGTTCTCAAGTACATTACAGTCTACTTAGGAGACAGACAGTTAACTTGGTTCACACTGACAGAAAGACTCCATGGAGGTCTGTAGGGTATAGAAAGCCAACTTCATCCAGACCAGCTGGTAAGAATATTCTCGAGAAGATGGTGTTGAGATTGAGTCCGAAGTATCAGGAGTTAGCTACATAAAAGAGTGAATCATTCGTGACACCAGAGGAGCAGCATGACTGATCAAATATTCTCAGGCTGGTTGGGAACCAGATAGTTCCATCTTTATGGTAATTTAAAATATAAAAAAAAAATGGCAGGAATTAGGTCAAGTGGCAGCAAACACAGGTAAGACTCGGGCATCCTTTACATATGTAGCGGTCTCTTTAAGGTAACAAAATGTCTACCTGAATGTCAAATCAAATTCTCAACTACTAGAGAGTTCACTGAGAAATTGTTTTATACTAGGTGAAATAGAGAGCAGATACCATTGCATTACTAAAAATATCATACATGTTCCAAAGTGGCTGTAAATATATAAGGAAGTCACATAAAAAGAGGTATCATTCTCTCACTTAAACCAAGACTTCAGCTTCCTCACCTCAATTTGAAGGGATTAATTGATGTTTAGAATATGTTAATAGTGATTACTGTGCACTGATTGCCCTGACAAGATACGGAATTCTCTTCCGTTTTCTGCTTTATAACTTGTAACCCCTGCAATAGAACTGAATTGGCTGCAAGCTGATACTACTTGAAGATATGATAACAACCAAAAGATGTTTTATAGTGTAAGAAAGAGATCTGCTCAAATCCATCCTAACCCAGTTTTTCTACAGACTTCTCGCTATTCTTCAGAGAAACACATTATATCCTGGTTGTAGATACTAAAGACCTTGACACAACACAGCTTTACCATTTGTGAGGCTTTGAGGAAAACATAAATTATCTTTGAAGTTGCCAAAGAGCAGTGTCTGCCAAATGTAGTTTGTTTGTTTTTTTTTCCAGAGTTCTGAGTAACAGCTGCACTCAACAACTAAATTTTTTAAGCATTTTACAATCCAGTGCCTGATTCGTGACATCCCTTTGAATAATACTTGTTCATGAAACGATCTAAAGAGTAAAGGCTAATGACAAATATTAGAAAAATAAATACCTTAAGTGGACTAATTTTTAATGTTTTATGTTTAAAGATACTAAATATGTTTACATAGCAGGCCTGCCTACGTAGTTTATGTGCAGTTATATTGACGAAATAACTTTTTCCTCTGATATTTTAACCAAGCTAAGTGTACCATAGGAGGTTTTTAAAATAAAATATTTAATTGTATTATATAAACAGAATGTTTCATACAATATTCCTTATATCTGTCAATCAGGCAACAGGTTTGACTGTCTCAGATTTTTTTAAGTTTTTCAAATTTATATCTTATTACACTGTCAACTATCTATCTCACCATTTATAAAAATGTGTTCTGGGACTGTAAGCTCTAGGTAGTAAGACCCTGTGAGGGGTCTGAAAGAGACCCCATCTGAAAGAGCTGGACATGGTGATGCCCACCTGTAGTCCCAGCTATGTGGGAGGCTTAGGCAGGAAGATTACTAATTGTGAAATAGCAAGAAGTTTTCTAAAACACTTCATCACACACACACTCACACACACGTACACACACGCACACACTCACACACCAACACAAAGTAAAAAAAAAAAAGAAAAAAAAAGTATCCTGCCTTGAGGTTCATAGGCTATGGTTACCATATAACTGGGAGTAAAGACGGGAATGGATTCAATAAAATACATAGTAGCTCCCCCAACCTTGTCACTGTTTTGCTTTTTTTGATCTTAGTTTTTTACAGTCAATGACAGTCCCATGTTTTTAGAAAAAGAGAAAGACCATATTTACATAACTTTTAGTATAGTGCGTATATATACTTTTTTTTTCTTTTTTCCTTTTTTTTTTTTTGAGAAGTTTTTCGCTATAGGGCACGTGCGCTCGCCAGACAGACAGAGAGAGACATAGAGACAGAAAGCGAGAAATCACCCCCCAGGGGGGATGGTCACGCCGCAATCCCTTCTCCTCCATTCTCCTCTCGGGATCTTGGGCACACACGCACACGTGCCCTGTGTGAGTTTCAAGCCACCGGGTCCGGGACGCGAACCTCGGTCGACTACATGGGAGTCCAGCAACATAGCCATTTCGCTAACTGCTGGCTCCCAATACTTTTTTGAGATATTTTTCCCGTAAGGCTCTTATGCTCACCAGAGAGACAAAGAGAGAGAAAGTGAGAATTCAGATGGCCACGCTGCAATGCTTTCCTCCATTTTCCTCCTGGAATTTTGTGCGTGCATTCATACATGCCCAGCGTGAGTTTCAAGCCTCTGGGTCTAGGACTCAGACCACAGTTGGCCATGTGGGAATCCGGTGCCTTAACCACTACACCACCTGCTAGCCCCAGTATAGTATGTCTTTATGATTGTTTATTTTATTACTAGTTATTATGAGTAATCCCTTCCCATTTCTAATTTATAAATTAAACTTTATTGTAGGTATGAGAAAAACATAGCATATATAGGGTTCTGCACTACCCCAGTTTCTAGCATCCACTGGGGGTCTTGAAATGCATCCCCCATCATTATGGAGGTACTAACTCACATGGACAACAATAGCACTTAAATTCCTCATCCCCAGTAAAGCGCCACTCCTAGAACATCTATTACTGCTTTGTTACTGACAATACATTTGCAGCATAACATTGAATAAGTATATCCAAATTGATTCTTTTCCTCAATAATTTTGTACTAAACTTGCTTAAATTCAACAGCATCTAGCTAATACTAAAGAGTCCTAGATTTTGATAAGCTGAATCATTTTTATATTATTTCAGTGCTGTCAGATTGGAGACGACCTTTCCTTTTGCTAGCATCAGGATGTTTACTTTAACATTTTCTAATTATCTTATAAAATAGTGAGACAACAGATCAATACAATTACTTAGATAATTTTACAAGTATTTTTCTTCTATACAAAAATGGAAGCACCCTGAAATTTGGCAGTGAGTCGGTGCTCATCACTGCAGCGCAACACCTCAAAATGTTCCTTCCCTGTTGATCAGAAAAGGTAAAAATCTGTATGAAAAGAAATGCTAGATGTCGGCATGTAGTGTAAACAAAACAAAATAAGACAAAAGAATACACAAAGCTTGAACATATACAGCTGGTGTCAACAGTTTCGGACTAAGCTAGAGGCTGCTGGTCCTACTTATTTTCAAGATCTAAAGGAGACTACATACCACTGCATGTCAATAACGTATTACAAAAAATAGTTTTCTGTATACACATTATGTGTCAGCATCTGAACTAGATTCTGAAGATAAAGATACTATTAAGAAGTGACTCCATTTTCTATTTGTACAGGAGTAACACACTGGATTAAATATGTAAGGTCTTTTCCACATAGGTTTAATTATAGAAACTAATAAACTATTCTCTAAATTTAAAAAAAGTGAAGATACTCTATTACTTCAAGGAGCTTGTGGCTGAATAGAGGAAACAGATGACAAGTAGACAGTTGCAATACAGTGATATGATAGAGGTTTGTAAACAATCTTATATACAATCTTGCCTTTGTAGGGTAAAGGCGTTTGGAAGAGACTGTTAGGAAGAAATGAAACCATTCCAACTGGCTAGATTTTATAGGAAATTGATTATTGATTAGATGATGACCTGAAAAAAAAAATAAAAAAGGAAAATCACAGATGCTCCAGTTTCTAACTTTGGTGATTAAGTAAATTATTTTGAGATGAAGAATTCAGGAAGGAAAAAGATTATGAGCTCAGTTCTTACTGTTTTGTTTTGGTTTTCAGACCATAGGAGATCACTATGATGTGATTCTCCTGACTCAGACTCCGAGGTAACTTGAACTTCATACCGGCACCACTGCATCCAGATTTTACTCTGGGCTGGGAATCAAACCTGGGTCTCCTCTGTGGCCTCAGCCTGCTAAGTAGCAGCTGTGCAAACAAGTTCAGCTTTTCAAGGTTAGAGGTACATAAGATCTATTCAAGCAGCAATGTACAGCATGTAGTAGGAAAGATGAGTCTAATAATTAGGCGATAGAAAAGAGTCAGAAATACAAATTTGAGAATTGCCAAATACTTAGTATATCAATGATAAACAACAATTGTAACTGAAATTGGATCAGCTCCATAGCCTACTGGTTAAGGGAGCCAGATCCCACATGGCTAACTGTGGCTGCAATCCCCAAACTGGCATGAGAAACACGTCAGGTACATGTGCATATGTGCCCCAAATCCTGAAGGGATGGAGAAATGGAAAATGGGATTGTGGTGTGACCACACCCCACTGAGAGGGGCCTACGTTTTCTCTCTCTCTCTCTTTCTCACTAGAAAGTGCACATGCTCTCTGGTAATATAAAGAAAATTTTAATAGCTGAAATTATCCATGAAAACATTCAAGTTAGGAGAGACATAAACCAAGAACAGAAAACTAATATCCGCGTTGCTCCTTAATGAGACTGTCCCTGGTTTTCCCAGTGGAGTATATCATCCTCCTGTGTTCTATGCCATATCCTTTACTGTGCATCCACTGTAACGTTTACATTATGTCTCAAAGTGGATATTTTGTTTCCCATTAGATTATGCAAGCTCTCCCAGAACTCTCAATTTTCCTAGAGTACCTAAGAAATATTGAGCAAATATTTATTAAAATACATTTAGTTCAATTGTTTCACAAACACTATGCACAGTTTCTAACTTCTGAATGTCAAGTTCCAAAGTTCACAAAACAAGTATATGCATCATTGATATGGATTCATCTCGATTGCTCATTCAGATCTCATATCAGGGGATTTCAAAGATTGTTAGAAAATGGAATTAAAGTATCAGTTTGGTTTGGTGCAAAAAATTGAAATTCATGTACAGAATTTTTTCATAATTGTTTTCCTTGAAATTTTTAAAGATCTTCTTATATTTCCTATCTATAACCTGCCTGAGTTGATTCATTTGAGTTTGCAATGAACACTGAAATCCTTCATGTCAGTTATTTTCTTTTTTTTTTTTTTTTTTTTGGAGAGGTTTTCGCTATAGGGCGCGTGCGCTCGCCAGACAGTCAGGGAGAGACATAGAGACAGAAAGCGAGAAATCACCCCCAGAGAGGATGGTCACGCCGCAATCCCTTCTCCTCCATTCTCCTCTCGGGATCTTGGGCACGCACGCACACGCGCCTGGCGTGAGTTTTAAACCACCGGATCTGGGACGCGAACCATGGTCGACTACGTGGGAGTCCAGTGACATAGCCATTTCGGTAACTGCTGGTTCCCCATGTCAGTTATTTTCTGACTTCAAATCAAGAAAATGACCCAGTTGCAGTGGTGCATGCTGCTAAGATGCTGCACTCCATGGGCCAGGATTACATGGCAAGCCTAGGTTTGATTCTCAGCAACCCAAAAGCCAGGCACTATGGCATGTCCTGTGACCTCTACAACTAAGAAGGCTGAGCTGGACGGATCATGAGCCTGAAGATGGCCTGAGCAACATAGAAGACTCTGTCTAAAAAAGAGCCTGGCTTGATAAACCTGCAGTCCCAGCTGTGAGGCTAAGGCTGGAGGATCATGATAAAAAAAAAAAGAAAATGTGATTCCACATAATAATGGATTTTGGCAATTTTTTGGTTTCACCTCTTATGTTTTAAAATGTATTAGTTGTGGTGACTAGTGACCATGCTGCATTATTATTATTACATTTTCAAATCCCAACCCTCTACAGATATACTGATCCCCATTATCATTAGCAGCAAGCATGTGATGCCAGCCAGAGTTTGCATAAACACCATGGTAACAACACAAAGTAGCAAGAGTATCATAAGTACCAAGTTCTAACCAGCACCTCGTAGGCTTTACTGCACAAGTAAATCACCAGAGAATACTGCTCAGATGTGGATTCTAATTCAGTAGATGTGGGATGGGGCCTGAGTTTCTGCCTCTCTCACAGACTCCCAGGGGATGCTGATGTAGAAATTTCTTAGTCAGTTGAAAAACTTGATCTCAACTATGTGTTTGGCTGGATAGATGCGTTTTTTGCATAGAAAAACAGAAAAATGCATCGTGATTTTTTCCAATGACCCGAGTGTTAGGATTAAGCACTCCCTGAGTACCTAATTGTACAATTCACATGCTTACAAAAGGGAGAAGTCTGGATGTAAAAGATACAAGAGGGAGAGAGACAAGAATCACAGAGGGGATGGGAGTGTGCCTGACCCCCTTCCTTGCCTGAGAACAGACTGGTTTTGAATCTCAGTGAAAAGAGGCTCATAAAAGGCCCTTTGAGATTGAGCCTACTTCCCGAGGCAACCTGCAAGACAAGTTGAGATCAGTCTTCAGCTGCCCCCCCCCCATTATATAAACTATAGCAGTTTAAAAACTAGAGGAAGCAGAACTGCCCCCCTCAAAGGGCAACTCTGCCAAGTGGAATAGTGAATTCATGAAAAGCACTTCTAGCAAAGGGATGCCTGAAGCAGTGTGGTCACAGTCCAGAGGTAAAAACCTGAGGGGATTTTTCCTGTGCATGAGTAAGATGCTGCCTTGGGAACTCTGGAACGACTGAAGACTGCTGGGGTCGGGCGGGTGGCCAGTGAGCAGATAGAGGCCCCGTGTGGTTCAGACGCAGGGTTGTGGGTGTGTGAACACATGCTCTGTGGGCTGGTTCGTATGCACTTAGAAGTAGTATTGGCTTAAAACTGACAGTAGAATTAAAACTTATTCCATGTAGTAGGAGGAAACTTTTCTGTATAGTGAAGTACTTTGGCATGCGATAGAATAGCTCACCTGGAAATACTTGTTGAGAATCAATAAATATTCCAATACAACGTATACCATTATAACAGATTATCAAAATACTGTATATAACGTGTACATCTATATAAAAAATGGAGTTCTTGAGCACTGCATAACCTTACAAATGGCCTAGATAATAGATTTTATGTGTACATTGTTTCAGCTCATTTTTAAAAAGTTACATTTCTCTTACTAAGTTTTTATACAAGATGAAGATTTTGGTGCTAAAAGTAAGAGGTCCTGAAGGAGTATGGATAGTTTGTCTATATAAAATACCAAGAGTTGATGGAGATTTGAAGTGGATTAGAAATTCAAGTTTCCTCTCTTTATTGAACAGGTTTCTTGCCACCTCGGTGTTTCATCACAACATCTGTTTCTCGTTAGCAAACGCAAGCTGTTGTTTCCAGTGCTGGAGGAAATTCATATGTAGTTCTGAGACAAACTTTGCAGACTTATAATCACACTTTCTACACCGCGTGCTTTGGAACCAGAAGTTTGGCCATCTTCTCTCAGGCAGAAAAAAAGCATATGGATTTTACTTGCACAAACAGAGGAAGTGGAAAATCCATGTAATAAATTTATTAAAATAATGAAGGGTATGGACCCTGAATTATTCAGTCACTGAGCTTGCTGACTAATTGCTCACTTCTCCCCTGCACTTTAGCTGGGTAACCAGAGTACAACCAGCAGTTGCTGCCTGGCTCAACTGTTCTGCCTCATCTGGTCAGTAACTGCAGTCGCAGGGGCAGAGTGGAAAGCAGGAATCCTCTTGACAACCTGGAGACCAAAACTCTCCTAAGTGGAAAGGCAAGGGGGAACTGGCCTTCCTAATCTACATAGAGGCCCAGGACTTAGTCCCTGAGATAATTATCCCTTATCCACCTTACTTCCTCTTTGGGCGGAGAACAATCCAATGATGAAGCATATCCTAACACAAAATGAGTTCATTTTCCTTAACTCACCCATGAAGTCTAGCAATTAAATCATTGATTCTCAATTTCATTTCCTACAGAATACTCCTGTTCCTTGAAACAACAATAGGTATTACCAGGGAGAAAAAAAAAAATTCCATTTGTCAAGCCAGGCCTGAAAAGGCTAACGAAATTCTCTTAAAACA
Source organism: Tupaia tana (assembly GCA_026018925.1). NCBI lineage: Eukaryota > Metazoa > Chordata > Mammalia > Scandentia > Tupaiidae > Tupaia > Tupaia tana. Next base: position 5,042,925 of record JAKSZU010000020.1, on the reverse strand, counting down.
TCCCTTTTCTGATTCTTTGACATAGTAGTTTCAATTCTAAATCTTCACCTCTAATTATTTTCTAAACTTAGTTTTTTAAAGTTCACTTAAGGGTGTCACTGATGGAGAACCTTAGTTTTACATCTTTATCGATTGATAGCTTTACAATATTAGACAAATTCATCTTTTACGTCCTTCTTATTTATATTTAATCACGTATATCTTTGCAGTGTACGTTTCTTTTTTCAGCACAAATACCACGCATATTAGTCAAGACCAGGCTCCTTGATTAATATAACAAATAACTTCTCATTTTTTTGTCAATTAAATGTACTTTTACATTTTTTCTTCCATTTTGCCTCCCTCCTTCTAAACTTTTTTCCACACTTTATTGATTCACAAAATATCTTAAACTAAAAATACAACAAAGTTAAAACCCAGTGAAAAATGCACTGTAATTTTCTTCTGAAACACTTCTTTTTTCTCTCCATTCCCCTTTTTATTAAAGAGAAGTGCAAACTAACTTATTTGCAAAAAATAATAATAATAATTAGGATAGTCTCAATTTGGTCTGTTATTGCACAAAGCCCCATAAAAATTCAATTTCTGATGCAAGACAATAGATACTATTATATTATTGAACTTATGCAAATAGCCATTCTACCACAAAATAAGAATGCTCACAAATATTTTCCAACTGCAGAGGGGTCAGGAAGGGAGAAAAGTTTATGTTTCAATTAAAAAAAAATTAACGGATTGCTGAACCTATCAACAACTCAAAAGAAAATAAAAATCCTTAAATCTGGAAGGCCAAGTATAGAAGAAAACCAGTGATGCTTTAGTCAAAACTCGTAGAATTCTATTTCACCAGTTCAGTCTCATGTAATCTCTCTTTCATTGAATTTGCAGTGTCACTGTGGTCTGATCTTCACATTTAAATCTTGGAAGTTAACGTTTAACATTATTATTGATATTTCCGAACTTGTCCCTTCCATTAAGTTGGCCATTTTCTTAGTCATTATTTGTCCTCTTATTTCTGTCTGTCTTTACTTTTCCTGGTATAGCACCCCCTTCAGCACTTCTTGAAGAACTGATCCAGCGTTTGTAAATTCTTGCAGGTTTTGTTTATCTGAGAGTGCTTCTATCTTTTCTTCCAATATGAAAGATAATCTTGCTGAAATAGTATTCTTGTTTGAAATTGTCTTTCACGTAACACTTGCATTGTTTCCAATGAGAGGTCCGACATTAGCCTGACGGGATAGTCTTTGAAAGTACCTTGATGTTTCTCTCTTGCCAATTTTAGTATCTTGTCTCTGTCTGTGGTTTTGGTCAATCTGGCTATGATGTGCCTTGGAGAAGATCTTGGGTTGATTCTATGTGGGGTCCTTTGTATTTCTTGGGTCTGGATATTTGAATGTTTCTCTAGGTTTGGAAAGTTTTCTTCCAGGATTTCATCAAATAGTTTATCAATGCCCTTATTAGTTTCTTCACCTTCTGGGATACTGATTATCTGGATGTTTGAGTGTTTAACGGTATCTAGTATTTCTTGAATATAATTCTCATTTGAGGAGTTATTTTCGCAGTCTTTTTGGTGAATTTTTCTAGGTCAGAGGTTCTTCTACATCTGAGATTCGATCTTCTGCATGATCTAATCTGCTTTTAATACTTTCAAGGGAGGTTTTGATTTCCTGTATTACAACCTTTATCTCTAACAATTCTATTTAATTATTTTTTATGGTATAAATTTCCTCTTTCAGATCTTGCAAGAACGTTCTCACCTCCTGGAATTCGTTATTTCTTTTCTCCTGCATCTTCTGGAGTTTGTTGTCTCTCTTTTATCTCTGTTAGCTTTGTCACTATGAACTTTCTAAATTCTTTATCTGACATTTCCATGAGTTTCATTGTTCTGCCTGTGGATGATAAAGGGCTGTTCTTTTCCCTTGGAAGAGAAATATTTTCTTGGATTCTCATATTTCTTGTGCCTCTGCAGTGGTTTCTGGTCATCTGCTGGATTGTACATTTCTTCCTACTTTGTTGGAGTTAATTCTGAGTGTTAGAGATGTGGAGGAAAAGATGACCTGCAATATCTCTGCAGTTCCATTTCCCTGATGCTCACCAAGCAACCTGCACTTTTGTCAGTGGAACTGGATGTTACAAAGACCTCCCAGTTCCTAAAGAAGAGGTGCACCTGGGCTAAGCTGCAGGATTTCTTTTTCTTTTTTTTTTTTTTTTTTTTTTTTATTTTTTTTTTTTTTTTATTGGGCGCATGAGCTCACCAGAAAGACAGAGAGAGACAGAGAGACAGAAAGTGTGAAATCACCCCCCCAGGGGGGATGACCATGCCACAATCCCTTCTCCTCCATTCTCCTCTCGGGATCTTGGGCACACACGCATATGTGCCCGGCGTGAGTTTAAGCTGCCAGGTCTGGGACTAGAACTGCAGTCGACTACATGGGAGTCCAGCGACATAGCCATTATGCTAACTGCTGGTCCCAGCTGCAGGGTTTCAGTGGAGAATTCAGAGTTGTGTGGAAGGAGATGACCTGCACTCTCTCTGCAGCTTCTTGTTTCTCCCAGCTGCTCACTTTGCAGTCTCTCTTCTCTGATTTTTAGTCATTCCATGGTATATTCATATTTGGCTACTTGGTTGGAGGTTTTTGCAACTGTAAGCTCACATGCTTCACTTTACTGTCAGGTACTTCTATCCCAATTTCTCCTCTACTATTGTGTTTTGCAATGTGTTATCCACAGAAAGAGATCTGAATTCAGATTTATGAAGCTGAATTTATCCCTTTCTGTAGCAGTTCAGTGGGGGTTGATATTTTCTATGACCCTGAATGTATTCAGATGTTTTGCTGCTATGCACCTAGACCTGTCTGGACAGACAGTGTGTGGGAACTGAAGCAATGTGAGAAAGTCAGGTAAGGAAACAAAGGGAAAAAGACCAAAAAGAAAAAGGAAAAAGAAAAAAAAAGACATAAAGATAAAAAGGGAAAAAATATATTTTTTTAAATCCATAAAATAACTGCATGGCATGCTTGTATGCCATATGAAAGAGGCAGGCCTGGTCCCACCTCAAATGCACATGGATTCTGAAATGAGCAAGGTAAAAGAGAGGACTGAGACAAGAAAAAGTACTTACAGATTTAAATATTTATGTATAAATTTTGAGAGAATGAGAGAGACAGATAGACAGAGACAGAAAGAAGACAGGTCACCCTACCTCACTTCACACCTCACTAGGTGTTGGGCAAGAAGGAGAGCTTTGGAGCAAGGCTTTTCAGTTAAAGGAGCAGGGTGGGGCCCACCTCAGATGCACATGCATTCTCTCTCCACTAGGTGTGGGGCAGGAAGGCAATATTACATAATTCTCAGTTTCCCTACTATAATGTGAAGATTAAAAAGAAGTTGTACATTTGTTGTAAGGAATAACAAAAATAATTCTCTCATATGGCTAGAACTCAATACATGGAACCTACTGTCTTCTTCCTTATTGGTGTTATTGTAAATAGAATACAATATGGTGAGTTATGAAATACCACTGAACGTTGAGTGTATGGTAACAGTTTACTTACCCACAAGACAGTGTCAGGCCATAAAAATTCTGGGGCCTTAAATCCACTAATCTTTGTTGTGACTTTATCATTAAAGAATTCTTTAGAAGACTAAAAACTTAGTCTTAACTTCCTATTTTACTCCTTTCCAAAAAATAACGGCTACTTTCAAAAGGTATCCACTGATTGCAGAGGCCAAGTACGTTTATCTCTATTATTACTTTTTTAGAGAGATTTTTTTCTCTAGGATTCATGTATTTGCTGGAGAGACAGAGAGATAGAAAGCAAGAAATCAACCCCCAGGGTGGATGGCCATGCTGCAATCTCTTCTCTTCCATTCTCCTCCCGGGATCTTAGGCATGCATGCACATATGCACATGTGCCCGGCATGAGTTTCAAGCCACTGGGTCCAGGACTCGAACCTCAGTCAACCATGTGGGAGTCCAGTGACATAGCCATCATGCCATCTGCTGGCCCCTTACCTGTATATTTTACTCTGACCAAATGTCCTTTGATACTCTGAAAGTCCACTGTGTTTAGAACACCTGTAATTTCAGTAGTATGTAAGTCTGCTGCCTACTATTAGCTTGGACACCCAAGAGTTAACTACCTTTACAATGAAATGATATCCCTTTAAATTTCAATGAATTAAACCATGATGGTTCTCTTGGCCCAAGAATAAATGCCATGGAAATTAAAGAAAATAGTTCTAATGTCATGAAACAGCAAAGGTCAGATAGGGTGAGATGATTACGCTCATCATTATTAGCAGTGCTTTGCATTTAGATAGCCCCTCTTGTGGCCAGACTCATTCTTATTCTGTTCCATTGCTTAGAATCTGAGCAGTTTGTGGAGATCCTGCTGACACTAAGGGTGACACTGATGTGGAAGAGAAGCCAAAAAGTCAACAGGGCAGTAAGCAATTAACCTTTAGGCTTTATTTGCTCACTCTGATCTTCTTATGCAAACAACCTGCCAAAAAAGGGCTATTAAATCACACCCATATAATCTTAAAGCATCTTCTGGAACTTCTGCTTTATTTATATTTTAGAATTACAAAGAAAAAAATTAAATGATAATGTTGTGTATAGATGTGTGTAGATATGTATGTATGTTTGAAAAGTTTGGATATTTGTACCAAAAATTCTAATAAGTGTAAGGGAAATATAAATTAAAGAAGTTTAATTCTCCTTGTTGAAAGTAAGTGGAGACTCTCCTTGCCTGTCTCTTTGAAATTTTACTTTGGATATTTGAAATTGTTAGTACCTTCTCCTCTCTTTGAAATGTGTATAAACACTTTGGAAAACTGAGTAGGACTTTTGTAAGCTTTAAGACCCAAGGATATCTTTCTCAGGACCTAGGGGCCATCTTTTGAGACATAAACATCAAACATCAAAAGGGATTCTCTCTCTCTCTCTCTCTCTCTCTCTCTCTCTCTCTTCTCACTGTCTCTCCCCTAGTTTCTATGAGAAGCTAGGAACCTAACTTTGGTATGAGCCTTAATTCAAATCGTAAAACTATCTTATGTTGTAAGATATAGGAAGTTAATTTTTCCTCTGGATAAAAACCAATAAGCCATCACATATGGTCAACCCAATTACTAGGCAAAGTTAGAAAGTGTAACACATGGTGCCATCAAGACCTCTCGCTCGAGGACTAGTTATTATTTATCTTAAAAACATATACGTAATGAGTTTCATCTGCTTGGATGTATAAAAGGTGAGACTTTTTTCCTGTTTTGGCAATCTCTTAGCAATTGCCTGTGATACAACACACATTCCAGCTTTAATGCTCATTCAATGATAAAAGTGTTTTCTTTGTCTAACTGCCTTGGTGGAGATTTCTGGATTGGGAGGTTTTGTTTTTAATTAGATTTCCTCAAGACATGTCTGTGCTTTTAACTGGATTTATGACCTGAAGAAAACAATAAGATACGCTGTTATTTGTTATTAACTATATATGTATGTTAGACTCATTCATGTAGTTTAAAATAGATATTACAAACACCATATTCAGGGATTCTGACATTATGTATTTGGGGTCTAATGGTGGAGTCCAGACTTTTAACAACTATCTCAGGTGATTTTGATACAGGTGATCAGTAGATGCTGTGGTAAATGCATCTTTTAACTTTTTTTGTTTTTCTTTTTGCTATAGGGCACATACGCTTGCCAGAGGGAGGAAGTGAAAGAGAGAGAGAAGAAAAAAGTGAGAAAGCACCCTCCAGGGGGGTTGACCATGCTGCAATCCCTTCTCCTTCATTCTCCTCTGGGGATCTTGGGCACGCACACACAGGCGCCCAGCATGTTTTTCAAGCCACTTCAATCTTGTAGTCAGCTCTGTGGGATCCAGCCACCTTAACCACCATACCACTGGGTGGCCCAATATCATTATTAAATATAACATATGATAACTACTTCCTTTTGTGTCCCAGTCACTTCCTGGCTCATTAACATGTTTTAGTTACAAGTACACAACTACAGCATCCGTTGTATCCTCTCTGCTAAGCTCTCTTTTTACATCTAGGCCTTCTTACTCATCCATAAAAGGATCGTGGCTTTTCCCCTCTGCCCAGATCTCCAGCTAGCCCTCTGTTCCCTCACTTTCATGCGGGCCACTGCCTCCACACACTTAGGGTGGATATAACGAGCATCTCTCCCCTCCACCTGTATCTTTATCTCCTAGATCAAAGAAATAGCTACTATTTTTCCAGGGTTACCTCCTCCACCTGTACCACTGATCTTGTTTATATATTTTTTCCTTACTACATCAATTATTTTTTCATTAGTATTTCAAATCTCTGAAAAATTTCCCTCTACTCATACATGCCCAAGCCTCTCTAGTCCAAAATACACCATTCCCCACTTCGATTTCTGGCTCAGGTTATCAGTTTCTTTCTTTCACTACAAAGTTATCTGGTAGCCCAAGCTCATTCCTTTCATTTTCCTGTCTTCCATTCACCTCTCACTCATTGCACAGGTGTTCAACTCTCACATAGTTATCTTCCATTTTAAACTCTATTCTCAGACTCAGATCCACATTTCGTCTGTTGGATAGAGTTGTCAGTACATCTTGTAAAAAATGCCTCAAACCCATTGTTCCAAACCTAAACTTCTTTTCCAAAATAGGCAAATGTCCTCCATTTTTGGTGTCAGCTAACGGTATTACCATTCAGTTGTCCAAGGTCAAACATCCTCTAGTTTTCTCTTTCTCTTACTTCTCAAATCTAATGGGTTCTCGAATTCTGCTGAGTCAACCAAAAAGACAAATAAACAAAGAGAAACAAATCAAAAAACAAAATCCTCCCTCATTCATTGTTTCCTTCTATTGCTCCCACTCTCTCTGGCTTCACGTTACTTCTCTCTGCCCCTAGTCTCTTCTAATTTGATTTGTGTTTTAGACATCACCTAGTGTCTGCCTTCTAAAACAAAACATGACCATGTCAAACCTTTAACAAAAGGATCTTTAGGAAGAATCAATGGTGTCATTGTCTACTAAATAAAAACAAAATACTTTCATTTCACAATATCTCGTAAAGGACAATAACAACCTGAATTTTCTCAAACCTCCAACTTCAATTAGTTTATAGGATATACATGGTGGGGAAGGAGCATGTCTACATGATACCATAGAGTCAAAGTCAGCTAGGGCCATCTCAAGAGCCTACTGATTAGGTGACCCAAATCCCACATGGTCAATCCTGGTTCAAATCCCAGCCCTGGTATCTTGAAAAATACTCCAGGCATGTGTACGTGTATGCTCAAAATAACGACAGGACAGCGAGATGAAGGAGAAGGAACTGAAACATGACTATATCCCATGGGGGGATGCTTTCTCCTGTTCTCTGTCTTCTCTGGAGGATGCATATACCCTTTGACAACTAAGAAAAAAAAAGATTTGCAGTCAGCCCAATCTAGACTATCAGAATTCTATAAGTCAAATGACCAAATTAGAAGCAACTATGCTGAGTATTAGATAATATTAAGGAATTATTGTTAAATAAAATTTGTTAATGTTGTTAATAAAGTTGGATGATAAATATGAGTTCTTTTAATCTTATAATTGCTTTTTTTTTTTTTTTTTTTTTTACTAATCTCTACTTTGCTATGTTTGAAAATTTTCATAATAAAAAATATAAAAATTAACTCAAACCTATTGACAACCCTACCTTAACATACCTTTATAGGCTTACCTTTAGATTCTCCTCACCACGCACCCTCTATTTTACTTAATATGCTGAGTACTGGCAAACCAGGCCTGAGTTCACGAGGCCATTCACGTGGTCTTTGTTCTGATGCAGAAATCTCACTATGAGGACTTCCTACGGATCACTTTATGCAGGTGAGCTTTCCCTGGCAAGTTGCAAACACAGGAGTGCTGATAGGCTTAGAGGGTGTAACACATGGCCCAGAGTATTCACCGTACACGGCAGACTTAGGAAAGTGCTTCTAGATGATCTGATCTTTATTTTGTAGATGTCAGACTGTAATTTTATAACTTTAGCTAATATAAAATTATAAATTCTTAAATGAAATGTCAAGTACCTTCTCAGTGAGTGCAGATTTTAGGACCTGTGGAACAATATGATCTAAATCTCAGTCTGTTACAATATTTATGGCTTTCTGAGATATCCATTCTGCTGTTGACCTGTATGCTTTAACAGTGAACTACTTTACTGAAATATTATTTTTAGTATCCCATAATATTTCACAACCATTTTCATAAGTTTCATTCCTAAATGATTTTATTAGCATATAAGAACAGTTTTTAAAGTCTGAATTAATACATGAGAAGAAAGGCATTAGTTAGGCATATTTGAATGGAATTAGTCTTTTCCAATTTTACTACCCACTAACCAATATTTCTCATATTTGTAAGCAGCCATTATAATAATATTATCTGTTAAGAATACTTTGTATGCTAATGTGGATATAAATTGCAACTCCAGAAAATATCTTTTGTTATTTGCCATTTGTTTATACCCACTGATGTAAGGGATAGTCCCCCACTTTCCATATGTACTTAAATTATTTACTATTAAAACATAGCCAATCTTGACAGAAACAATAGGAGAATATATTGGGGTTGCACTTACCAGGAAATCTGCTGTGGAGGTTGGCATCACAATTGTAACCATTGAACTGAGCAGACCCCGGAAGCACTCGAATTGTTAGAAGCAGCACCAACCATATTTGGTCCATTGCAAAACCTAGAAAAGAGTTATTTTTTAAAATTTTGTTTTCAGAGAGATTTTTGTTATAGGGTATGTGTTTTAGTTGGAGAGGTAGAGAGACAGAAAATGAGAAATCCCCCAGAAAGGATGGCTATTCTGCAAGCCTTTCTCTATTCTCTTCTTGGGATTTTGGGCACATATCCACATGTGCCTGGTGTGAGTTTCTTTTTCTTTTGAGAGTTTTTTGATTTTTGTCTTTGTTTGTTTGTTTTTTTGCTATAGGAATGTGTGCTAGCCAGAGAGACAGAGCTAGACAGAGAAACAAAAAGTGAGAAATCATCACCATTCTACAGGGGGATGGTTACGCTGCAGTTCCTTCTCCTCCATTCTCTCCTTGGGATTTTGGGCACATACACACATGCGCCCAGCATAAGTTTCAAGCCACCAGGTCTAAGACTCAAACCATGATTGGCTATGTGAGAGTCCAGTGTCTTAATCACTATACTACCTGCTGGCCCTAACAAGAGTTACTTATCATGTAGATATCACCAGCCTTCACTCCTGTTTGCTGGAAAGGTTGAACTTGACCTCAGCTCACTGATGGATAAGCAGTCTACAACCATGCAACCAAAACTCAGTGAAAGCCTGAGGACCGTCAGAAACAATATGGGCAATGAAGGCAGAGGTTTTGGTCACAATACTAAAATATTATTTTCATTGTTTATTTCTGTTTACTAAGGGTGACAGAGGCAGATTTTCATAGTGGAACAGCTAAGACATAAATCATAAAGTTTGCAAAAGGAAAATCTTTTATAATAAATAGGAAGAACTTGAACCAATTATCTGGTCAACAAGAGCATCATAAGTAGGCATACTAACTAATTTGGAAACAACTTTACACTGTATAATACCTATAGTATAGATATCTATATATCTAGATATATTTATAGTAATGAGAATTCCTTCACAAATATTACATGTTTAAATCCTTCTGATTATATATAATAATCCTTCTTTTGATATATATATATATATATATATATATAAAATATATATCTAGATAATCTATATATCATATATCTATATATTTCTATATATGAGATATATCTATATATATGAGATATATGATATACATATATTATATATCTATATATATGATATAAAATATAAATAATATAAATTATAAAAAATTATATAAAAAATATAAAATAATATTTTTTGTGAAGGAATTCTCATTACTCAAGATGACCAAATAATGTCAGAAAAAAAATGTTTTCTCAACAACAAAATTCCAAACTGCTGCAAATTCTCAAAATCAATGGTTTGCATATTATTTTGACAGGAAACAAAGAAACAAAACAAAAGAACAGGAAAATACTCCATATGTGAATATCGATGTCATTCTTCCAGTGGCTGCTCCTTGGTGGGCAATAAGGACTGATAGAGACATGAAAAACCTGAATTCTTAAGAGAAAATAATGAAAGGTTTTTATAAAGATATCAGTGTGGGTTGGACAAATAAATAGAATTTGACTTTAATACTTAAATGCCAGTCAGTCAAGTGTTTAGTATTTTTTTTTTCTTGGGTGCCCTTTTAAAAGATGCTTGCTGGGGCCAGCCAGTAGCATGGTGATGAGGCATCTAGATCCCACATGGTCCACTGTGCAGTTCAAGTACTGCACCTAGCAGCTTGAAAAACACACCAGGCTTATGTGTGTGTGTGCCCAAAATCCTAAAAGGAGAGTGGAGGAGAAGGGATTAAAATTTGGTCATCTATGGAGAGTGGTATCTCACACATCCCCACCCTGAGTCTCTCTCTGCACATGCCCTCTAGCAATTTTTTTTTAAGTTTAAAAGATGCCTGATAAAGTTAAAACAACTTCTGGAAGTGCCCATTTTATTCTCAGAGCACAGGTTATACACTAAAAAAAAAAAAAAAAAAAAAAAAAAAAAAAAAAAAAAAAAAAAAAAAATTTCAATTGCTAGTTTAGGCTTATGCATAAAAAGTAAAAAGAAAATAAAATTATAAATGATGTATTCAAATAATTCAGTATGTTTTAAAAGCTTGAGGTTTGGGGGGAAATGGTGTTTTAGCTACCCTTAAAGATCTGCCTTTAGATAATTAATCAAGTCTTTAACTAAAGGAAGGAAATATATTTTACTTTGAATCACCACTTTAAAATAACAAATTTATAGTGAACAAAGTCACTTTGGTGAGGATGTGGAAAAGGAAGGCATAACTTTACTCTCAAAAATAGATAGAAATGCTTCTGAAGCTTCCTTCCTTTGGCATCATAACACATTACTCAGGCATGATCCTAATGACTTGGAGAGAACAGCCATATGTTTGGTTAGCTCTGACTCCCTGGTCCAGTTCATAAACAAAACACTCCAAAATAGCCATTCCAGACCCCAGGATCTTTTGGTGATACCTATGTCATCATTGTCTAGCCCACTATAGATCAAATAGATAGCTCTGCTCTTTGGGAGTCTTCGGAAGACTACTAGAAAAGACAGCTTGGTTCTGCATGGTACACCCCATCACACACACACATTTACCCTGTGTCCTGCTGTTGACTTCAAGATAGGTTCCATTAACCCCTGAAATGCACCAGAGACTGTAACCCCACATTGTTTTCCCCAACATGGAGGTATCTCCTAACAATTTACTGAGTCAGGAATCCAAGTTAGTGAGGTTTTATTTTTATTTTTATTTTTGTTTGTTTGTTTGTTTGGAGAGGTTTTCTCTATAGGGCGCGTGCGCTCGCCAGACAGACAGAGAGAGACATAGAGAAAGAAAGCGAAAAATCACCCCCAGGGGGGATGGCCACGCCACAATCCCTTCTCCTCCATTCTCCTCTCGGGATCTTGGGCACGCACGCACACGCGCCCGGCGTGAGTTTTAAGTCACCGGGTCCGGGACGCGAACCGCGGTCGACTACGTGGGAGTCCAGCGACATAGCCATTACACTAACTGCTGGTTCCCGTGAGGTTTTATTTTGTTTTGTTTTTGTTTTTTGTTTAGACAGGGTCTCACTAAACTGTTCAGTCTGGCCTCAAACTTGGGGACCTCCTGTCTTAACCTCCTAAGTAGCTGGGATTACAGGTGCATTAGCACCATGCTGAACTTGGTAAGTTATTTATTTATTGAATGTACACTCTACACAAAGAAAGCACTGCTAGATAATTTACTATATTCTCTCATTTATGTTCCTTACAGGGACTGGGTGAAGTAGAATTATTACTTCAAGAACAGGAAAAAAAAGTCTCAAAAAGTTTATGTGATGGGATCAGCAGATGGCATAATGGTTATGTCATTCAGCTCCCACAGTCTACTGTGGTTTGAGTCCTGGGCCCAGCGGCTTAAAACTCACTCCAGGCATGTGTCCATGCATGCCCAAAATCCCCAGAGGTGAATGGAGGAGAAAGGATTGCGGAGTGGCCATTCATCCTCGGGGAGGGGGGGGGGGGCGGCATTATTTCTCATTTTCAGTCTCTCTGTCTCACTCTGGCAAGTGCATGTACCCTATAGCAAAAATCTCTCTTTAAAAAGACAAGTTTAATTGACATCAGAAAAAGTGGAGTAATTAGAATTCAATCTCAGGTCTTTCTTTCTGTAGTTTTAAAAGTTGAATTGTGTACCCTTCAATAGATCTTATAGCTCTATTATTACCAGAAATGAACGAAATGCTCATGCGCATTAAAACAGCTTACTTAGAGCAGTAGTAAACTCTCAGTTGTACAACTTAAAGTCAGATTTGAGGGGCACCAGCAAGCAGCATGGTGGTGAGGAGCTATTCTACCACATGGCCAACCGTAGTTCACATCCCAGAACCAGCAGCTTGAAAATTGTGTCAGGCACATGTGTGTGTATACCCAAAATCCCAAGAGAAGAATGGAAGATAAGGGATTTCTGGGTGGTCATCCTCCCTGAGGGAGTAACATCTCACTTTCCCTCTCTCTGTCTCTCTCTCTGGCTAGTGCATGTACCATATGTATGTGTGTGTATACACACACACACACACACACACACACACACACATCAGCTTTGAGGTTGTCCAAAAAAAGGCATGCCACTCTCCTTCATACTTTGAACAAAATCTACAGCAGTTTCATGAACAGTAAAGCCTTTAATAAATGCTTTTTATGAATTGGAGGTATAAGTGGAAGGACAACTTGCTTTAATAGAAAATGCACCAATTTGGGGACCAGAAGATGGCAAAATGGTTAAGTCGCTGGACTCCCAGATGGGTGACCATGGTTTTAGTCCTGGACCTGGAGGCTTGAAATTCATGCTGAGTGTGTGTGCATGCATGGCCAAAATCCCAAGAGGAGAATGGAAGAGAAAAGATATTGTGGCATGACATTCCTCCTGGGGGATGATGTCTCGCTTTCGCCCTCTTTGTCTCTGTCTCTCTGTTGAGCACATTTGCTCTACTGCAAAAATCTCTCTCTAAAATTTTTAAAAAAGAAATTGCACCAAAGTTTATACTAGAAGATACAGATTCTGATCCATCCTTAGCCATTTTCTAGATTTGTCATATGAAAATCAAGATGATGATCACAGACTTTGAAAAGTATAAGAGCACAGTATATTTTGGACATATGGAAGGCACTGAAATCTTACTTCCAGCCTCACCATATATTGATGTGCAGGGGTGCCCTACGCAAAGACATCCAATAGAGGAGGATAGTGACCAGGCCTGAAGTCCTCTGGCCAAGCCAAAACTGAAACAGCGGTGTCCCATAGTTAATGACCACCCAGACTGGCTAAATCATATTATTTGGTTTACTATGATATTTGTACTGTATTTTCAAATTAGAGTACACTAAGAAGAGATTCTAAAAACACCCACATGTCTTATCAAGGCAGTATCTGTACTTCAAATCCCTGTAACAATGGCAGTGCTAATGGCATTTCAAAGGCTTCTGGAGGCTTTTACTATTCCACCTATGAGTTAAGGCCTATGAACTATTAACCTGCAAACTTCTCATTCTCAATCCTATCACCATTATTTCCTTAGCACATGGAACACTTGAGCATCCGCCTGCAGTAACTGGTTTGGGGATGCTACCTTACTGCAGTTCCTAAGTTCTTTTCTGGAATGGAATTACTTGCGATTTGGGGAGTATCTTGAGACTCTTTACATATAAGAAAACAACATCTTTGCCTCCTAGGCTCTTTAATTCTTAAACAGGTGCAATTCCAGACAGGTGTACTCCAACTCTGACCTGGCTGAAAAGGCTTAGTGGAGCTGCATGTCAGAAGGCAGGACTCTATTTCTATGGTTCACACTGAGATGATCTGTGCTGCTTGCCATCTCTCTATGGCTCCAGTCAACTCCTATCAGAGAATCTGAGCAGAAGTATTTCCCAAATTCACCCTAAGTGCGACAACCCATGCCCCCAGTTGGGTGCTAATAGTGGTTTACAAGGCCACTTAACGCAGCTGATATTACGAAACATTCACAACACATTCTTAGATAAGAATGACCTTGAAGATATGTGTGGACAAGATTTTTATATTTGCTTCTTACTCAGTACCTTCATAAATTTAAATTGAGAGGATAGGAGAAGAGGAGAAGGATTGTTATAAAATATTAAATTTCATGTAATTTAGGAGTATTGATTTAAAAAAGAGACACCTACATCTTTTAAACTGGCACTAATAGACTCTGTGTTTTATATTTAGCAACACAAAGGAAGTCATATGCTAAGTGATTTGCTGTCAAATATGTAAATGTCTCTTCTATTAAATTTTCTTCTGAAAACAACTTCTTCTTCCAAAATATTAATTTTTAATTTTTTTGCTTGGGATTTGATTTGGTGTCAGTTAAATATAATTTAACTTTTAATTCTCAGTCAGTTTTACATATATTGATGTGGCTCTATCACAAAACTGTTCTCTAGATTTTATATCTAAAGATTTTTTTTTTTGATCTTCCTTTTATTGAGATTTGTTACGTGCTTGGCACAATGCTGTATTTAATATTCAACTAATAACATAGATTTAATTTTTACTCGTGTTACAGATGTGAAAACTGAAGCTTAAAGTCTTTAATTGACTTGCCCAGGTCATAGACCTAGGAAACAGCAGAGCAGAATTCCAATCCACACTTGACCTTGGAATCATTACGCTACTCTGTTTGACTGAATTGGAGTTTGTCAAACAAATAAATGTCCTGTTCATTTTCAGAAAGTAAATTATACTAATAGCAGATGCTTAAAATATGCTTTGAAATAAATGATTCAGATTATTGAGGCAAAGTATTTCAATATCCTCATAATTGTCATGACTACCTCATTTAGCCAATCAGTGCATAAGGAATATTATTCTTCTCACAATTGATTTAATAACACCATTAAGTTTTAAGGACTGACCGTGTACCAGAATGCTTTCAGTACTTCCCACCCCTGTTACCTAACTATGAGATAAGTCACTTATTCTCCTTATTCTGAGGAGGAGAAAACTAAGGCACAGAAATGTTATGTAACTTGCCTGAGACCAAAGAGTCAGCCAGTGTTAGAATCAGAACTCCCGCCCTGGCACAATGACTCCAGAAGCCACCCTCAGCTATTACGTGGCACCATCTTCCAGAAAATAATGCATCTCACACATAAAAGGAAATTTGGGTTCCAACAGGTGGTATAGTGGTTAAGGTACTGAAATCCATGGCCATTCCCCCTGGGGGAGTGATTTCTTACTTTCCCTCTCTGTCTCTCTATCTCTCTCTAGCAAGTGTGCATGCCCTATGGCAAAAACCTTTAAAAAAAAGGAAATTTTACAATTGCTTGGCAAATTTGGTCAATAGCAATCTCCTATTGTTTTCACTTACTGCATAATTACTGAATGCTTGCATGTACCTGATATTCTCCAGTGAGGCTAAGGTATAGTAATTAGGATAATTTTTATTTGCATAGACTTTACATTCTAGTAAGAGAAGTCACAGAAAAACAAAATCAGTAAGTAAAATATAAACTATATTTGTGGTAAGTGCTGTGGAAAAAAGTAAAGCAGGAAGAATAAGAAATTTTTAGGGTATAGAGGAAAGAGTTTTGAAATCTTTTTTTCTTTTTTTTTTTTTTTTTGAGAGGTTTTCACTATAGGGCGTGTGTGCTCGCCAGACAGACAGAGAGAGACAGAGAAACAGAAAGCGAGAAATCACCCCCCAGGGAGGATGGTCACGCCGCAATCCCTTCTCCTCCATTCTCCTCTCGGGATCTTGGGCACGCACGCACACGCACCTGGCATGAGTTTTAAGCCACCGGGTCCGGGACGTGAACCGCGGTCGACTACGTGGGAGTTCAGCGACATAGCCATTACGCTAACTGCTGGTTCCCAAGAGTTTTAAAATCTTAAATGGGATGGTCAGGATATATAATCAATCATATAAATGAAGTTTGAGGGAAAATTAAATTTAAAACAAATAAACAACAAACTTTGGTCATGAACAACCAGATTTATGTCTTTTTTTGTGTGTGGGGGAGGAGATTTTTGCTATAGGGTGCACGTACTTGCCAGAGAGACAGAGAAAAAGAAAGCAAGAAATCACCCCCCGGGGGATGGCCATGCTGCAGTCCCTTCTCCTCCAGTCTCCCCTTGGGGTTTTGGGCACACACGCACACATGCCCAGTGCGGATTTTAAGTCACTGGATCAGGGGCTCTAACTGCAGTCCATTACATGGGAATCCAGCTACGTAAACTTTACTTCATCTGCTGTACCCATATCTATGTCTTTAATTTACACTAAAAAAAATTTTGCTATTTAGGCACTTCCCAAATAAAACAGACTTTTTTAGTGCATAAATTATCCTCTGGGAATAACTTGGACACTTCGAAAAACTGCATTAACCTTTATAGATGAATAAAGGTGGCTCTTAGTGTCTGAGAAAAGTAATTTATTAAATAGCACCCCTGTGACCTGAAAAACGTGAACCTATTGGAAAGCACCTTTATCTACTCTCAAGAAATAACTTTTGCTGAGACAAACGGGCTCAACAATTTATCAAAGTTTTGTATGTTCTGAATCTTACCGCCTTCACAGAGTCTGGTCTATATGATAGCACCATAATTAGAAAGACAAATAGGAAATTCAAACCAGACATCATTTCTTGAAAAATTAAATGATCAACTTAAGATTTATGCATTTTTCACCAAACTAAAGCAACTTTTTTTTTTTTTCATCACGCAGAGTCACAAATGTAAGAAAGACTCTGGCATGCGTGATGACCCAGTCCTCTCCTCAGTTCTCTGCACTTACTGATCAGCTACACTGCATAGATCTGAGGCCCCACCAGAGGGCATAACCTCATTCCAGGGGCTTCTATATCACCACTCACGCCTGCTCTGCAGAAAAGAGCAGAAACACTTCATTAGGCTTAACGTGACTGAAAGCAATTTTTGAAGTTCCTAGGAAAAGGCAGGAAAAGATAGATTTTTTTTTTTTTTACTTATTTTATTGCCAGAGGGTATATGTGTTCATGAGGGAGAGAGAGAGAAACTCACACTCTTTTTTCCTCAATTTTCCTGTCCTGTCAAGATTTGGGGCATCCATTCTCACACATGCAAGTGTTTTTTTTCAAGTTACTAGCCAGGACTTGAATGATATGGGATCTGGCTTCTTATGCACAGGACTTAACTGCTATCCTATGGAGCTGGCCTGACATGTGTACATCTTAATAGAGATCAAAGTTTAACTTAAAGGAATAAAGCTATACTCAACCTTTGGAAGCAAACAAAACCTAGGTAAAGAGGAACTACAGTCATGCAGATAGTCAACAGTTAAGAATCATGGTGTCATACGGTCTTTCCTCTGGAAGAACTCATTAGCTTACCCTCCAAAATAACTGGCTTTAAAATTCTGGGGACAACAACTCTTCAAGAAAGAAACATATTTTCTGATAGAATGTCTAGGTCAAAGTTCTAGATTATTTATTTCTACATTGTACTTGAACATTAGAAGATATATATATATATATATATATATATATATATATATAAACTTTCATTTGAAATGCTTTTATACACACACACACACACACACACACACACATATATATATATATATATATATATATATATATATACATTCTTTAATGTAGAGTGTCCTTGTCTTACTCAACAAAGTATAAAACATGTCATGTACTTTCAGAATAATGCCACAAACAAAGAAGAAAATAAGTTTAGCTATCAATAAGACATTCAGAGGTTTTATGACTTTAAAGATGCTGATGTATACCATAAGCAAATATAAATACTAAAGGCTTCTCCTAAGAGAAAACCCTACTCCAATTTCCTCTGACACAGAGTGAGTGTTCATTTATTTCCCTTTGCCCGCCTTCCTCATTTGTCTTTCTATTGAGGGTTTTCTCAAGTCATCTGCAGCATTTAAATGATCTATGGTGTTTAGTTTAGAACATTTATTCTAGTATCTTAGTTTTGGGGCAGTGGGTGAAATGACAGATTGAACCTAGTCACTTTAAAAGCTCTTTCTTAATAATTTACCAGGTTCCTTTCAGAGATAGAACTTGTACATTTTGTTCTTCTGAAGCAGCACGGAAGATATGTTAGTATATTCACTTCCTCCCTCCTTTCATAAAGTATCATCATAACAAATTAATAATAAAATGATAATTGAACTAGTTATCTTAAATGCTCATTTCCTTCTAACTAATTAAACATTGAAAATGATGCTCTCGGAATGAAAATATCTCTTTCTCAATAGAGATGATATATAATTATTTGTGAAAAGACAACACAGGAAGCAGCCAATCACAAGGGACACCATGCTGATATAGTCTGGTTAAATATAAATCTACTTCCCAGTGATCAAAAGTATTTTCGTGGATCACAGTAATAGGTAACTTCATATCAGTCAATCCTTGCCTAAGAATAAAAGAGCTCCTTTCTAACAGTACCTTAGCATTTGAAATTGCTGTCAATTAGCTCACTTATTTATTCCCCATGTTTTGATTGGACAGTTTCTAAAGTCAGACTCAGGGTACTGTGGATTCAGTGGTGAACGAAGCAAGCACAGTCTTCATGCCCTTACCTTCATGGAATTTACACACTACACAGGGAGATAGTCATTAAGCAAATAACCAGACACATAAAAATGTACTTATAAAATATAGTTTATAAGTGTTATGAAATAAAAATAAAGGGTATTAAGAAAGTATGAAAAACAATAGTACCTAATTTAAATGGAGGATGTCAGGGAAAGGCTTTCTGAGAAGTTTTACAGTTGACAAGAATTGAAGACTCTACTTGAGGTAAATGAAGACTGGTGAAGTGCATTCTAGGTAGAGCTCACTACATAACTCATTGATCTCAAAATGGAAAAAAAATCATTATTTTGTGAAACTTGAAAGATGGCCCTTAGTAAGGAGGCAAGAACCAAGAGATAAAGTGGGTGTTATCAGCTGGAGGATCATATGCGCTAGTTTTTCCTATGTGGAATGAGATGCCATTGAAGGCTTTTGAGTTGAAAACCAAGATTATAATACCAAGGGCAAAGTGAAGTAAACAAATTTAAAATAGTATTCTCAAAAAGAAACAAGACTTGTTGGATTCTAGGTACAGACCGAATGAGAGAATGGAAAGGAATCAAGAAAGACTATCACGTGTATGTCTTGGTCAACCAAGTAAATAGTAGTACCATATATTGAGACAAAAAGAAAAAATTAGTCAAGGTACTTACTGAAAAGGGAGCAGGGATGGATAAAGGACCAAGATACTAGGACCAAACATATTAAAGCCTAATTTTTCTGAACAGAGACTGACATATCACAAAGGTAAAGCACATGTTAGATTTGGAATAGCAATCATAATTTTCAGTTGCAAGTGCAAGCCACTGTTGGTTATCAGACAGGGTCTTATAAAAAGAAAATATGCACTGATAGGAGAGTGTTACTAACATTCAGAAGAAAAGCACCCTATAAAACAGCTAGGTTTTTTAGCTACCTCATAGAGTTGGAATTGCCTCTGAAATTCTTTCAATTGTCTATCCTTGTGAAGAATTCATGAGTAATGATTGGTATTTTGAATGGGTTTCTTCCTGACTGTTTCTATTCCCTACAGAGCTCCACCCTTTGAGGAAGTAAGAACAGAACAGATATGAAAAGAAAAATATTGCCTAATGCTGACTTTCAAACAATCTGATGTTAAATTCAGAGTAGAGAAGACAATCATAAAAACATGTTTTTTTTGACTGATGGTTGCAAAGGAGAATTTGGCTTTTCAACAGCTGGGCTTTAATTTTAAGAGCCAGATATGAAGAACTGAGAGCAGAGTTTTTACTAAATTCTAGAGAAAAGATGCAAACCAGGTTATATTATACTTACAATGCTCTGCCCCCCATGCAGTTTGGAGATGAACAGGAAAGTGAGAGTGGGGTTTTCCTATGTGGGCTCTGATGATAGGTTTCCTTTCTGGCCTCCACCTTAGAAGAAAATACCCACATAGGGGCTAGCAGCTAGTGTGGTGGTCAGGACACTGAAGTCCCACATAACTGACTGCAGTTCTAGTCTCAGACCCAGCACCTTTAAAATCACATTCAGTATGTGTGCATGTGTGTCCAAAATCCTGAGCAGAATGGAGAAGAGATTGCAGTGTGGCCATTCCCTCAGGGGGAGGGGGTGTGATTCTCATTTCCCCCCTCTCTTCTCACTCTAGCAATTACAAGTACCCTATGGCAAAAATAAAAACAAAACCCAGCTAGATATACATGAAATCTGGAAGTGAAAGAAGCACATGCCTGGCTTTTTGTCTGAAACCCAGAAGTAAGTGTCAAAGTGCCTGTGTCAGCATGATGAACTTGGCTGCCTGAAAATGGATCTGAACAGAAAGAAGGCTTGAGATAATTTCTCATACAGTCTTCCTACTTTTGTGGAGAATGTCTTAAAAAGCTTCCATAATCCCTCAAGAGAGAAAGAAAAGATAACTGAAAAGTGAGATTTGTTTTATCTTTCTGAGAAGCCCGATTGTGGATGACTGTAAGATGGATGACCTAAAGTTGGAGGACAGCAGGAGAATATACTAGAAGCTCTGAGGATCAGCAGCAGCACTATAAGGTCATGTGTGAAGTCGTTGGTAGGAGCTGTAGTCACAGTAGGACATAGGATAAATCACTCTACTAGCTATTTTGAGAAAAGAGAACTTAAGTTATACTGCCATCATGGACACAGCAAGTAGCAATGATACTCAAAGACCAAGCAGAATAATTCTCTGTGGTGGGGCCACAAGACAGTACAAAGACCAAACACTCTCACCAATGTCAGGATAATGAGATAAAAAAAAAAGTTAATGCATACAATATTTCCTATGTAAGATACTACTCTAAGAGATTTTTCAATATTACCTTTTAATTCTCACTACAACCTTATGAGATAGGTACTATAATTGTTTCTAATTTACAGTGGTGTGTATTGAAACACAATGGGGTTAAGGAGCCTGCTTTTGGTCATTCACCTAACAAGTGGTAGAGATGGCATCTGAACCCAGATAACTGACTCTGAAGTCTGTGCCCTTAAACTGCAGTATGTAGTCTTTCCACATGTGAAACACAAAAAGGAATGAAGAGAATGTTGATTATGACTGAATACTTACCCCCAAAGATATTAAATTTCAAATTAGAATTATCTTGGCAAGATTAGGTATTTCCATCCTAATGAGCAGAAAAACTGTCTCTAGCATAGTTAGTTGTATTAAAAACTTGAAAAATCTTCATTTGCAGTATCTAAAGTACACATCAATTTTATTTACGAAGTTTGGTACAGCGACACAAAGATTCTCCACATCTAGTTTTCATCTCACAATGAAGTAGATCATTATTTTTGGAGATCAATGTTATCAATGTTATATTCTCAGAAGCTTGGATCACAAAATGACCTTAAAATGTGGAGATTCCAGCCAGATAATATTTTTCTTTCCTTTTTGTTTTATTCTATCTATCTACCTACTTATTTATCTATTCATCCACCCATGCATCTATATATCCATTCAGGTGCTGGTGATGTTTAGTCATTTGACAGTAAGTTGTAGATCTTGATCAGTCATATTTCAACAGATATCTCATAAGAAAAATAACTTTCCCCACATAACCACAATACCATTATCAATCTCAAGAAAATTACAATTATTTCATAATAACATGTAATATAAATTCCATTTTCAAACTTCCCCAAATTCATTGAAAAGATATTTTACAGTTACTTTTCTCTCTTTCAAGAACAACAGCAACAAAAACCAAAAGAGGTCAAGAAGATAAAAGTGGACAATGCAACTAAATATAAAGGTTTACAATGGGTCTTCTAAACGATCATGGAAAATGCATATTATCAAAAAAACTATACATGGATTTCAAAAATATTTGAGCTCAAATAAACTTGTACTAACTTGCTATAACATATCTGAACAGGATCTAGCTTGAGACACCAAGGATAAGACATCAGTTTGAAAAAAGTCCTATCAGAGCAACAAGAATTTTACTAAATTAAAGCAAAAACAAACATCAAATTTAGGTAAAAGAAAGTAAAAATTATTGATACTTTATCAAAAGTCCACAATGACAGGAAATCAAGAGGTTACAAATTGATCATTTGTTTTAAGGAGAAACTAGACACTGTTGAAGATGATGCGTATGGGGCCAAACCACATCAATTTTAGAGGAAAAAACTTATCTTGTTTATAACCTAATTAAAGAAGATTAATGATTAACAGCAGAAACAATAGCCAATATTTCCGAAATTTTAATTTGTTTCACTTATACTACCTAAAAAATTAAGGTTCAGAAGACTTTCTGCTCAATGGATACCAAAGTTTCACCCAGACCAAATACAGACAAGAGCAGTTTCAATGAAAATTTCAAACCACTAAGATTAAGATATTGAAGCATTTCTTCAGATAATTGTCAGAGAAGATGACATATATCTTTATAAGACTGATTCTAAAGACAAAGGACAATTAGTCAATGGCTACCAAGAAGGAGATGTGATCCAGTCAAAGCAAAAGCAAACCAGTCAAGAGCAAAGCCATGGCAACAGTTTCTGGGGATGTTCAAGGCATTTTGCCAAAAAATTGCGACATTTGCTTATTAAAAGAGAGTTCTGAGAAAGTTATCTATCTAAAGTTTTATTAGAGAAATGCCTGGAAAAGCTTTGCTATCACATCCCTCACCACCATGATACTGTCCCTACTCACTCCTCTCCTCAAACAAGGGTAATTTCATGAGAGTTTTGATGAACAATTATTATGCCTCTACCTTACAGTCCTAATTTGGCTCCTTCTAACTTCTTTTCAATATGGTTAAATTCCCAAGAACCTCAGTTGTTTAGGGTTGAACTAAATGGCTAGTATCATTGCTTATAATAGTTTCATGAAATTGATGGGGCTTATGATGAGAAATAAAGTTTGTATTTTTCTTTTATCTTCTAATTCCATTTTTCCATAAGTTTTTTTTTTTTTTTTTGAGAGGTTTTTGCTATAGGGCGCGTGCGTTCGCCAGACAGACAGAGAGAGACAGAGAGACAGAAAGCGAGAAATCACCCCCCAGGGGGGGTTGGCCACGCCGCAATCCCTTCTCCTCCATTATCCTCTCGGGATCTCGGGCACACACGCACACGCGCCTGGTGTGAGTTTAAGCTGCCGGGTCCAGGACGCGAACCGCGGTGGACTATGTGGGAGTCCAGCGACATAGCCATTACGCTAACTGCTGGTCCCTCCATAAGCTTTTTTAAAGTTCCCTTACATGTATTACACTTGGATGTTGTATACTCCTGGTCTCTTGAAGTAATGAGAAGTCCCACTGCTTAGATACCATTTTACATCTACAGGAATTCTGTAGTCTTACCAGAGCAGAAGAATGTGAGGAAATGCAAGATCCGGTCAAAATCAGATATATTTAAAGCTGGAAGAAATGTCATTTAACTATCTTAATAGCAGAGAAAAGTAAAATGTAATTGAATGTCAAAAGCTGCATGATTGGGGGTTCAGAGAGAATTGAGTAATTTGTAGCTTGAATCTAAGGAATGTTAGGTACATGGGTTATAGGGGCTGGATAACTTATATGGTCTCTAATAATGAGACCAACCTCTCTAATTTGTCAGATGCTCACATAAGATATAATGGGATTATACTAAATGATGGTTGCAAGTAAGAGTTTAGTCATTGTTTCAGACAAAATTGATTCATAAGTCATCATAATTAGTTTAGAAAATAAACATTTTTAAGTTGATTAGTATAATTTGCCCCCAGAAATATATCAGCATGTAAGCATTTAATAAATGATAAGCATTGAAAAGGATAAAAAACTAGACCTTTTTTTAGCATTATAGTATTTGTGCAAGCTGGCATTTCTAATAGTTCATATATGTCAGAAAAGTTTACCTATTTAAGTAATAGGTTTTTCATTCTGGCTTAAAATTTGGAGCTGAGTAAATAATTAAAACATTTTATGTAAAATTGAAATGCTACTAAATTATATAAAAGTCATGACTTTATACAGGAAAAAATACATCATGACTTTTCTGACAATCCATTATTTAAATAGTTAAGAAAACTTAAATACTTGAGGTAGTTTGGATAATATAGCAGTTAATTAAAATTCTTCAAACATTAAACTACCCCATATAAAAATTTAGTCTATTTGATTTCCTTCTCAGTATACTTATGCATATAAGATCAAACATTACTTAAAAACAACTTAAAAGTGATTGTTAAGTTCTTAAAAAGTCATAATGTGAACTTAAAAATCTTGAGGCATAACTACATTTTGGGATATATAGCTTTAATTGAATATGAATCTTTAAAAACTTCATATTATTCGAAAATTCAGTGTAAGGCATCACAAATGCCTGACACAACCATAAAATAAGGGTTTGTTTGACTTCAGAAGCCATTAGATGTATGATTCATATCTCTAAACACTAAAATTATGTACCCCATGTTGAGATGTTCACATTCAGAATTATATGGATACTAAAACCGATGGAAGTATTAGCAGGTGGTGGAGAACTTTCCACACAAGGAAGGACCTGAGTTTCTATCCTGGAACCTCCGTGAGCATGAGATGGAAGTACGTATGCATGCCTGTGATCTGGGCCAGCTGACACGGGATGGATCGTAGTCTGGAGACCTTACTGGTACTTCTCTGTCTGTCTATCTCTCATGGAAATGAACACACTTAAAAAAAAGAATACAAGTCAGTTTAATATTGTCTCTGACATTCATCCAGTGATAAATAAACTCACTGACTAGAATAACAGGAAGACTCTCTATACTACTTACAGTAATTGCGTCTCTCTTTGTTTCTCCCAAGAACATATAGGTGATTGCTGATGATAAATGCAAGTTTGATATTGCATCACTAAATTCACAGCATATATGTTTCTTCCTTCAAAAAATTTTAACTGAAAAAGAAACATTTTAGCCTCATAATAATTGCATTAACATTGAAGTTTCTAAAATTTAAAAGACTATCGTTATGACCTACAGAAATAAAAAAAAAAAATTAGAAAAAAAATTTCTTTACTATCGTAAATTGTTTGTTGGGCCTCCCAGTAACTTCCCTTTTGAGATACACTGAGATATTTTAATTTTACTGTTGGGTATATATTTCATATAACATGACATTTATGCCACAAAGCACTCTTTGTTAAATATAACCATAGGTTGGGTTCTGGGTTTCACTCTGTCACTTATCGTGTGGTCTTGGGAAGTCACATGATGGGCTTTACTGTCAGTTACTTCACATATGAAAGGAAGTATTAGATTAGATGATTGAGATGATGTGCACGTATAAAATGCCTATGAAATCATGATTTTTTGTTTAGAGAGAGAGAAAGAAATTCTTCTATAGGGTATGTGCACTTGCTGGAGAGACAGCAGCAAGAAATCACCCCCAAGGGGTTGGCCATGCCTCAATCCCTTTTCCTCTATTCTCTTCTTGGGATTTGGGGCACACATGCACACGTGCCCGGCATGAGTTTTAAGCCATCCAGTCTAGAATTTGACTACAGTTGACTAAGTGGAAGTCCATTACACCATCTGCTGGTCCCAGAAACCATGATATTCTAACAACTGCAGTAGAAGATAATGATAAATTTTTGCAGTCTTTCAAAAAAAAATCATTTTTCTTATCAGAATTTAGGCTTTAGAATGTATCTGGAAACTTTAGTGATCTCTTGTCATCTTGCTGTATCTATGACAACTGATGAGATTCCAAACGGTACGTGCAGACCACCCCTCATATCTACTTCTTGTCATTTCATAAGAAATAAAATCAGCAAGAAATCTCACAGCCTAATCTCAAACTTGCTGAAGATAAGCATTAGCCTTTCCAGTCTTCCTTTTGTCTTTCTTTCTACAGATAGAAATGGTACAGTTAAAATTACATGACAAAAACATAAAATATGTTGCTCTCAATTTTACTTCTATTTATTTCTCCTTGCATCTACATGTTTGTTTGTTTCTCTTTGGTCTTTAGGAAGCAACAATCACCAAATAAAATAGACTATTGCTAATTTATAATAGTGCTTTATTCTACCTGAAATACATTTGCTACTCTGTTCTCATTAACATTCATGATTTTTTTTTATTATTTGTTGAACTGTTTGGAGGATCTAATATTAACCTTTATGGGATCACTCTGAGGAATACATTGAAGCAAACAGAATTGCCTTTGTTTTTTAAATGTGAAAATTGATACCAAGTGGCTAAATGCTTTTCCAAGGTACCTGCATGATTGTCATAAATAATATAAAAGAAAATAACTAACAACATCTCCTGAAAGAATAATTTCCAAGATCTCTAACTCAGCTGTCTGCAAACAAGAGCTATATTGAAAAATATGGTACTTCGGGGCATGATTAAATCAGATCCAGAAAAGTTTTAGCCAGTTGAATCTAGTAGCATCTATATGCCAACACAGTACTTAAGAATCAATGTTGAACTCAGGGAGGATTCAAAACTTAAATCCTTATATTCAAGCACTTCAATTATCACCATATTAATTTTTTCTAATTTGTTAATTTTTTTCAAGTAAAGGTTTTTAATTTTTTTAAGTTGTACATTTATTTGTTTTATAAAAGAGAGAGAGAAAGGCAGCACCCCAACAAAGTCCTGAAGCTACAATTCACTTCCTATTTTACGCATTTTTAAAAATCATTCATAGATTGGGACCAGCAGTTGGTGTAATGGCTACATCGCTGGACTCCCATGGAGTTGACTGTAGTTCTAGTCGAGGACCTGGTGGTTTAAAACTCACACCAGGAGCATGTGTGTGCACGCCCAAGATCCCGAGAGGAGAATGGAAAAGAGATTGTGGCGTGGCCATCCCCCTGGGGTGTGAGTTCTAGCTTTCTGTCTTTCTGTCTCTCTCTGCCTTTGTGGCAAGCACATATGCCCTACAACAAAAACCTCTCCCCCCACGAAATAAAAAAAAAAATCATTCATAGATCAGTGGAGATGACCAATATATCACACTGTTATTTTGAAAATCAGTAACGGAAAGAATTATGTATTCAATGTGAATATTTTTTTTGGGGGGGAGAGTTTTTTTTTTCTTTTTTTTCTTTTTTCTTTCTTTCTTTTTTTTTTACTATGGGGCATGTGCACTCACCAGACAGAGAGAGACAGAGAGACAGAAGGACATCATGCCATCTACTGGTCCTTCAATCTGACTTTTATGTCACAGCAGGATTTCTGTTTTAAAATGGCTCATCAGAAAAAAATAAATTTGTGTTGAGGGGAATATGGCAAAATACTATTTCAGGTTTTGTATATTTGAATATTTGTATATTATTATAATAACAATTCTAAAACATGTGGTCTATAGGTAACACTCTGTGGTTTCTTGAGTCACTAACTTTGCCTTTCTTGAACTCTCTCATCTGTAAAATAAAACCTATGTGATCTAAGTGACTATTATTGTATTATTCAATTTTGGAAAAGGACAGTTTATCTTTTATCTAGCAGGCTTAGGCAAAGAGGCAGAAATCAGACTAACTTAACCTATAGGACCAAAGTCAATGGTGATAAGATACTGGGGAATGAGAATTCTGAAAGGGAGAAAAATCACATCTTAAGAAGAAAGTTTGTGAGATGAACATATATTTCTAACAAAAGTATATTCCTTTAATAGCCAGAGCTGAGAATATAAGACATAATTTTAAACAAAACTTTCAGGTATTGTTGCTTTAACCAACATGGCCCCTGGAATCTGAGGCAAGCTGTGGAAATGGCTGTAGACCACAGTAGTCAGGAAAGTGGTCCTGGCAGTGAATCTCAGTGAAAGGTGGTGACTCGGAGAGTGTGGGAAGTAGGTGAGCAGAGGAATGCATTGTTGTGGATGAGATTGCAGATAAAGTTGCAATAGTAAATAAATCAGGGCCTTTGGTGAATTCAACCATAAATCTTTACAGGCATGAAGATTCCACCTCTCCCTGAGAGTTTACTTGACAATACTTGGTAGACAGTATGAAAACTAATGCTCATTATGAAGAAAATGGTCCCATTTCAAAAACTTACACAAAGGATTTCACTAGAAATACATAATTAATTGCCAAATAAATTGCAGTAAGTGTTTAGTTTTGTTCACTCTTTGGACAGCTCCATGAAGTTGAAATATAAAATGGGACTTAAAGAAGAAAAGGGTTTAGATCTTTAACAAATAAAGAGCAATCAATTCTTTCCTATACATGATATTTTAAAATCTAAAAAATAAAAAATAAAAAAACTCTCTTTGCCAAAAGCAAATCAAAGCAACAGAACAAAGAACAGTATTTTCTAGCACTGCGTACTTCTGGAGAGTTTTATTGATCTCCTTTAAGAAACTGTTCCACAGGTCCTGTTAAAAATCATGGGTTTAAATTAGAAAAATCTTTTGCAGTACTTATTGTGCTAGAACCTCAGTGCGTACAGAACAGCATTTTCACAAAATAGAACAGGATGGAATAGCATAAGAGAGAATGGAATGGAAAATATTTGCATTACGTATGTACTGCTTTTAAAAAAAATAGATGCGCTGTGTAGATTTCTGTATGTTACATCACTATGTATCTTACTGTGAGTCACAATCAAAATGTCTAAAAGCTGCTAGTTTTGAACAAGTTACCAACATGGTTGGCTGAATCTCTTTGATCTTCCAGGGGAAACAAGCAAAGGAAATTTGCATTCCAAGACCAAACTACCAATAAGAACTATCTTGAGAGAAAATACACTTCCCTGTTCTGAGTAAGGACTCCAAGTTGAACTAGAGCACGCGATTGTTTCGTTTGTTTTTACTGGAGGGAAAGTACCTTCCATGCAGGACAGTCAGGCTGCAAACCTTCTCCTCCATCTCTCCCTCCTGTTGGGGTTTTAGGCAGGCACACACATGTGCTTTGTGTATTTCTCAAGCCACCAGGTCTGGTACTTGGCCATGTGGGATCTGGCTGCCTTAACCACCAGGCCAGAGAATTGCCTTGATTATTTATCTGTTTATGCCTTGGGAGGATGTTTGCTGTAAATATACAATAGGGAAGCAGTGTCAATGTATACAGACATTTATTTACTAAAGAGGAAAATAACCAGGTCCCTCCAGGGAAATTTGTTTCTAGGGGGAACTTTCTCACAAAAGTAAAACTTCGAGGGACCAGCAGTTAGCGTAATGGCTATGTCGCTGGATTCCCATGTAGTCTATTGCGATTTGAATTCCAGACCTGGAGGCTTCAACTCACGCCGGGCGCATGTGCATGTGTGCCCAAGATCTTGAGAGGAGAATGGAGGAGAAGGAATTGTGGCATGGCCAACCCCCTGGGGGGTGATTTGTCACTTTTTGTCTCTCTGTCTCTCTCTGTCTTTCTGGCAAGTGCCCATGCCCTATACAAAAAACCTTGCCCAAAAAAAGAAAAAAAAAAAGTAATACTTTGATGGAGAAAGGGTAGAATGGCTTTTAGAATATAGCACAATAAAGAAAGTTGGTGGCAATTCAATATCTATTTAAAAATAACCAGAAGAGTGGATGTCTAATGTCCACGGCACTAATAATGACTGTCGATGGTGGCTATGTCCATTGCCCTGATTTGACAGTACACATTGTATACCTGTTTTGCCACACTGTACCTCAGAAATATGTACAACTATTATATGTAAACTATCATATTGATTGTGTAAGCTAGAAATTACACTACCTATTATTTTTCAAAAGTATGATGGCCGACAAAGTAAGGTAAAGGAAAAAGTTTAAAAGACAGAGAGAAGAAGCCCATTTATAACAATAGTGTTTTCTCTTTTGCTCATTGGCGCCCTGCTGTAATTAATCCATAGGGGAAGAAGCTTGAATCTTCTCTTACTGTCTGTTTCCTGATGAAAAAATAAAAGTCATCTCCACACATGGAGCAGATAATTAATATGTCTGTCGAGTACACAAAGGATTAGGGCTGATCATTTAGTTACTGTTTACAGGGATGAAAGCATCTGTACAGTTTCTCCTGCAGTTCTTTAGCCAGAGAACCTGCCATCTTCAAGCAGATGCTGAGGATGGAGTGTGAGGTCTGTAGCCAAGGAAGAGAAAAGAGTACAAAAGGACCATACTCTAGGCCTTTCCTTCACCACTTACTCACCTTGTTAACCAACCAATCACAAAGTGGGGCAGCACAAAATAAGATCTTTTAAAAAGTATACACAGGGGCCAGCAGGTGGCATGGTGTTAAGGTGTTGGACTCCTACATGGCTGATAGCAGTTCAAGTCTCTGGTGGCTTGCTTTCTCAAGTTCCCTTACTCTCACTCTCTCTCTCTCTCTTTCTCTCTCTCTCTCTCTCTCTCTCTCTCTCTCTCTCTCTCTCTCTCTCTCTCTTTCATCAAATTAAAGAGTAATGATAGCAAACAATATTAAATAAATAAAAGTTCTAAAAAAAGTATACACATCCCTGCTCAAAAAACTCCATGTTTCAATCTCTAGTTATCGCTCCTCTATTTAAGAAATACATCAAACTTGTGAATTTTATGTAAGAAATCTTTGACTAGTTTCTTCTTATTCTGTAACGCTGTCAGAAATGTACTCTTTGAAAATTGATAGATGCTGAGAAATTGTATAAGCTATTTAATTTTTAATGAAAATAAGAATGTAAATTCACTGGAGACATATCTTTTAAGAAATTATTGCAAAACCAAATAAAACTGGAAGATTAATATTCTGTATCCATAGGAGAGTTCCCTGATTTGAGCTAATATAGTGGTCCCCACTCTGACTGCTGATTTGAGTTACCTGAGGAGTTTTCAGAACCACAGATGCCCAAATGTCTCCCACAGTGATTCTAATAAGCTCCCCGGGTTGAGAACCACTGGAATAGATAAACAAGGTTTTGCTATAGTAGAGGTTCCATTTCTAGTGGTCTTTTTTTTATTGGTAAGCATATTTTATTTTCTTCACCATGGCTTCAGAGCAGGAACCCAAAAACAAAATTTCCAGGGAGGGACAAGGCACCCTGATGCCACAGCATGGCAGCTTAAGCCTGCGGGAGACAATAGGCAACATAATGCATTTATGAACCTACAAAATTGAATTAAGGTTTCATTTCTTTCATATATGAAAAGTTCTGGCAAAAAGAAAAGGTAAAAGATAGAGAATCTAAATTAAAATACTTATAAGAAAACAAGTAAGGATGCTTCTTTCCTACTACACATTTTCCCACTGTGGTTTTTCTGATCATATACTACAGGATTTTGTCTTTGTTTGCTTAAATAAACACTAACATTTATGAATCCTATAGACTGCCTGATTGCATCATGTCCCTGCTAGAAATCCTTCATTATTTCCGACATCTTTCATGAAAAAGTCCCAATATTATGACAAGGCCGGAAAGGTTCTGACTCACCTGCCCATTCTTAGGTTTCTATCTCCTATGCCCATCAGTGCTACTCGAGATTCCTTAGTATTCACAACGATAAGAAATTATTTATGTGACCATGCTTTTGCTCGTTGGGCTTCCTCAGTCTGGGATGCAGCTCTTCCTAGTCTCTCCTCATCTCCATGAGAAAATCTCTCTATTTAGCTTTTCAATTATCTGTTTTCATATAGCTCACTTTCAAGACACTTCTCTACCAAGAAAACCGTTCTTGCTTGTAGAATTGACCACTTCCTCTTCTGCATTCTCTCAAGAATCTGTACATCATTCTCTAGTAACAATTCTAAACATGTGCTATGTTTAGATCTTTTTCTTTTTTTGATATTTATTTCTTCATTGCCAGAGACACAGGGAGAGAGACAGACACCTCCACCACAGGGTCTTTATGCTGTGACCCACCCCCAACCTCAGCCCACCTTGATCCTGGGTATGCGCACCATGTGCACAGGATACACAGGTAGGCCCAGGGACGTGACAGGAAGGCCTTGGACCTTCCCACGTGGCTCAGCATCACAGAGCACTGCCTTGCCACGTGCTACTGTGGCTGGCACATCATAGACCAGGGCTTTGTAAAGTTGGCATTATTATACTTTGGACCAGGTAATTCTTTGCTATAGGACGTTCCAACAATATTGTAGCGTGTTTAACAGCATCTTTGCTTTCTAACAACTACATGCTGGGAACACACTTCCCTAGTCACGATACCTAAAAATATCTCCAGGCCTTGCCAACCATCTCCTAAGGGGTAAAAATCACCCCTTTTTGACATAAAAGTACATTTTGGTTTTCCCTGTATAAACCTGTAAGCTTTATGAAAGCAAAAGTATTACATTCATCTTTGTATTTATGTTCTAGCAAAGTGACAAATCCACTATATTTTTTTAAAAATGTCTGTTAAGTGGGTAATTATCTTGTTATAAAAGAAATAGAACCATACTGTCAAAATGTGAAAGATTTAAGTGTATCAACATTGAATACTCATCATGATAATTCTTTGCTGTTTAAATATTCCATCACTAATGAAATTAAAAAATTTTCAATTTTATCTAAACATCCATCAAATTTAAATCCTCAAGTCAGTCCACTTATCACCAGGAATAATTTATATTAATTTTATATATACTTTCAATACAATAGGAAATGGGATTTTTCAATCTAGAAATTGATTTAAAATTATACTTTTGAATATAAATTTGTTGATTAAACATTGCTTTAATTTAGTTGGTTTAATTGGTTCTGTTTTTTAGAAGTATCCCAGCATATTCTGGTTCTGTAAATAGTTTTGATTAATGAATTCACCTTAATAGAAAATGTTCAGTTTGTATTCTTTGTGCCTTGTGGGTAAATTCAATTTTTATAAACAAAATTTTCAAACTTTAATAATATAATCTCTTACTAATTTTTTTACTCCATTAATAGTGATGGCACACATTTTTATAGAATTGATAAATAATGAATTTTGGAAACCAGAAATACCTTACCTTAATTTTATATAATTTTAAAAACAAGTTACTAGCTTAAATTGCTGTCCCAGAATTTAAATAAATCAGCATTGATACACATAATACACAAATACCCAGACAAATTTAAAATATGTATATTCTATGAATAATGATTTTAAATCTATAAAGGATTAGTTATTTTTTAAATTACATACTTATTAAACTTTATTATACTACATTATAGCTAATTATATTTAAAATAGAAAAAAAGGCCATGAATTCTTTTTTAATTCTATTAATATTTCTTGTCTAAAAGAAGTGTTTTTATTTTTTAAGAACAATTCATGTGACGTGAAGTTTTTTGTTTGTTTCGTTTTGTTTTTAGAGAGTTTTTTTTTTTTTGCTATAGGGCGTGTGTGCTCGCTGGAAAGACAGAGAAACAGAAAGCAAGAAATCACCTCCCAGAGAGGATGGCCATGCTACAGTCCCTTCTCCAATCTCCTCTTAGGATCTTGGGCATGCACACACACACACACACACACACACGCTGTGAGTTTAAGCCACCAGGTCTGAGACTCAAACCATGGTTGACTATGTGGGAGTACAACGACATAACCATTATATAACCATTATGCCATCTGCTGGTCCTGTGATATGAAGACTTATATTCTGTGGTGTAATGATGGTGTGTGCAACTGAGAGTGTAGCCACATGAACTCTGGCTACTTCACAGATAAGCACATCTGAAAGATAGTATATTTTAAATATGATAATATGGCAATAAAACATCTTCATTCTTTCTTATTTTTTTGAATGATTCAATTTCATTTTGAATGACTATGATGTTAGTGAAAGACTCAAGTTAACCTCATATTTTTTTTTTTTTTCATAGAGAATTTTAGCTTTATAATTGAAGCCATTGACATTTTTATTTGGTCTCAACTACATTTTATCCAAACTAAAAATGACTTTTTTTTTTAATTTCACATGTGCATTTGTCACATAACAAGGGAGAGTGGTCTTCAAATAGTTCATAGAAAATCCTTATTAAAAAAAAAAACAAAAAACTATGCATGGGTTTTGTTGTTTTGCATCAAAATAAACTTGTATTTTCACTCCATTTTTACACAAGCTTTAAAAAGTACCCTCACCTAGCAATAGGAGTTTAAAAAGTGTCATATTACCCTCACTTTAACTTTGCTCTTTTTGTGACTTAGTAGTGCCCCACCCTAGATTGGCTCTATACTTTTAAAGCTATTTGTGTCACTTTTCAAGAACAATCAACAAAGATCTACATATACCATTTTTAAATATATTTCTTGATATGTTAGTATATTTTCTTATGAGTTCTAGAAAGTTATACTTCAAACCAAAGAGTAGGTTTAAAGTTTGTTTACAGGCCAAATTCTGCCCTGGCAGAATTTTGGTACTACTCCTAAACTAAGTAATTTTTATATTTTTTAAATCATTGAAAAAAAGTTTTAAAAAATACCATTTCATGAAAACTAGAAATTATATGAAGTTCAAATTTCACTGTGTCTGAATTAAATTTTTTTGGAGCACAGTTTGTGCTACTTGAATCTGTAATTCAAGTAGTCGTAGTCAAGTACTCACTATCTGGTCCCTTACAGAAAGGTTTGTTGACTCTGTTATAAACAATTAGTATATGACTATAAATGCATCTAAAATGTAAATCTGGATTCTTATTTCTAAGAACATTGTTTTTACCAAATTCATTTTTAAATTATTTTCCCATTAATATTTCTTCAAGATGCCTTAGAAAAGGCCATTGGCTATTAGCAATAAACTACTCTGACTTTCATTCAGCATTTGGAAAAGTGTTGTGGAGCTGGTAGAATTGATCATCCACTTTTTAAAGGTATGCCTTTTTCTTTTTTTTTTCTTTTTCTTTTATTTCCTTTCTTTCTTTTTTTTTTTTCTTCATCGTTGATATCGGATAGTTTGTAATTCTTATAATTTCACACCAGAAACCAACTTATAGAATAATAATCAGTAATGACCCTGCATCTGTAAGACTTAGCTTAATGCTTTACTTTATCATGTCTTGGTAAAGCAGTTGTAGCCAACTTCTAGCTATACTGTTTTGTGATGAAGACAAAACACAGAAAACCAGATTAAACTTAATTTAGAGTCTGGACCTACTTCACATTCTAGCTTAAATACAGAAAAAAAAGCAAAAATTTGATAAATTAACAACAACAAAAAAGAATTCCTTGCAAGCAAGTATTACTAATAGATGTTTAAATGATACAAAAGATTGTCATTCTCTACTAATAAAAGTAATGCTAGTTTAGATGTTAAAAAAAATGCTACAAAAACATCAATCTTAAGTAATTTACAGTTTGATATCATAACTAAGTAGATTAAACGTCCAAGCACCTGTTCATGCTTCAATAGTTCAAAAGTAACTTTTAAAATGAGATTTTCTATTGGAAAAAAATCAATTGTTTTATTACTTCCACATCATTACTGGCCTTATTTGAGGGGGGGAAACTAAATTCTTGGAAGAAGTGTAGAATTAGCTGCAATATTAACCATGATCTTACTATATCATGTGACTATTAACCATAATTATGACTATATTTTATGTTGAGGATGTTTTTTGAAAATATCTGAAATGAAAGTACAGCATAGCCCTATATATTTTTGGATTTTGTTAAATATTACAATAATCAATAAAGAGAAATTTTAGAATCATTTGCAGACATTAAAACATGTATAACCCAAACCATGGGTTCAAATACAAGTTGTGAAATGCATCACATGAAGGTAGCCTAGTGACTAAAAAATAAAATAATAAAGAGAGGTTTTAAATTATGTATTAAGAGAAATATTAGGTGTTTAAACTAAATTCAACCTCCCTGTTGTTCCTATAAAATTTATTTAAGCTTAGTTTAAATTTATTTTCCTTTGACTCAAGTAAAATTATAAGAAGGCAATTCAGAGGAGCAAAACAAATATCATAATCCGACGAACAGATTATTATCTTAACTAGAGGAACAAAAAAAGTGAAAAAAGCAACTGATTTTACCAAAGACAAAATGGAAAGAGCCATTGGAATGGCAGGAGCCTTAGAGGTCACTCAAGAAATGAAATCACAACATTTTCTCTTAGTCATAGATGACTTCCAGGTTCTATGTGATTCCATGTCAATTTTAACAATACTAGGGTAATCATAAAATAACTCTAATTTCAGAGAAAACTAGACTATAATTATTTTCAATTATCTTATCATCTTTGTAATTAGAGATGATGCCACTCACATCCAGTCAACTTTTCTGGCGCAACAGAACCCTGATAAGAAATCTCAAATGTAAATTGTTTGCTTCCACTAAGGAACATCTGTGGGCTGTAGCTGATAGTGAACTTTGGCTCCAATTTAAGTCTGAAATATAAATGGTGGGGCAAATTGGTACAACTCAGTGAAGAAGAGTTGGTCCTTTCTCCGAAATATTTGAAATTGATTACAGTTCACAAAATATCATTTTGTTTCTATCTTTCTGCCTTCAAATATGGGAAGATGCTTTTAACCTCCTTTTGCTATGTTTTAAGTTACTTCCCAGTCCAAACTTCACTGATCATAGAACACAACCACTGCAAGAGGTTGTCTTGTGTGACTTAAAAAAAGAAAAATAAAAAAACAGATTAACTTAAAATGAGCCTTCCATGCTTACTAAAAAGGCAGCATTCGCAATCACTTTAGATGGCTTCAGTGCTGGGCACTTACCCAGGTCGCGGTTTCTGTGGAGTCAGCTGTCCTCCATGTGCCTGGCTCTCTGCATGGGACTGAGTGTCCAAATGCCTGGCCTTACCAGACGTTTTCAGAAAAGTTTCAAACCTTCAAATGAGAGAAGAGTTGCTCATTACGAAAAGTCTTAAAAAAAAAAAAAAAAAAAGATAGAAGAAAGCAAGGAAAGAAAAAAGTGGATTTTAGACAAGCAAATGCTTCCACAGGTTCTCAGATGGTTTAGCAAGACTATTCATCACCAACATGAAACCTGAACTCATCTTTTATAGACTTGCATTTGTTTCCCAGTATGTCTCTTTCAATTTTCATTTCGTTCCCTTACGCCTTTCTTCCTACCTGCTTTTGATCTTCTATTTTATACTGCACAGAAGTCTTGAGTGGTATATGTGAAGCAAGCCACCACCTGACTGATGAGGGAAAGCCTGAAGGTCCAGAAAAAAAAAAAAAAAACCATAAAGAAAGACTGCTGGAGGTTGGATCAGGAGCTAATCTGCACAGTTATCAATGTCCTGTTGTGCTTCATGAAAAATGCCTGGCCCTTTCAATACTACATTTCAAGTGGTGATGAAAATGGGATATGGAATATCATCGTGAAAACTGGTTTGATTGGACTAATAATGACTAAGAAGCCATCTATGCAAACAAACCCAACAGGACCCAATTGTGAAGAGTAAGCTAGACACTGAAACTGCTTTATAATCTGCTTTTGTTTAGGCACTTCCAAACAACTCTCACCACCATCAGCCGTTTGAGCCTTAGACCCAATTTGGAAGTTAGCAAAGCATTCTTCTCCAATAGCTATTGTAATTCCTAACCAGAAAAAAAAGTGGGAATCTGGAATTCAGATGTCACAAGGAAAGTTTTTAAGAAGCTTTGACCATAGTAAAGCTATTCCTTATGCACTACTGTTTAGGCATAGCCAGAAGACTGAAGTCTGTTGCACTGATTTACATTATTCCATCTGCTATTTAATAGTAATGGCTACCCTGAAAATTTCCATTGCTGTGTCAGTAATAACACTGGCCTAAACCTTTAGAAGATTTTATTTTATCCAATTGGCCCACAGTACTTTAACAACATCAATTTCCTCTCCAATAGAAGCAAGATGCCTATAGCTACTGTAAACTAAGATTAAACTCCAAGAGTTCAGCCTCTTAAGATTTCCTGTCAATCCCTTGAACCAAATTCTTTTCCATAATGTAAGTGAATTTAAAGCTAATATAAAACTAAATAATAATAATAATAATAACAATAATAATAATAGCCAGGGGTTATACACATTGCATTCATTTCCTGTTTAGTATCCTTCAAAGAGAGAGAGATTGGTACTTTCTACACCAATCAAATCCAGCCTCATGATTTTTAGGAAAATGTCAGCTCCTTAAATAAGCATGCTATTCTCCCTGTGAATAAATATGAGCTACATGAATTTGTTGATATTTTAGATACCAGTAATATAAACCTCCTTGTATGGAAAGGAGGATTAAGAACTCTCATTAGATACATATAAACAATCATAGGAAGCTTCTTTTAGGTCTTCCTAATCATGTTAATTATTCTTCAGAGGCACATGCCTATTTTATTCCATAACAGCTTCGAGTTAGATGTTTTTGAAGCAATGTTTCAGATTTTGGTTTGAATACATGTCTGTATGCTCTCCACCATTTTAAAACTACAAATGAAAATGCAACATGTTTGAGTGGCAATTAATAAATTCTGTCATTTATAGAAAAAGTCAGTAGCTTCTATCTATAAGAAAATGAGTATTTCATAAATATTGAATACCACTACCCACACACTCTACAAGTTGGTTAGATAAAAAGACAGTAATTCCATTAGAGGCTTTCAGCAAGGAAAAAATAAAATAGTTGAGATAAAGTAGCTGACACTATTTGTTATTTTTTACTTTCAAAACATGGTGAACAGCAATGTCATACATTGCACAAAATTCCAAGAGACCATTTTACCAGTTATCTGAAATCTCTGAAGCTTTATTAAGGGCATTTCTTATCTTCTAGGCTGTATGACTTGGCTGATTATTTGATTATCTGTACATGCAGCATATGCTTTTATTAAGGAATAATTTTAGCCATATAAAATATTCATCAGTATCTGATAGCACCAGAAGTGGAAAGCTGAGTTTTCCTGTCCAGAAAAGGGTTTGGTTAATGTTTCATAATCAGAAGAGAGGTGACCAACATGTTTTCGTTCCTAAAGAAGGCTAAATTTAGACTAAGAAGGGGTCCTGACTAGTAATTATTTCTTCCAGCTATATAGCTCATTCTCAACATCCTTGAGAAATTCCATAGCTAAATTCTCAATGACTGAATTACTACAGCTAGAAAATGAAAAAAGCCCCACTTGTCACATAGAACTATAAGAATCCATAGTTAATAAGTCAGTACTTCAGGGTCTTGCTTACAGGAAGGTTATGTCCTTTATATCATTCGGTATAAGCATATTTTTCAATATGCGAAAGCAAGTTATATTTTGTCCTTACAGTCAAGTTTTAGCTCCACACTAAAGCAGTGTATTATAAAAACAAAGAAATCTGTTTCTCTAAACCTATAGGCTTGATGAAGTTTGTACCTACCATCCAAATGTCTAACTTCAATTCCAAAGCTTCTTTCTTGCTTTAAAATGGGCTTGAACTCACTGATGTAAAGGAAAGAACTTATAAAACATTATCTACTTCTCTATTTATCTAATCTATATCCATACTGAGTTTTCATTTGGGTTAACATAAACTGTTAATCTAGCAACCAGAAAATAGTTTTGAACATCATAATTTTCACTCTTACCCTCTACCCTGGCTCAATTCACTTTTCCCTTTCAACCATTATGTGGGTATCTCATAGATATAGCTTAATGGTGTTCTTACTGCAAAGCTAAATTTTAGAAGAGCTATAAGGTTTTCAGGAATTTACAAAATCATCCTTAGCCTATGTGCTCTTATACATAAATCAACTGGCTCTGTGTTCTTATAGAATTTCGGATCATGGGAACCAGCAGT
This sequence comes from Tupaia tana, assembly GCA_026018925.1. Lineage (NCBI taxonomy): Eukaryota > Metazoa > Chordata > Mammalia > Scandentia > Tupaiidae > Tupaia > Tupaia tana. The sequence goes on along the minus strand of JAKSZU010000020.1, from coordinate 5,003,110 downwards.
TAGCGTAATGGCTATGTCGCTGGACTCCCACGTAGTCGACCGCGGTTCGCGTCTCGGACCCTGTGGCTTACAACTCACGCCGGGCGCATGTGCGTGCGTGCCCAAGATCCCGAGAGGAGAATGGAGGAGAAGGGATTGCGGCGTGACCATCCCCCCTGGGGGGTGATTTCTCGCTTTCTGTCTCTATGTTTCTCTCTGTCTGTCTGGCGAGTGCACGCGCCCTATAGCGAAAAACCTCTCCAAAAAAAAAAAAAAAGAATTTCGGATCATGCAGCATCGTAGACAAATTTAAAAAACAGATTCAGCCACGGGACCAGCAGTTAGCGTAATGGCTATGTCGCTGGACTCTCATGTAGTCGACCACGGCTCGAGTCCCGGACCCGGTGGCTTAAACTCACGCTGGGAGCATGTGCGTGCGTGCCCAAGATCCCAAGAGGAGAATGGAGGAGAAGGGATTGCGGTGTGGCCATGCCCTCTGGGGGGTGACTTCTCGCTTTCTATCTCTCTGTCTTTCTCTGTCTTTCTGGCAAGCACATGCGCCCAGTAAGAAAAAAACTCTCAAAAAACAAAAAAAAAAAAAAAAAAAAAAAAAAAACAGATTCAGCCACACTTGAAAGAGAGTCCAAACAAGCTTCATACATAAGCACAATCGATTTCCCAGCTCCACAATTAATTTAATCAAATATTTCTAATCTCAGGAGTCTGAAAACCAAATAAATTAGCCTGACTTCTGGATCAGCATAAATTGCTTATTGATAAATTAGGAAGCAGCTATTAGAATAAAGGTTTATTGTACAGTTGGTATTGTTTTACCACAAAAGGGGAAATGTTATTTAAAATAAGTTGAACCTATTACTTTCATACCATAGTGTAAATCTGACATACTGTTGTTTTTACTTATCTTTTCAGGTATTTTTAGATAATTCACCATACATATAAGATTTATTGATACATTCTACATGCTTACATTGATGAATTCATGGTGTTTACAGTATTTATAGTCATAAAATTTCTTGGCAGTTATTTATTTAGAGATGATCAATTCCAGGAACTAGCTTTACTAGGTAACTGATATTGAATAATTTTAACAAAGCATTTAAATCATCCCTAGATTTGTAAGGCATTTTCTTGTTTCTTGGATTACTTAAGCTCCCTTATTTCTGGAAATGCTTAATCAAAAGCATTAAATTTAAAATAATTGTAAATTGGAGTGCTGATGGCTATTAAAGTGCAATTACTGTATCAGCTCACCAATACTGTCCTATTTGCCAATAAAAGCGCTGAAATTGTGGTTTGTATTTCCAGCAAATCTTTGTTGAAAGCCACAAACTGGATAATGGTAGGAAAAATTGTTCTAATCATACCTCTATTGTCATAATAAGGCAGATCTATTCCTTTTAAAACCAAGCACTCTAAGCAACTTTTAAGCTAGAAACAAGCTACTGCAATACTTTCAATACACATTATAGAACTGTGGGACTTTGTCCTGAATCCTGTAGTTAAATTGAGCATCAACTCTTCTGTAGAACAGGAAACAAACGTCAAGGACTGCAAGGGCCGGAAGGTAATATAAATAAATGATGTGAGCCACCTGGTGAACAGGCATATGGACTCATCCAGTGTCGAATTGGACAACACAAAGCTTGCCCAAAGGCAGCAATAGTTACACTCTTCTATGAGATTGTTGCCATGTAGGAATACGTTACCCAACTTTGCCAGAAATGACAGTGTTTTCAAGAAAAAGGCAATCAAAGTGTTTATTTGAAGTCACTCAAAATTTATATATTGTCTCATGTTCTTAAATAATTTGCACATATTTGATTGGATTAACTTTTCAGCTTCCAATTTGGCACATTATCTAGAGGTCAGGTAAGTCAATGGTATTTTCTAACTAGAAAAAAAATGCAATAATTTCCTTCTAAATCCTGTGGTTTTTTGGACAGTACCAGCCAATTAGCCAGTAGTGGCATTCTCTTACGCCCAATTTTATATTCATTATACTCAATATTCACAGGGTACACATCATGGTTTTATATATATACATATATACATTCATTATATAAAAAGTACCCCATTTGAAGAAAAAAAATGGTAAGCCCAAATGTACCATCTTGATATCAATTTTCTTATAGTCTTTTAAAGTAGATTGGGGGCCAGCAGTTGGCGTAATGGTAATGTTGCTGGACTCCCATGTAGTCGATCACAGTTCAAGTCCCAGACCCGGCAGCTTAAACTCACACCAGGTGCATGTGCGTGCATGCCCAAGATCCTGAGAGGAGAATGGAGGAGAAGGGATTGCGGCATGGCCATCCCCCTGGGGGGGTGATTTCTTGCTTTCTATTTCTCTCTCTCTGTCTTTCTGGCGTGCATATGCACCCTATAGTAGAAACCTCTCCAAAAATAAATAAAAATAAACAAACAAATAAAGTAAATTGGTCACAGAATCATTGCTACTTTCTGACATACCTAGAAAGACATTAAGGTGGCATTAGACTCTTTTCTAATTTTCCGAACATATGGCTTGATCTATAGAAATCTATAGGTTATGGGTGAGAATACAATGTATATGAAAAGACATTCACTCCTGGAACTCCTTCCTCATAAATGAAACGTTACTAATGAAAATTTCCCTCTCATTAACATTTTTTCCTTTTAACCCCTCGCCATATAGTCAACTTTAAATATAGTGATGTGTGTGTGAAAATACACTACACGTCATTTTTGTTTCAGGACAGTCATTATTTGGTGAACATATTTTATGGAAATCTTTGTCCATGAAGGAGTTTTCTTAAAAAAATAAGAGTATATCTGGGCCAGCCATTGGTGTGATGGTTAAGGGCGCTGGCTCCCACATGGCCGACCACAGTTTGAGTTCTGGATCTGGCGGCTTGCTTAATCACTTTCCTGCTATATCTCTCTATATAACTCTGTCTCACTCTGGTTAAATTTAAATAAATAAATAAATAAATAGATAGATATAAAGTTAAATACAATAATTCTTTTAAAAAATAAGAATATATCCTTTATATAAGAAAAATCATTTTCTAACATTTATATAATATGAATTAAACCACTACAGTAGTAATGAAGCTACAAAATTAATAAAAACCAGCCTTGAAGCAATAAATAATTACCTTTTTTTTTTGGAAAGGTTTTTTGCTATAAGGCACGTGCACTCAGCAGACAGACAAAGAGACAGAAAGTGAGAAATCACCCCCAAAGGGGGATGGCCATGCCACAGTCCCTTCTCCTCCATTCATCTCTTGGAATCTTGGGCATGCACACACATGCACCCGGCATGAGTTTTAAGCCACTGGGTCTGAGACTCGAAGCACAGTCTACTTGGGAGTCCAGCGACATAGCCATTATGCTAACTGCTGGTCCCATAAATAATTAACTTTTCAAATTGTTTTACTTTGGAGCAAGAGTCTGAACATCACAAGACCTTTGCCTGCATTTGGAATCTCAACCTACAAAGCAAATAAAACATGGGGTTTGAAATTCTACTATTAAAAAAGTAGCCTGTTGTTTCTTGTGGTTTCACTTTTATGATTTAGTGTTAACTCTAGAGTAATTATATTTATTTTAATTTATTTATTAATATTTATTTATTATTTTATTCTTGATGATAACTATAAATAATCAATACCAAAGGACAGATGACTTAGGTCATCTGTTAAGCAATGCATTTCTACTCTGAGCTTTATATCTTATTAATCAAGTAAAACCTATTTATAGGTTTCAAATTCTTCAACTGTCAAGTAAAAGGCATGGAATCACTTGAAAAGTCATTTGAGTAACAGTAAATGCCAACTAATTAATCTAGTTCTCCACCTGATGCTTGAATGTCTTCTAACCATCCATGTACTTAGGTCTCTCTCTTTCTCTCTCTCTCTCACACACACACACACATACACACATACTAATATGTACATATATGTGAAAATATAAAACCACTCAGCTGTGCTTGTAAACTCCTCTGTAATTCTACAATGAAGACCTCACTAGTTCCTAACAGAGTAGTTTATTTCATCTTTGCAGCAACTTTGGCCATTAGAAAATCCATCCTTACACTAGAGTAAACTCAGTCTTTTATAGGTACTTGCTTTTCCTTAGGACAATACAAATTATGTGTAATAGCACTAGATTCTTTAAAACAGAAAAATGAATGCAATGATTGCATCATCCTCAACTTTTCAATTTTTCAAGAAAAACAATCTTTTACCCATTCTTCTTAGGATAGATTTCTTCCTCAGTGCTATGTCTAATTCTAAATATCCTATACCCAATGTAGCAGCATCTTCTCTTCAATGACTGGTACAGAACCAATCATAATCTTCTAGATGGAATCAAATGATATATACCACAGAGTTTAAAAGTGCTCCTACTTCCTTGTTCCAAATTCTTCTTTAAAATAATGCTAGAGGGTACATGCAAAGAGCAAGAGAGAGAAAGCAAATGGCAAGCATCCCCCAATGGATGATGGTCATGCAGTAATCCTTTTCCTTTATATCTCCTTTCAGGATATTGGACACACATGTACACAAACCCTACATGGTTTTCAAACTACTGGGTCCAGGACTCGAACCCCACAGTCAACCATGTGGGATCTAGCTACGTTAACTAACATGCCATCATCTGGCCCCTTTGTTCCAAATTCTATACCTCTCAAAACAGATTTTTGTTAAGCAAGTGTGATAGTTAAATTTTTCAATTAATAAATGGGGTTGACAGATAATTTACGATTACAGTGATACAGTAATGATTTTTCAGTACATGAGTAGAATGTGTAATGGTCATATTACACATTAAACATTACATTTTGTTATGCACATTCATTAATAGTTCTGCTAGCCTTTTTTGAGGGGGCATATATATTGAATTGTCAATGACATTTTTTACTCTGTTCTGGTACACTATTTCCTAACCTATTCCATTTTTTATGTGCATTCTTGTGTCTGCTAACCATTTTCTCCTGAATCTTCCCATCCTCAATCCCCAGTGCACATTCCAGCATCTACCATTACTCTTATGTGTCAACCTATTAGGCTATAGAACCCAGATGTTGGATCAAACTGCAGTCTAGACATTGCTGTGAAGATAGTTTTTAGATGTGATTAACATAATCAGTAGACTTTGAGTGAAGCAATTGCCCTCCATTATCCAATGTGAAGGCATTAAAAGCAAAGACAGAGGTTTTTTTGAAGAAAAAGTAATTCTGTAACAGAGACAACCTGCCTGAAGTTCCCACCTGCTAGTATGTCTAGTCTATCTTGCAAATTTTACTCAAGAATGCAACATCAACCTCAACCTAGATGTCCAGTCTGCAAGCTCAACAAGCAGTTATTGGGCTCCTAGCCCCACAATTACATGAGCCATTTAAGAGATAATAAAAATCGGCTCGTGAAAAAAAAAAAATCTTTTGGTAAGTAAACAGAGAGACACATGTAGAGAGAGAAATAGAGACGGTAGAGGAAAAGATAATGTCATATTTGTTCTGTTTCTCTGGAGAATCCTGACTAAAGTATAAGCTATTTTTTTCCAGGTTTTTGCCATAAGGAGCATGTGCTCCCTAGAGAGAGACAGGGAGAGACAGAGAGAGGGAAAGTGAGAAATCACCTTCCGGAGGGGTGGTCGTACCACAATCCTTTCTCCTTCATTGTCCTGTTCGGATTTGGGGCACACACATATGCACCCAGGGTGATTTTCATGTCACCAAGTCTGAAACTCAAATCGTGGTTGGTGATGTGGGAATCCAGTGCCTTAACCTTCATACGGGCTATTGCTAAACTCCATCTACCTTTTCTATAACTTTAAATTCCTTTTAAAAAACATTTTAGTTTTTAATTGCATCAAAAATAAAGGGATTTATAGGTATTCACAATTCACTTGATCTTATTTGAGTCAGCTCATTGCTCTTGGCTGGATGATTTTTTTCAAATGTCTAATTCTGATCTCCCATATATGCACTGACCAGTTGGTATATCTCAGATACAAAGAACAAATTTAAATTTGCTTCACCAGCCAAGTTTTAGAAGACAGAGCCATGTTAGAGTTAGTTGACTTTCTAAGGAAATAGATCTATACCAACAATAGCCACTGTGGATGTTATTGTTTCTCAAATCCAAAAAAACAAAACGTCTTATTAAATCAAACTAGGTCAATTGTTTGCTATCATTCTCATATTGAATAGCACAGTTATTTTTATACAGTTTATTAAATCCTAAGAAGAGATCCAATCCTTTGAATGAATAATCCCAAATAATCAGTATTGAGTTGAGCCCGTGTACCTCAAGGGGACTTATACCATCTGTTCGTCCTGCTAGGCAAAGGCTCTCTTTTACATACTCTCAGCTTTGGGGAAATAGAATACAACGTGCCTCCAGTTCCCATCTTTTCAACCCATAGTTAAGTACTTCTTCTATGTAAAACAAACTTTTGCAACCACTTTGTGTTATTTGAAATCCAATGAATTTCTTTCTCACAAAGAACATAGATAGAGATATTAAGGACACTGAAAGATTATTTTGTAGACAGACACAAAGAACCTTAAGAACTGAAGTCCTTTCAAAAATATTTTCTGAAATAGTTTTTATGTAAACGGTTAATGGGTCAAATAATTCTTTCCATTAGTCCAGCACGTATTTTGGAAGATGAACATTATAACCTTTTGAAATGTGGCAGAAATCTATTGCTATTCTTATCTGACCACTGTTCCCATCCCCTCTCCCCTCCTTCTGAACACAGGCATGTGTAGCAAGCTTTTTATGAACAAGGAATCCATTCAGGACTCAGAAACCTGGGCCAATTCCCAGTCAACAGGTTTCCTATGCACTTGTAGGTGCCAAACAGCAACTCTAGTGTTTCTCCAAGAGAATTCTAAATAGAGAGGGGATTAAACATTAAGTGGCTTTCTGATTTCACCATTTCTGAAGCCCAGTGTTAGGTTGCTGAAAGATTACTTCATGCATGCCATCAGAAGCCTACCAGGCTTTAGAAACTCAGTGAGTGATGTAATTTTTTTAGGGAGATGGATGAAATATTGGAGTAGCTACTAGCAATCTGTTGCATTAAAGTCACATACAAATTTTGAATCTCTCTTTATTCTTTGAAAACAGCTCTTCTGTAAGCATTCTGAACTTTAGAATTCCAGGCTCTAAAGAAAAGCATGAGATGAAAATTACAATAATTTTAGTAATAATAGAACAATGTTATTATTATTCTAGAAATAGTAATAGAAAGGCAAAAGTAAAGAATTGTGTTTGCCCAGCGCTGATTCTCAATTTCTCTCAGGCAAATATTTATTCATTATTTGAATATAGAGAATAACATGTCCTCAGGAATGGGGTGCCACTAAATGCCAACTCAATAAATGTCAGAATCCAAATTGCGGCAATGACTCCACATACTCATGTTCAATCACATCAATATATGATTAAGTCAAAAGAAAACATAATTTGCACTAAATAGGGGACTCTCCTAATTGCCAAGTATAAAATTAAAACAGGAGAGAGAATATTAGAACTACTGTTTTTATGAATATATCCAGAGTCTGAAACTGAGTTTTATACAGCTGCCAAGTTTCATGACTTCTCAGGAATAATTTAAACAATGCCTACTGAATGATGTTAGGCTTGTGTTAGTCATGACTAGTGCCATCTTGGTAGTGAATTCTTGTCCTAAGCACTATCCAGCATCTCCTGTACTCTCTGAAGTATAGGGCTGTTGAATATCCATGTTTGAACCAAGCGATGATCCAAGTTTATCTGTGAAGATTTGTTTGAGTTGAACCCACAATTGAGCTCTCACCTTGAAATCAAGATGGAACATTGCTAGCATAAACAACATTAGTAGAAGTCAGCTTCTAATCACTACTTCAGCAAGAAATGGAAACTCCACAGGCATGAGTAAGCTACTGATATTCATCCTTTAAAAAGTTTCCTTTGTTTAAAGGGGGTGTGTGTTCCTCCAGTTTTCTCTTTTCAGTTTATTTATAATATTTCTTCCATGAGAGAGATAAAGAGAGACACAGAGGGAGACAGATAAACAGAAAGACAGAGACAGAGAAATAGGCAGCCCTCAACAGAGACCTCATGCCCAATTCATCCCCAGTCTCAGCCACCCTAGATAATGAGCACATGCACACACCTGGTATGCACAGTAAGGTCCCAGGACACAAACTCAAGACCTGCCCATGTGAAGCCAGTTGCATTAGAGCTGTACTACCACCTAGCTCCTCCGTCCTCCAGTTTTTAAAAATGCAAGCCAAAACAATTTCCAGAAGGATCAGGAAATAAATTTCTAGAGAATGCTGAAATTGAGAAATAAGATGAGTTTCTTTGATAGTTAACATATTGTAGTATAATTTTATTTGTATCACTCCTACTTTACAAGGGAACTATTCTGGCCAGATATGTGTGACTATGTTTTTGTCAACAACTTTGTATGCTGTTTATTGAAGACCCTATAGGCCACTATACAAATTATTTCTTTAAGAAAACCTCTTAAGGATCAGAATGTTGGACAGTAACACAGTGATGAAACACAACATTCTTCAAGGCTGACTCCCCCATGGGAAGGTTCCATCTAGCGACCTCCCTGAGTACACTGGGCATACACATGCCCATAATCTGGTGCTGACTGGGTCTGGGGTTGGATTATAGCATCAAGACCCTGTCACAAGTGCTGTCTCTTTTTCTTATTTGTGGGAGTAATATATAAGCAAATTTGAAAAAAAAGAAAAGAAAATCTTTTGAGAATCAAAATGTTTTTCTTCAAATTTATTTAATATATTTGTTCATTTTTATAGTCATAGGTTTCCATTTCTTTCCAAAATGATTTAAGGGAGCTTATAAATAAGAAGAATAAATATAATGCAAGTTTTATGAAAAACATAAAGAAGTGAGAATCAAATAATGAGAGGGAATTACTGTGGGTCTATAAACATTGACTAAAGTGGTTTAATAGCTACTGTGCAGAAATGAAAGAATACAGAAAATGAAGAACACAGATATTTATTGGGTCTATTTTTCCAAGCAAAAATGAGTCATGACTTTCCCAACAAACTAAAATTTTAGATTCTTTCTTATTACTGCACTCTTAAAAAGAAAAAGAAAAAGAAGGAAGAGGTGGAGGAGAAGGGAAAAAGAAGAAAAGGAAGGGAAAAGGAGAGGGGAAAAAGAGGAGGGATGGAGGAGGGAGAAGAGAAGGGAAAAAAGAAAGAAAGAAAGAAAGGAAGAAAGAAAGGAAGGAAGGAAGGAAGGAAGGAAGGAAGGAAGGAAGGAAGGAAGGAAGGAAGGAAGGAGAAAGAAGAAAAGAAGATGTATCGAGAAGAAAAAGTTGAGTAATGAGAAATTTTTCTTTTCTGTAAGATTCTCAATGATCTCCTGAGAATTTTTCTTTAAGTCTTAGCTCTCAGTTTCTATAGAAATCTTCCCTGTGCTAGACAGTTTTTATTGCTCTGCTAGTATCTATCCACTTTCATCTTCCTTTCTTGTAGAACACAAATTTATTTAGTGCCTAATGTTTCTTGTTTAAAAATACTTAACTTTCCACACTCTCATGAATCTGAAAATGGGCCTGGCACCCAGTTCTGGACAAAATAATGTAAACACTAATTACCTGAGTTAGGCTTTTTAGAGTGGTGTTGCCTTCCTGACAAACAGAGCAAACTTATTCAACCCAGTTTTTGCTCTTTATCTTTTCCCTTTCTTCTTTTATAGAACTGAACATGATGTCAAGAAGGTCAATAGCTTAGTAGTGAGCATGAGCACTAACAATGGCGAAGCTGAAAGCTACAGAGAATTGGGGACCTCAGTATCATTACCACCAGGACCCTAGACTGTCTGCCTCTAGACTGTCACATGCAGGATAAGACAATATATATCACTTTAGCTGAGTTTCTGTAATATATATGAATTCACTACAAAACTTACTTTATGTTTCCCAGGCCCCATCTGGCTCAGGGGCTCCTCCTGGGTTCAATGACATCTCATACAGATCCTTTATATGTGCAGTGACATCTGGGTCTCATTGCACCCACCTAGGTGGACTTTGAAGCATGAGGAAACCAGCATATTATTATTTGCTGTAGATAATAATGTATGCTCTGCTCTAGAAACCTTGTGCTGGCATTCAGGATAACAATAAATATAGTTTTAAAAAGTGAACACTGGGACCAGCAGTTGGTGTGGTGGTTAAAGTGTTGGACTCCCACATGGCGGACCAGGGCTCAAGTATCAGATCTGGCAGCTCTAAAAATCACATCAGGTGCATGTGTGTGTGCCCAAAATATCAGGAGGAAAATGAAGGAGAAGGGATCACTGCATAGCCATCCCCCAGGGGTGATTTCTCACTTTCTCACTGTCTCTCTCACACACCTTACAGCCAAACCCTGAAAAAATAAAAAATAAAATAAAATAAATAAAAATAAAAAAGAAGTTAATACTGCCTTTTCTACATATTTCTTTCCTTTTTTCTTTTTTTTTTTTTTTTGAGAGGTTTTTTTGCTATAGGGCACGTGTGCTAGCCAGACAGACAGAGAGAGACAGAGAGACAGAAAGCGAGAAATCACCCCCCAGGGGGGATGGCCATGCTGCAATCCCTTCTCCTCCATTCTCCTCTCGGGATCTTGGGCACGCACGCACACGTGCCCAGCGTGAGTTTAAGACACCAGGTCCGGGACTCGAACCGCAGTCGACTACATGGGAGTCCAGCAACATAGCCATTATGCTAACTGCTGGTCCCTCTACATATTTCTTACCATTATCTGATGATACTCGATGAAGCAACACTCTGTACTATCTATAGTAGTCCCCGAGCACAAGGTTATTACTGTGTTCGTGACTAGAACCTAAAAGAGCTCCTAGTACATTGTTAGGAGGTCAATAAATACTAGTCGAATAAGTAAACAGATCAATTACTGAAATGATATATGTTTTTGAAAACTGGATTTTTTACCTATCTAATTTGGCTTAAAACAAAGGTCTTTGGAAAAGTCATGATACATTTTTCTGTTTTTCTATGCAAAAATGCACCATGACTTTTCCAATGACCCAATAATAGCTTTTTAAAAAATTGTTATTTTAGGGCCAGCATGTGGTGTGGTGGTTAAGGAACTGAATCCCACACGGCCAACTCCATAGTTCAAGTCCCAGATTCAATAGCTTGCAAAACATGCTAGGCATGTATAAGTGGGTGCCCAAAATCCTAAGAGGAGAATGGAGGAGAGAGATTGTGATATGGCCATCCCTGCTAAGAGGTAACTTCTCACTTTCTCTTTCTCTATCTCTCTCTGGTAAGCTTATACACCCTATGACAAATATATATATATATATATATATATATATATATATATATATACACATATATATATTTATACATATATATATATATATATATATATATAGAGAGAGAGAGAGAGAGAGAGAGAGAGAGAGAGAGAGATTATTTATCTTAGGTGAACCTCTATAAGATGGTATGTTAACATATATTTAAAAATTAAGGCTTTTATAAATATTTAAAATGGAGAATTTTATGATAGAAAATGTGTATGCATACACAAGAGAAACAAAGAGAAAGAAATACCCTTGATAAGGTCTCGTCATACCATGACCCCCTTTCTGTAGCCCTCCAGCTCTTTAGAATCCTGTGTGCCCACCTGCACATGCAGCATGCTTTCGTGTACACCAGGGTTTGGACCTGAGGTAGCCATATGGCTTCTGACCTGGCAGGGCACCTGAGTTACTTCTGTGCGACAGAGGTTGGGCCAACATTTTTAATGCACTGACTTTTTTTTTTATGACTTTGTTACTAATTATACAGTTGAGAAACTTGAGATTTATTTTTTATATGAATATCAAATAATTTATCTGTATTGCTACCCAACCACAGGAAAATTGAGTTAAGCCAAACCACAACTTTTCTTGAAAAACAGTTTCAGTTCTTCTCAAAGGTCTATACAAGAACGTAATTAAATCAATGGAGTTCTGCATCATGCAATAACCGGAAAACTTGAAGTGTGCTTTAATAATTCTCAATCTCTATGATATGAGTATGAGGAACAATTTAAATTTAAAAAAGACCACATCTTAATAGCATTTCAAGATGAGTTACTCTCAAAATGTACTCCACAGAACAAACAGAGTAAACTTGTTAAGCATCATCGAGTTAGATACTGAAAAATAGCTTATTCCCTTATTTTGGTCGAGTTGATATTGAGCTCCCACTCCTGATAATATTTGCACAATTTTTTCAAGTTGGTCATCTCGTTGTGTAAAAGAGACATGTTGACACCGTAAATATTTGGTAAATACAACTTGTAAAGACTTCACTCAAAGAGAAGGATGGGCTCTGAATCATGGTAGTGGATTAGAAGATGACTAGAATTAATTAGCTCTTCTCTTGGAACTTGTTTTAAACTGTTGTTTATAGCAGAAATCATTTCTTTTTTATTATTTATTATTTTTATTTTTTATTATTTAATATGCTTTATTTTCTCTTATACACTTAATCACTCTACATCACTTAGCGTGTAGAGTGAATTTTCCAACATGAATACATTTCTCACCAGTCCAGTTGGAGATACAGTAAGCACTGCTGACTTTAGCAGCTTTTTAAAATTTATTGGTTTGCTTGTTTGCTTTTTGACTTTTGGTTTTGTTTTGTTTTGTTTGTTTTGCTATAGCATGCATGCACTCACCAGGGACAGAGAGAGAGAGAAAAAGGGAAAGTGAGAAAGCAGCCCAACTCCCCCAAGGAAGATGGCCATGCCACAATCCCTTCTCCTCATTCTCCTCTCAGGATTCTGGACATGCATGGACATGTGCCCAACATATCTTTCAAGCCACCATGTCTGGGACTCAAACTGGGACTAAGTTTGCCGTGTGGGAATCAGCTGCCTTAACCACCCATGACACCAGCTGACCTGATATTTTTTAAGTTCTATTATTTTAAATGTTAGCCAAAAATACCTAGACTTGACAAGAGTGTGAACAAGATATAAACTTCTAAAAGTAAAATTAACCAAAAATAACTTAGAGATGTGCCCATCCTAAAAGATCACATACAAATGTATTGCTACTGAGGAAAGGGTACACAGACTGAAATCCTCTGGTGGGGGAAACAACTAAGTGTAACTAATAGAAAATAAAACGTATGTTCACTGTATGGTTGCAACATAACCTTCCGAAAAATGAAGTCTGGGTAAGTAAGAGTGGAGAGTCACATGTGTAGTCATGTCTCTAGCATACTCTGTAAACAGAGTGCCCTGCCTCACAGGCATGAACCCTCAGCCTTTTCAGAAGGTATAGAAGGTATATACTTATAGTAAATATACATAATAATATTTTAGCGTTTTTATAAAATTCATTCAATATTTTTTGTCTGAGTTTTCATAAACACATCTAATTTCCCATATAGACATCTCTTCTGTGAAAACATGTTGACTCCCCAGTATCAGTTTTTCTCATCACTTATTAGTCCCAAGTATATTGTTTCATGAGGCTTAGAGTTTGATAGATATGAGTCCACCAGAAACCAATACCTATGGAGAAAGATAAAACCAAGTTTCTGAGCCTACAACATATATAAGGTGCAATACACAAAACAATATTGAAAGGTTAATTGTCTTGCTAATTCCTAATCTTTGAAAAGAAAGATGTTGATAAAGGCCTGAGGTAAGAGTCAGCTATATAATTTGTAGGACTCCTTGCAAAATGAAAAAGCAGACCTCTTCTTCAAAAACTTGGGGAAAATCATTCTCCATTTTTCTGTGGTCTCTCTGAAAAACCTGTCCCTAGCTGGGACCAGCAGTTTGCGTAATGGCTATGTTGCTGGACTCCCATGTAGTCGACAGTGGTTCGAGTCCTGGACCCAATGGCTTAAACTCACGCTGGGCGTGTGTACGTGCATGCCCGAGATCCCAAGAGGAGAAAGGAGGAGAAAGGATTGTGGCGTGGCCATCCTCCTGGGAGGTGATTTCTCACTTTTCTGTCTTTCTGTCTCTCTCTATCTGGCAAGTGCACATGCCTTATAGCAAAAACCTCTCAAAAAATAAAAAAACCCTGTCCTAATGATTTTTATTTGCTATTTAATGTTGTGCTTCTTTGGGAATGAGAATACTTGGGAGCAAGTGCAGATTTTCACAGGGGCCCTCTCCAAGCTCATGATAAAGCCCCCACTGAAGACAGAGGGCTGCAGAGTTTGCTGAGTGGAGAGGAGAGAGGACCCCTGAGCAACTGCCCAGAGGATGTCAGAAAGTGACAGGGGACAGGGCTGTACAGGGGCAGAAGCTCCATAACTCTATACATGCCCCATCCTCCCACCAGTTTCCATCTACAAAACAGAAATTCAAACATAAAATTGAGAATTATAGATGTGGGGACCAGCAGTTATTGTAATGGTTATGTCGCTGAACTCCTATGTAGTCAACTGTGGTTTGAGTCCCAGAACCAGTGGCTTAAACTCACTCCAGGCACGTATGTGTGCGTGCTCAAGATCCCGAGAGGAGAATGGAGGAGAAGGGATTGCAGTCATCCCCCCTGGAAGGTGATTTCTCGCTTTCTGTCTCTGTCTCTCTCTGTCTTTCTGGCGAGTGCATGCTCCCTATAGCAAAAATCTCTCAAAAAAACACAAAGATTTATAGATGTGGACCATATTATATTAACCCCCAAGTATGGGGCCCTGTGTCAGACACCCATGAACCTGGTCCTTCATGAGGCAGAAGGAGTTAGTTTCCCTGTACTGGCCCTGGTTCTAATTTAATCTGCCTCGTCTCTTTCTACTACCTCTAGGTTGATTGGTCTGGTTGCTTCCAGGTCTCAATGCTGACGTGGTCTTGGCAGAGAATCTCAAATTTCTCTGTCATTGCTGTATATTTAGTTGCCCTCAACTGCATTCATACTGTTCCTGCAAAAGAAATGTTTGTTCCTAATTACTAAGTCATATACACCCTCTGCACAGTAACAATAGAAGGTACCATATTCCTTTGAGATTCCATGGGAATAAATTCTTTTCTTGTAACTCCAGTATAGGAAAGTGATCTTGGATCCCAAGAGGAAAATGGAGGAGAAGGGATTGAGGCATGGCCATCCCCCCTGGGGGGTGATTTCTCGCTTTCTGTCTCTCTGTCTCTCTCTGTCTGCCTGGCGAGCGCACGCGCCCTATAGCAAAAACCTCTAAAAAAAAAGAAAGAAAGAAAGAAAAGGGGTCTTGGAGAGACCTCTATAATTTGAATCAAGTCTAAGCTGAGAACAGTTTGGAAAGATAGCCCCACTACCCAAGTGTCCACTCCTCTACCTGCGTCTCCTATCCCTGACTATCCCATCACCATGAAGGACATATCTGCTGGAAATATGCAGTTGAACCGTTCCCTGAGTTCCAAGGACCTGTGAGACTTAGAAGCCTGGTCCAAGGGGTTAGAGAGTCTTTGTCTTTATACTGAAACAGCGTCTAAAATGTCTCCTTACTAATTAGTCAAGGTATGACCTCAGGCAAGTCACCTCATTTCTCTCTTATTCTTTAATTGTCAAAAATCAAAAGTTTGAAATTAAGATCTTTATGGTCCTGTTCAGTTTCAAAACTGTACCATTCTATGGGAGAAATGGAAAGAATAGAAGAAATGAAACTGGAAAGACTCTTCTCAATGAAACTGAAAATGTGTGTTTTCATTATGTCCTTTCTTACGTCCTTTTTTCCTTCTAACCTGCCACGGATCCCCTGAGGTGTCAGTTCAGGCCTCTGGAAAGTAGATGCTGAGACAGAGGAAGGAGAGTAAGAGGGTGGAGCAGGGAAATAAAGGGCGGGCAATGCCTATGAAATATAGGAGAGGGGAAAACGGGTGGTGGGAAAAGCATGCACACACAACAGACCCAACGTTCATGAACAGAAAGAAGGTGATGCCGACGTGACAGGAAAAACCCCAGAGGACAGTGGGGCTGAAAAAGTCCCAGCTGACTCAGTGGAGAGTGGCAGAGCAAAGCTTCCTGAGGAGTCTCACCTTGAGAAGAAGTGGCCAAGTTCATGGGTAGAGTACCTGCGTCTGAGGTGGTTCCCGAGGAACTGCAGCTGCAGGTGGTTGTCTGACTGTATCCTTTGCAGCAAGTTCTTTCTCGAAGGGATGTCCTTGGTGTAGCGCTCCATAATAGTAATTATACAAGCCAAATATGAGTATTAGAGAGCCAGATGCTTTGTTACATCTCATTACAGACATATTCCTAGGACTCAGTTGTAGTATTTTCAAAATCAGAGGACAGTTCATTTTCATTCATGAGTGCTATATAATTAAATGAGGACTAAAATAAATTTGTTAAAAGATGTGGCATAGAGAATTTTAGAACTGGGAGCAATTTTACAAATTATATAGACCAACCCTTTCATTTGACAAAGAGAAAATGAAGACCTCAAAAGGCAAAGTGTCCAAGGAGACCAACAGCTGGTTAGTGCAAGGGCAGGGAATGATGCCAAAACCATCGCCCTCTTAATCCAAACCCCTTTTAAAGGAGTTGAAGAGGACAAAGGGGAAATTTTATTTCACTAACAGTTCAGGGGTTTTTTTGTTTGTTTGTTTTGTTTTGTTTTTGAAGACATATAGACTGGGGGTGGGAGGACACTGGTCCATCTTATTAAAGCTGATATTAATTATGAGACGGCACTAGTTTAGAACAGAATTTAGTACCACGAAAGCCTTACAGGGTGAGGCATATTACTTAGTCTTCAACGAGTGAAGACTTTGTGCATTGATAAAATTGCTTTCAATGTATTTAATGCATCATTATGAATTTAAACTCATAGCCACAGCCAGATGCAGTGTATCTAGTCGGCCAAACTTTAAGGTTCCTGTTCCTTCCCACCACACGACCTCACATCTTCTGTGAATTATCTTTGCTTTCGGTTACTGATAGCATGATTACCTGATGTAATCTAGACATTTAAGTAACTAAAATAAACATGCTGTTTCCATCGGGTATAGATTTGGAACAATGGAATCTAAAAAGGCACAATTGTCTTTAGTACGTGTAAATTGAGTAAACTTAAGAAAGGTGGGTAAAAGATAGAGACACTCTCTCCTTTCCCTGAAAACTGGAGAAAGAGCCCAATAGGCAACCTTCCATAAGTTATTCATATGCAGAAATACACAGATGATAAAATGCTCTCGATATGACCCTTAGCTTGGGAGTCATCATAAAACCAAGTGCTTTTCTCTTGAGCCCAATCCAGTTTGCAATATTTACAATACAGCTTATAGTCATCTATCAACAGTCACACTTGTCAAGACCTGTTATAGCCACTGTTACTAAATCAAAAAATACTGATACCTTCCTAAAAGCACTTAAAAATAGTTTGTTGTTTCAAAGTCTAGGACAAGCACACAGTACTAGACTAAGTAACTTTTAGGGAATGTCCCTGAGGATATTACAGCTGTGATACAGATTTCTCTTGTTATAGAAAATGTAACCTTGCTAGGCCAGTAGGTGATGCAGGGCTTAAGATGCTGGACTTCCACATGGCCAACCATGGTTCAAGTCCCAGACCTGGCGGCTTGCTTTCTCACTTTTCCTTTCTCTCTCTGTCTCTCTCTGATAAAATTAAAATCATAATAGTAATAATAACAAATAGAATAAAATAAACAATTCTTTGAAAAAAATATAACTTTGCATCTCAGAAGACCACTTGGCTGACCAACCTCTTTTCATCTGCATACTCTGATCCTGGGTACTGTCTTCAGGCAACTAAAGGAATGACTTTATTCTATCAAAGAACGTAGAGTTGATCTGGAAACATGAAGAATCTTCACAGAGTTCATGGAAAATACATATGAAAAAACTGCATGGATTTCAAAATTTTTTGCCCCCAAATAAACACGTGCTTTATTTTCATTTTCCAAGAACTCGTTGAAGTCCATCATATGGAGTCACTCAGACACAGAAGATAGCTGAAAAGATACTATAACCTGCTCTTTCTAGGCTCTGGCCTCCATTTACAGCTGTGCTGCTATTTAGATCTAGGTCAATTGAGTTTTATCTATGTTGTCAGGGAGAAATTCTCCATCATATGTTATATTGAATCTTAACAGAAACACCTAGAGCATAAAAGCGAAAGCAAATTTACTATCAGCTCACCCTTTCCTGCAATGTTCATCTCAATTCTAACTTAGGTTAACACATAGTCCCTGGCATTGTCCTCAGAGACAGATCACACACCTCTAGATTTTAGAATTTCTAAATGAATTCCTAGGTGAGGACAAAATACCCAGGGAGTTTATGCTTTCAAAGACTCGAAATGAAAATGGTGCAATAAAATAAGTCAGTTGGACTACTTAGTGGTAAATGCCTCATTTTCTTGTTGTGTTTACCCTTCTGACCCAACAGAACAGTAATGTGTAAGCTCTCACTGCATTCTTAATACGGTTATTTACACTGCATATCCAATGAGTCTGTGCCCTATGCAATAAATCCTCAGCTCTGAAATGTGCGCAAGAGTGTAGACATCATTATTGGAGGAATTAACCTTGTAAATGAGGAGCACCCTTATTGAAGCTCTGGATTTTGATTATTCAATAGTGAACAGGAATACAGGCAGTTTTCCTGCAGAATTATAATGACCAGCTTCACAAATTACCGCTGACTATGAATAAGTAACAGTATCTCAGCCACAAGTGAAGAGTTCTAACTAAGTTTTTAAATGTCTGTGTACTGGTTTGCAATTTTTCATGCCAACAGAGAAAAAGAAATATTGCAAATAACTCTGATACATAGAATTAAGGTCTTGTTCCTCAGTAGTGATCTGAATTATGAGCTGGTTAGGCTGAGCAAAGACAGGAGAAGGACATAAAGAGAGAGGAGAACCTTATAAGCCACAGTGCCAGGTGTTCAAAGCACCCAGTATGCACAGAGGGTGTGCTCAGCCCCACCCTCTACTGAACCACACCAATGTGACTTCAGCACTACATCTGACACACTACATGAATTTTATCAATTTCCTGATTTGTTAAGATGTTAAGGAATCTTGGTGTATTATCAACTATAAATTAAAGCTCAAAAATGGGTTATTAGGGATTAAAGGAAAAACACATATTTTCCCACTTAGGTCAAAGCCTCAGAGAGTTCATTTGATTTTAATTTCAACCAATTTTCTAACAAAGGAAAACTCTGAGGATTAACTTAAGACTTAGAGATTCTTTCTCTGCTTCCACCTTCGTTAATTTATGATGGCTGTCTTTTTTTTTCTTGTATTTTGAGAAGGCACAAAGGAAGGATGTTTCTGAGAGTCTACAATTGAGAAGGTTAAAAAAAAAAAATCTGTTAGCTTGGAAGCAAATCTCATCCATCTAATGTCTGCTGAGCCCGTGCATAAGTCCCAACTTACCATGCCATGCCTAAGCATCAGGGAGTACACGGAAGGAGAATTTCTCTTTCTCTCAGAGGAATCACTACCAAATGGGTAACTTCTACATTTATAAACAAATGCTATGGCACATCACTGTATATGTAAGGTTACAAGAGTACACTTAATTATAAAAATTGTATAGCTAATATTTGTGCATCTCAATGTCTGTTTATTATATATTAGAAGCTACAATCATAAATATCAATAATATTAATAATAAAATAAGGGTAGGAGTGAGTAGAAGCAGAAATAAACAATGACTGAATATTGATAAATTTTAAAACTAGATGAGAGTCATGTAGAAATACACTATTTAATTTATTGTTCATATGGTTGAAATTTTTCATAATAAAAAGTAAATAAAAATGCTAACTATTTCAGTTTTATCATCATCCCACAGCCACAACTTTCATCAATGTGAGGATCATGATTAAATTCACTCATATCTTTGACATTCAACAATGCTGACTGAAGATATCACCCTCACACTGCCCTACCTGCAGGAAATGGCTGGACATTTTTAACCTCTGGATCTTTGCTTGAATAATGATGCCATATTAAAGAAGCTTGTTAATAGTTATCAAATATTATTCTATTGTCTCAGAAAGTTAGGAGTACCGAATGAACAACTCCATACGGGTAGGATTTCTTTGGCTTGTAGTGCTTATCTATTCTTTATGGCACCTTAAATCAAGTGAGTCCACCTGGATTTATCAATGTCCCACGACCAGTGACTTCATCTTTAATTTTCCTACTGTTTCTAAGACCTCCAGAGTAACAATACTCAGTTTACATATACACAGAATCCAACGTGAAGTACTGATACAGCTGCACCAAAGACTTTCTAAAAATATTTGTTCAGTATTCAAACATTGATACTATCCCAAGGGAAGGTGAAAGTGCTTTAGAAGCAGAGATGTTCTCATGCTACGTGAGAAACGCTTAGTGCTCAATAAACGTGAATGACTGCATGGCAGAAGAGAGATATGTAAATAATTAAAATAATTTTCTCATAAAATTTAAAAATGGAAGTAAAATGTAGGCAGTAAAATATTTTTAAAATCATTTGCAAAGGTTTTATAGGGTTGGCAGCAGTGGTGTAGCAAGTAACTCAGTATTCTGTGATACTGGAGCCATTGGAGTAGGTCTAGGGTTTGGATCCTGGATCGACCTGGAAATGCCAGGTGTGCCAGCATGCATGCCCTCAATCCTGACTAGTCGGGGATAGGAGTAGATTATGCTGTGAAGACCTGTTGGGGCAGGGAGGTTGAGTGTCTATCTCTCCCTTCCTCTCTTCTCTCTTTCTGTTAGTCTGTCTCTTTCTCTCTCATGAAATAAATAAAATAAACTTTGAAACAAACAAAAAATATATAATGAGAGTCACTGGAAAGCATGTATGAACTTAATGTGGGCCCAGAAATGCCATAACATGCTGACTCTAAAACAATTACAGGGACCAGCAGATGACATAATGGTTACATCTTTGGACTCCCACATAGCCCTTCACAGTCCGAGTCCTGGACCCAGCAACTTGAAACTCATGCTGCATGCCCAAGATCCCTAGAGGAGAATGGTGGAGAAGGGATTGCAGCATGGCCAAACTCCTAGGGGGGTGATTTCTCTCTTTCTGTCACTCTGTCTCACTCTGTCTTTCCAGTGAGCACACACTCCATATTTAAAAAATAATAAAAAATAAAAACAATTACATATAACAGGGCCAGCAGGTGACTGACCATGGTTGGAGTCTTATACCCTGCAACTTGAAAACTCACACCTGATATGTGTGTATGCACAGAATCCCAAAAGAAAAATGCAAGAGAAGGGATTTTGGTGTAGCGGATACACTATCTCACTTTCTCTTTCTCTCTCTCTCTCTGGCAAGTGCATGCACTCTATGGAAAAAACTTAAAAAAAATACATATAATAAAGAACTATGAAAGAGCTGCTAAAAGAAGTAGTCAATTTCTAGGGGGAAAAAATGTCTTTACTTACCTTTATTATGAAGATAATCTTTAATCTTAGTTTGTTAAGTGACTTTACTGAAAACTTGTTTCAAAAGAACTACACTTCAAAACTTAAAGTAAGGCAAAAAAGATCTGGGCAGAGGACAGATTAACTAAATTAAGCCTAAATTTGCTGAATAGGTATTGTTTGGCCTCTCCTTCGCTATTTTTAAGTTTTGTTTTGTTTATTTTGTTTTGTTGTTTTGTTTGAAGAGTACAATATGGTTTTGCACAGCATGCATATATTGTGTAATTATCAAATCATGAATATTGCCGACATATTTATCTTCTTCATCATCAAACACTACATTGTTTTGCTCATTTGATAATAGTTCTGTTAGTTTTTTTTTTAAGTATATATTGAATTGTCTCCTTCATTTTTTATCTCCCTTTCACTACAGCTCGTGTGCCAAACATTAAATAGCAATGGCTTAGGAACTCAGATAATTCTAACCACTTATGAACAAGACTGTTATGCCACATTTGTAACAATGCATGCTACATAATGATTTTCTTTTCTTTCTTTCTTTATAAAAATTTGTTAGCAGGTGCATGCACTTGCCAGAGAGAGACAGAAAGAGAGAGAAAGAATGAAGATGAGAAAGCACCACCCCCCGCAATGGAAGACAGCCACATCACAAACCTTTCTCTTCCATTTTCTTCTCCTCACAAACATTTCTCTTCCATTTTCTTGTCCAGATTTGGGCATGCATGCTTATGCACACACATGTTTTTCAAGATGCCAGACCCAGGACCTGAACTGCACAATTGGCCTTGTGGAACCCAGCAGCCTTAAGCCACCAGGTGGCCTGGTCTTCTTTTCTTAATTTTTATTAAGTAGTAAGTCAGTAATTAATAGTAAAGGCCAAGCATAATAAATTAAAATTTAGGTAAAATCAGTCAGTTTTGTTTTTGTCATGATGTACAGTACCTAAGTGACTTATCCTTCATTTCACAGAGTATTAGACACAGTCGATGTTCTCTCCCTAGAAACAAGAAAAAGAAATGTATGTCGCCTCCTGCCTTGTGAAGACAAGCTGCCAATCAAATGGATTGAGTGTTCATAATATGCAAAACATTCAGAAGAGATCAGAAGTCCCCTCACATTATATGCACTTCATACATAGCTGTTGAGACACTTAGCTTTCAGTAGAAAAGGTACAAAATTGTGCAGGCCTGTCAAGTGTCACTATGCTAGAAAATAAAAACAGCCATAATGATTGCATCTAGAAATTTTATTTCAGCAGTCTGTTGAGACACACATACGGACACACAAACACACACACACACACACACACACACACATCACAGCATAGCTCATTACAGAGAAAGTGTATTGCAGCTGATGTGACATACAGACTGAACATGTAATCCCAATTTTCTCTCACTGGGAACATTTTGATGCTTTTTTCTCTCTAGAGATATAGTTTCTTTTCTTCTTAAAGGAAACTCAACAATGAGTTGTAATGAAAATTTTGCCCTTAAAAACATTTATTCATAGGTTCAGTTGGTTAGAAAACAGTTAATAAGCCAAGGTCACAGAGTCATATTGGTATGAAATTCCTATGGAAAGAAAATATTTCATATCTGAGATCAGCTCTGGTCTGGGTCAGCACCTCATGGAGTACCATAAGCCAAAGGGAGACTGGCTCGAAGAGTGGTGAGATGTTCAGATCCTGTCAGCAGTAACGGACAGTCAGTGATGACCATTCATACCGTTTGGAATCATGCATGTGAGTTGCTATATTAAGCATGGAAAATAAAGGGTAGAAAACATCTCTACCCTTGAAGACCACACAATTCAAATGGAGGAAGTAAGACATATGAAAGATGGAAGTAAAAAATGACAAAGTATATCATATTTTAGGGTCCAGGTAAATAATACAGCCATTGATGTAGAAGGAATAAAGAAAAGGGAAAGACTGCACTTTGGGGTAGTCAGGAGAAACTTCTAGAGACCTTAATGCCAGTCCTCTAAGAAAGGCAAAAGCAAAGGGTAGGCATTCAGAAAAGGAACGACCCCGTGCTTATCCCAATAGAGAAGCTTGAGACTCCCCATACAGGCAAACACACAGCTCAGACTCTCCATGTTCATAGCAGGAGGCCAACTCTTGCTTTAACTTCAACACTACTAAGCTTATGACTTATCCTTTACTCAGCAACAGGGAATGTGGGTGGATGTGTTCAGAATAAAATTTCGTATCTAAAACTTGCTGAGAAAAGTGCCCATCAAGAAAAAGCATTTAAGACATCTACTCCTCAAGGACTTCTAAGCTCTATCCTCGAATATAGTTGGAGTTTCATAAAGTTACATCTCATGACTACTTTAGCAGAGAGTCTAAAAATTTCCTTCACTGAGTTATGCTTTAAAATTAAACTCTGGCTTGGCAAAATCTATCAGAAATATTAATCCCTTACAGTTTGATCCAGTAATTCTAATTCATGAAATTATTCCTGCAAATAACTCCTTGAGTGTATTAATCGATCTGAGATTACTCACATTGTGTTTTCTTTTTTCTTCTTTGTAATTGCAAAAGATTGGGAAGAACCTAAATGCCTATTGGCAGAGAACAGGTAACTAAATTAAGGTACATCCATAGATAGATACCATGTAGACATTAAAAAAAAAAAGAATAGTGTATGTCTAGATATACTGAAGTCTTGCAAACAAAGAGCAGGCACCTCAGTAATGAGAAAGGGCCATTTACATGAAGATCTAGGATTAAAACTTATGAGGCTTAGATAACTACAAAAGCAAAACAGTCTTAGCCAGATGTACTTAAGGAACATAAAGAAGACAAACAATGAGTGAAATGAGGTAGACAAGACGTGTGAGGAGATACAAATTTTAATCTGAATAGTGGCTCAGTGTTAATGCAATGTTCTCTGGGCTGACCCACATGGGAAAGTTCCAGGTTCATGTCTGGAGACTTCCCTAAACATTTTGGGCACACATGTACCCATGATTAAAGGCTGGCTGAGGCTGGGGCTCTGTTAGGGGTACTTCTCTTTCTCTCTCTTGCTCAAGGGATAAGAAGTAAATAAACTTTTCTTAAAAGAAAAAAATGAAATCTGAGAATGGAGCAGCTCACATATAGGCACGTATAGAGTGACATCATATCCTAAATATAGTGGAGACCAGTAGAGTACAACAGATGCCATGGTTTTTGTTTTTATAAATACAGTCACTCTTCCCTCTGGAGCATGAATTGTTTAGGGGTCACAGCAGAATATACAAGACGGATGAGCATTGTAACAATCCATGCATGAGATTTCGAGTGATGGCACTGCAACAGTGGAGAAGTAAACGGTTTGGAGAAACATTCCACAGTTACAATGTTTTCTTCCTTTCCTTTTCGTAGTTCTTCCTTTCTTTTCCATAGATCTTGTTTTTCTTCATTTCTTAGGTAATGGTGTTGTTATACACTTGAATTTTTTTTTTTTTTTTTTTTTTTTTTTGGAGAGGTTTTTCGCTATAGGGCGCGTGCGCTCGCCAGACAGACAGAGAGAGACATAGAGACAGAAAGCAAGAAATCACCCCCCAGGGGGGATGGTCACGCCGCAATCCCTTCTCCTCCATTCTCCTCTCGGGATCTTGGGCACGCACGCACACGCGCCCGGCGTGAGTTGTAAGCCACCGGGTCCGAGACGCGAACCGCAGTCGACTACGTGGGAGTCCAGCGACATAGCCATTACGCTAACTGCTGGTTCCCTACACTTGAATTTTAAGGCCTACATTCAAACTTGAACTTTTAAAGATTTATTTTCTTTGCATTGAAATAATATGATGGTTGGGCCAGCAGGTGGCATGAAGGTTAATACAGTTGGATTCCACATAGCCTACCTGGCAATTTGAGTCAGAGATCTAGTAACTTGAAAAAAAACATGCCAGGCACATGTGCATGTGTGCCCCAAATCCTGAGAGGAGAATGGAGAAGAAGGAATTGCAGCATGGCTACCCTCCCTGTGAAAGAGTATGATTGTTTATACGAACGCTCACAGTGATATGAGGATTAAGAGTTAATATTGGAAGTGCACGGTATAGTGTCTAGCACATTGAAGTTGATCGGCAATTGTTTGGAATTAAAATGAGGAGGCTCTTGGATCAGGCCACGGGAAAGATCTGGGGATTTCTGCACAGAAGCAGTGCGCAAAGCAGTGTTTTAAGGAGATGAACTTGAAGGCAGTACACAAAGGGGAGAGGCCAGTTAAGAGATTATTGCAATCTTCACAACAACTATATTAAAAAAGGAAGGAAGGGATCTCATTATCACCATTGACAGACAAAGAAGAAAATTACTCACCTCAGGTCAAACAACAAATCAGGGGTAGAAATGAGATCGGGCTGGAAATCACGCTTACTAGTCAAAGTACGCTAATTCTCTAGACCTTTGCTGCCTACATTATTCAAATACAGTATGTAATTCTGCTACTCATATGCCTTTTTTTTCAAATATTAAAGCTTGCTGCAATCCACTAGATAAATAATATACCAAAGGTTAGAGAATAGAGAAAATAGTGGTTTGTCTCAAGTTCAAAAAAAAAATTCCCTTCTTTGAGGTTTGTCTCTAATTTCCATTTTCCCCTAAAGTCAAAGCTGTTATTTAAATGGCATCAAACTTCCTCTTTGCTCCTTCTGAATCTGTGTATATACATGTGTGTGTTTATAGTAAGTATATGTGCATTTTACACGTACATTTATCTCAAGTGGGAAAGTGATGTCTCCATTAACTCAACTGTGCAGATAATGCTTCTAAAAAGAAATGATGACTTAGTTTGCCACATCTGCAGAACAAGAAAAGGTTTTGTGCAAATACCTCAAAGAAATATTATGGTTAGTAAATGTAAGAATTTGAAAACCCTGGTGATTAATGAAGGGAGAAGCCTACCTTATGAAAACAAAACACAAACTCATTTGCAGTCCTGCAGTAATAAACTGCTAAACTTTAATGAGATCCAGTGCATACTTCAATCGGGGAAACAGAGTGAGATGATGTCTAGAACAGGTAGCAGATGAGTCATTCTCTAGATTCACCCAGAAGTAGCAAAGCATAACATTGAATTAGGGATGTAACTTTCAGGGCAGAATAAAAGAGACCACACAAAAAGACCAAATACTCCTGCTTTTCAAAATCTGAGACTTTAATCCTTAAAGTACCTCACCTGAGTTCTCCTAGTCATTTCCAATCTGTACCTGAGGGAGACACCTGGATTACTTTTGAGCAGCAGGGCAAAAGTGATTGACACATTGATTGAAGACTTTCCTGTCACCTTTCCTTCTCGAGGTAATGTTCTGTGGCAAAGAAGGGGTCTTACATAAGTCTATAAAATTAGCATATTTCAAAAGTATTACATTAACCAAAGGAGTAAGAAGGAAAAGAGATGGAAAGGAGAAAAAGAACGTTCATCTCACAGCCTTTCACTGATTCCCACGGAGGAGCTCTTCCCAGTACATCCTTGCCTTTTCCACCTACATCCCTTCCCCTGCTGAGAGTGAAGCTAGCACTGGGCGAGTACAGAGTTCAGGGCCAAGAAAATTTTTTCTTGGCTGAAATCAAATTGAAGGTTATGAAAACTTCACTGCGAAAAGTGGCCAAATGCTTCTGAAAGGAACATATGCATTTGTTCTTATTTCCTTCCTTTTCTCCTTCCTATTACGTATAATTTATACTGCCTCTAATTGTTGCCAAGCACGTTACCTTTATTTTGTTATATAACAATCACTGCACATCTATGAGATATGTACTACATTTTATGTAGTTTATTAAAAACAAAACTTTATTCAGTTCATTCAAAAAACATGGACAAAAATAACTTCAGATGCAATACTACAATTTCACAGAAGATTGTAATCTGCATTTTAGAAATAAGGACAATGAGGTGTAGTTAACAAGAGGTGGGGCCATGACTAATCACCCGAGCTTCGCACCCGTTCTCTCTCTCTCTTAAAGAATTACTTACTTAATTTTATTTCTTCATTCATTTATTTTATTTTGACCAGATAGAGACACACACATACAGAGAGAGAGGGAAAGTGAGAAAGGAAGCCATCAGGTTCAGGATTTTAACAGTGGTCGGCCATGTGGGAGTGTCCAGCACCTCAACCACCATGCCACCTGCTGGCCCCACTGCACACGTTCTCTTAATCACTCTCGTTAGAGAAGTTGCCATGGTGTAGAAGTAGAGGGTGTAAAGAGAATAGTATGTTCGGGAAGCACAAAGAAGCTCATTAAAAATCATAGGACCAGGAAAGAGGGTAAGGAGTACGGTAGCTAAAAGTCCAGGCTTTGGCCAGCACCACGCCATCTGAATATTGCAGCTGCCACCTACTAACTCTGCCCTTTGGAAAGTTACTTATCTTCTCACAGCTTCAGTGTCCTCATCTGGACCGTGCTGAAATAGCTATTGTTTACAATATTGTCGTATTTCCATGATGCCAATCGGCAAGTTTTCTCAGTTTGAGGTCTCTAAAAAATTAAGATGTATCGTATGATAAATATCAAATAATCTCTTCAGCTGAAAGGCAAACAAGTGAGATGTAACCCAGTTGTGTTTGTCACGAGTGTAGAAAATTAGTCTGCATGAAAGGCATTTGCTCATTAACTCATTAGAGCTCCTTGCATTGGTAGCGGCGTCACATGCTATGTAATTCTCACTGAAATATGGGTCTCTAATTGTCACTTAAATGTCTTCAAAGAAATTACGCTATGAGGCCTAGGAGACAGCTTGCATATGCACAGGGCTGCCACATGCAGGTAACGCTATTAGAGGCAGACAGCATTGCCAATGTTTCAGAATAAATCACTCGACTTTTAAAGGTGTTGAAGCATAGCATGGCTGGTTTGCGCATGGTGCAGGACTATCACAGAGGCACCAACATCTGCCTGACAAACGCGTCTGCTAGGTATTCAGGAGAAGCTATTCAACTTCCAACAACATGTAATTCAATTAAAGAAAAAAAATGAAACTATGAATTAACAAGTAGGAAATGCAAACAAAACACCTTGAAGTGACAATATCTATCTCGGGAAAAGCCATGAGCACGTGTTATGAAAAGCATCAAGTCAAGACCATGCCATTTAATTTCCAACAGCCTAAAGAAAACCAGAAGAAACATTAAAATGACTGCAAGGGAAGCTTGGGCACCGAGTTTGATTATGATATTTAAAAAGATAGGGATATACAATTGCATGGATTAACAAAGCCATTGTTTGTTCACAGAAGAAATGTTTGTGTTTTGTACCCACCTCCAAAAGTCTTTTATGAAATTGGTTTTCAGTCTTACAATAGATAGCATCTTGAAGAGGTAATATGCAGTGTCTATACAGAGGTGTCCTCTTGCTGTTGTAACAAATCCCATAAGCAAGGTGACTAAAGCAACACAGATTTACTCTTACAGTTCTGGAGAAATCCAAAATGGCACTTACAGGGCTAAAATCGAGGTGTCAGTAGGACGTACTCCTTCTAAGGGCACTAAGGATGAGAGGGTGGATTCATCCCTTGTCTTTTCCAGGCTCTAGAGGCTGTCTGCGATCATTGGCTTAATGATTCCTTTCCATCTTCAAAGCCAGCAATCACGACTCTGACCTCTGACTCCATCATATCTCAGACTCTCCTGCCTCCCTTTTTCCCTTATGAAGACCTGTGTGATTATACTGGGTCCTCTAGGATAGTCCAGGAAGCTCCCCTTCTCAAGAACCTACATGTAATTACAAAACTGAAAAATTGCTTTTGTTGAGTAAAATAACAGTCACAGGTTCTAGAGATTGGGACATGGACAACTGTGGGTCTATTATTCTACCTACTGCAGAGATAAGCTTATGGTGAATTAGGAGGATTTTATCACATCAGGAATTTAGACCTTATGCAGTTGTGTGGCAATGAAGATCTCCATCTGCTTCCTGGGCCCCTCTTTTCTCTACCATATTGATATATTAGCTATCTTAAGTCCTCTGATTCAGATTTACATTCAGTTTCTAATCTTACAACCCAAGGTTTTTTCTCCCCTGCTCTATTCAATACATGTAATGTCTTTACCTCTCCCCTTCCTTTCAATTGTCCTTATTGTGAGTAATCATTTGAAAAGGAAAATCTACTCTCTTGTTTTTTCTTATTAATGATAGTGTGTGTGTGTGTGTGTGTGTGTGTGTGTGTGTGAGAGAGAGAGAGAGAGAGAGAGAGAGAGAGAGAGAGAGAGAGGAATGCCTTCTACAGGACCAGGCCTGCTGCGATCCTTTCCTCTTGTCTTTAGCTCCTGGGACCTTGAGCACATGCACACGTGCCTACCTCATTCCAGGGTAACAGGGCTGGGAATGTGAATCACTGTCAGGTGGTGTCCAGCTTCTCTTCATGTTTTTTTTTTTTTTTCTTTACTCATCATAGAACATGTGTTTCATGTGAAAATGAGAAAGACAGGGAAAGAGAGAGAAAGAGAGAGCAGGATACCCTGCACAGAGCTTTGTCAGACAATCATCCCCTTCTTCCAGTTTTCCAGTCCATGGGATCTTTGGCACTTGTACATGTGCCTGGAATGTTTCAGGTTGACTGGACCAGGGATTTGAACCATGATCACAATGTGGGTCCTTCTATCCTCTCCCTCCCAAAACATATATTTGGTACCTCTCCTAAGTGGTAGATTACTGCTATACTACAAAAACAGCTCAGAAATACCTTTAAAAAAAAAATAGCAGATGTGGGCATATCATCACTCCCTATTCCATTGCTAATTCCATTTCAAATACAGAAATCTGTAAATGTGTTACAGAATCAATTTGTTTAAGGATGTCAGCTCTTTGCTTAAAGGCAAAGGTCAAACCACAACACCAAGCAAAGCTCATCGACATAGATGACCACATCCTGAGGACTTTGGGGCCACCATTCTGGTTAATTTTATGAGTCCAGTCTTAGACTAATTTCTGAAGAAGGCATATGGAGAGTGAGGGTAACATAACGCTATTCACAATATCAGTGATCAGTAGACTTTTCTTATTTTCTTCAAAAATAAAGGAAGGAAATGAAAAATGAAAATCTATGTCAATGAAGTTTTTAAAGTTACCGATTTACACATAACAGTCAGGAAATACAAGTTAAATATCTCAAGGGAACATTAGCTAGTTCATATTTCATGTGTTTCATTTTAAAGTATAACACTTAACAGTATAATTAGCAATCAAAAATATTTTATCTGTGCACTGTGGGTGTTTGATGTTATTATGAGATCCTTGATTTTTGCATTTCCTGACTTCTGTGTTTAAATGTACAGCCTTAATGTTGCATTATTGTCGTGTCTTACATTAGTTATTGATGGCTTGTAAATGAAATAGATGCCCTAACAGGTCTTTTCTACCTCTAACTTCCGCAGATAATTTCTGCAGACACACATTTTATGAACCAATATTACAGAAGCTCTATAAAATCCGTAATGGAAAACAACACAATTCTTGCTGAAATGTATAGGGGTTCTAAAAGGTTTTTCCTTTGTAACAATTAGGCTGAATCTCTTCGAAAGGTTGTTAGTTGTTTTGCTTCTTTATGTCATTACATCAATTTTACCTAACACTGAAAAACTATTTCAAAAATTAAAGCTCCACAGCAATTTCCAACCACCAAGGACTTAAATGTAAGCTTTACAAAACCTGCCTTATGTTGCTTCCTGTACAAATCCCCAAGATCCCAAGCAAAGGACAGAGTGAGTTAATACTTAAAGCTATGCTAATTGTGAAAGCTGTTTCTTTTCTTGAATATCTATGATTTTCCATTGCCCCATTTCATTGGCAAATGACAAAGGGATGATGGTTTAAGTGCTAAAAATATTTTTCATTAAGAATTTTACCAACTTGGGGCTGGCAGGTGGCATGGTGGTTAAGGGCGCTGGACTCCCACATGGACAACCGTGGTTTGAGTTCCGGCTTGCTTTCCCACTTTCTCTCTCTCTCTCTCTCTCGCTCTCTCGCGCTCTCACTCTCTCGCTCTCTCTCTGTTTCTCTCTGGTCAAATTAAAATAAATAAATAAATAAACAAACAGATAAAATAATTCCTTGAAAAAAAGGTTTTTACCAACGTAAAATTCAAACTTTTAAACATAAGAAGTTTCATCAAACTTTAAAAAAAAATCCATATAATAGATGTAAAGTGTATAAATCAGTCTTTTTACACATCAGATTTCTGCCAATGCCTGCTTGTCCTCAGAACATCACACGCACCTACCAATTCAATGGGAGAAGAGGAAGCAGAATTCAGAATCAAAAACTCCTGTTATTCTCTGCCTAAATACAAACATTATTGTTCTGAAGTTCTCCTACTCTTCATATTGCATGGATAAAAATTCGGATATCAGCAATTGTAGATCCTATGATTTATAGTATGATGAACCCATGAACTGGTATAACTGCTTAATATACATGGGCTGGCAGTTGACATGGATATAGAATTTTACAATTTAGTCACCTAAGAAAAAGTGCTAAAAATTTGGTGTTATTCATTTATGTTCAGTAGTTCAATTTTGACCTTAGAAACCTTGAATCCAAGGTATAATCATAATATACAACATACATGAATACAAAATATTCTCCACAACTTCATGTTATTTCAGCCTCAGAGAAGAATTCATAAATGTACTAAATATATGTTTTTGGGGGGAGATGAAAGAAGATAGAACACATATCTTTTGAAATACTGCATAAAGCTTTCTGCAAATCTAGTGCATTTAGTTACATGAGGTGGAGAAATGGAGGAAAAAAGATTGTAGCATGAACACATACTACTGGGTGTGCTTTCTCCCCCACCCACCTCTCTCTCTCTCTCTCTCGCTCTCGCTCTCTCTCTGAGGAGTACATGTGCCCTCTGAAAAAACACACATACACACACAAACACATCAAAAATGGAGAGTTCCTCTGTTGCCAAACTTTTTCCTCTTGCACAAAACAGTGGACTAACTTATACTAAGTACCTAAGAGAAGACAAATTTATAAAGTATTACTAAGCAGCAGAGGTCCACTAACATTTTCTGTAAAGAGCCAGATTGTAAATATTTTAGTCTGCACAAGCCACCTATAGTCTCTGTCCCTTCCTTGATATTTGTTTGGTTTGGGTTTTTCTTTTCAATAGCCCTTTTTTTCTTATTTATTTATTTATTTATTTATTTATTTATTTATTTATTTATTTATTTATTTTTGGAGAGGTTTTTGTTATAGGGCGCGTGCACTCACCAGAAAGAGAGAGAGAGGGAGGGAGACAGAAAGCGAGAAACCACCCCCCAGGGGGGATGGCCATGCCACAATATCCTCTCCTCCATTCCCCTCTCAGGATCTTGGGCACATATGCACATACGCCCAGAGTGTGTTTAAGCCACCTGGTCCGGAACTCGAACCACGGTCGACTACATGGGGGTTCAGCGACATAACCATTACGCCAACTGCTGGTACTCCAATAGCCATTTTTAGAAATGTAATAATTCATTCTCAGCTATGGGCCCTGAAAAACAGGTCTCAGGGTGGATTCAACCTACAGACCATAGTTGACCTTGTCCTGATACAAAGGAATGGAAAACACCACCCAATTTTCATCCCAAGGCTGTCTGATTCCTTGATACCGTCAGTTATTCTTTCCTGCCTAATGAGAAATGAATGAATAATTTATTTTGCTTTGGTTTCCTCACAGCATGTTCCTTTAGAACATGACTAGTTCTAAGAGTTAATCTTCCCGAAGTATCAAGCAAAAGCTGGATCACTTTTCATAACTACCTCCAGGAGTCATGGCATGCTGTTTCTGCTGTTTTGCAAGCCAGCTCAGATTCAAGGGGAGGGAACACAGAGCTCCCACATCTTGATAGGAAGACCATTGAGGCAGGTAGGCAATGTGAGATGGGAAACATCTTCACGGCCATTTGGGGGAAGTACATCTGCCACACAGCAAACGGTTTACGGATATATCCTCCTGCAGCTGCCAACTGGAGTTAGCACCTGCAACCCAAGTTCCTTCTCTGTGCTTTTAGTGTGGCGACTATGTTAAGCAGATTAAATAAACCTTCATAGTCTAGCCTTAGAGAATCATTTGAAATAGTTCATAAAACTTTCTGCAAATCTCATGTATTTAGTAGCAGTATTTATATTTGGAAAATAGACCCCACAACTCCTTTCACATGTGCACACACACACACACACATACACACACAATTGTAGAAGTTCAGTTTGTATAAAATAATGTAAGGAAGTCAATATGTATGAGCATACCAGAAGAAAAGCAGGAAGTAGATGAATCCTTTTCCCTTATGAATGGTTTCTCATGAAGGCTAAAATTTTCCTTAATTTGTAACTTGAAAAAGACAGGGGACCAGCAGTTGGCGTAGTGGCTATGTCGCTGGACTCCCACATAGTCGACCGCGGTTCGTATCCCGGACCCAGTAGCTTAAAACTCATGCCGGGCGCGTGTGCTTACGTGCCCAAGATCCCGAGAGGAGAATGGAGGAGAAGGGATTGCGGCATGACCATCCCCCCGGGGGGTGATTTCTCGCTTTCTGTCTCTCTGTCTCTCTCTCTGTCTGGCGAGTGCATGCACCCTATAGCAAAAACCTCTCCAAAAAAAAAAAAAAAAAAAAAAAAAAAAAAAGGACACAGAGCCCTTTCTGACAATTTTTTCTTGGGAGTCTAGGGGATATCACTGGCCTTACATGTTCATTATTGGAGGTGCTTTCCAATTTCAGCATCTTAAACCTACCTCTTAAATTGCTTCAGTTTGCAACTTGCCAGTAATCACTTTCATGTTGGGATATTGACCTAGACACATGGCGAAGAGTGGCCAGTTAAGCAGCGTGTGGCAAGGAAAAGACAGGCTGTGGGCTGCACCACTGCCCATCTCAGCTGCCAGTTTAGAGCACCACCCCTTTATCAATTGTTTAGAGACCTACTCCATCACGAAGACCCACCCCGGCAAACCACGCACTTCACGATTGTCAGGCTTTCATTTGATTCTCCCCTGCTCAAGGAAGACGCTGACAGACTTAATGGAGACATCTGCATCATGTTGAATTGTTAGTGTAATACAAACACCTTAAAAACCTATTCTTTGCTCTAAATATCTGAGCAAGCCAACCTCACCTGAATAAAAACTTTTCAGGCATGTTTTTATGGATTTTAAAACACAGATGCCCTATTTCTCAGCAGATTATGAGTACAGATATGGGTATAAATTGTGGTTACATACTGCTTTTGTATTTCCACTGATCGTATGATAGTACTAACACACTTTCCAAACAGGCAAGACTTGCAGGTAGATATCGGGTTGGGTATAGAAATTACAAAGCTGATCTGTAGCCACTTAGAATAAATAGCATACTGTTCTTCTAATGAGTGTTTACTTGCTAAGGCTTAAAATTATCACTGTGAGTAAAACACATGGTTTTAATATGGATTTTAGATTTATTTGGAGTGGCTTAGGGAATCTCATAAAACTACTGAGACCTAATCCCCCCCAGCCCCTGGCCTCCATGAAGTCAAACTTTGATGTTAACTCTGAAAACTTGCCAAAATCACAAGAAGGGTGTGACAACTTAAATATTCCTTAGGACTAGTTTATAAGCATTCCTTCAGAGGCCTTCCTGCAGTCCAAAGTATATTTACATTTTTTCAATATACAGTATACTATCAACCCTGCCACCATTGCATATCCAAAGCAAATAATTCACAATAATTCATCCTTCAGTCAGCATCAGAAAACCATGAAACGTAGATCTCATCTGAGACGATAGCCATTAACTTTCTGTCATATTATCTCATGGCCTGGCATGAGAAAAAGTATTAAAAGTGACCATCTAAGAATAGATCATCCGTCTGATCCTTGGGTTATACATTATTACTCTGTGCTTCTTTGGATGAAGCTGTAGGACTGGAAAGCTATATAAATGAACCACATTAACCGGCACCCATACAAAATCACCTTCTCCGAGGTATGCCTCAATATTCAGCCCTAAATTTATATCCAGGGTTTAAATGAGAAGCAAACATGAAGCATGCTGCCATGGTACTATAAAATCAAAGTAGAATTACTGCCTCTTAGACTACCCAGGGCCTTCTACACGGGAGAGTTTTTAAATAGGAAATACAATATTTTTATGGTTTAACTTGAGGTTGCTCATGCATGGCATGAACATGTTTAACTGAAAGCCTATGTTTATATGGAGAGGTCTGATGGAAAGTAATAGGACCTAAAACCCCTGTTAAGAAATAATAAATTTCTTTTAGAGTTTGGTACCTAACAGGAACTCTAAGTAAAGCTGACATTCTTCCAAGCATATGTGAAGATAGATTTTTCCTCAGGAAAATTATGACAAAAAAGAAAAATAAAAAATAAACCTCTTTAACATCAGGACATGCCAAATCTGTTTGTATTTATTAGGGTCACACCTCTCCATTTACTTAATTACCTGCCTGGGCATTTGAGGGTGTAACCCATCTGCTAAACAGTGAGGTGAGTAACAACAGGGAGGTAATGAAACAGAATGGTGATGCAGGAGACAAGAGGCAATGACATGAGAAAGCAAAACTGAAAAGATTCACCGCAGGGAGAAGGAGGTAGCACAGCAGAACCCACATGGGAAATGTTATGGGTTTTGGGGCCAGAACCTCCCTGGGCATGGCAGGCACACACACATGCCTGTGATACTGAATGGCTGAATCAGGGAACTGAATCATGAGGACCCTCGTGAAGTGCACGTTCACGCTCTGTCTCTCTGTCTCTCTCTCTCTCAGAAGAAAGAAATTTCGGAGGGGGGGAAGAAGGTACACATCTGAAGGTGTAATTCTGAATTTCTTTTTTTTTGTAGGGGGAGGTGAGAGTTTTTCTTGCTATAGGATGTGTGGCAGTTGACAGAGAGACAGAGACAGAAAGCAAGAAATCTCACCCCACACACACACACACACACACACACACACACGGGGGGAGGGGGGGGGCGACAAGGAGGGCACACCATAATTCCTTCTCCTCCAATCTCCTCCCAGGATTTTGGGCATGTAGTAAGTGCACTGGCATGAATTTCAACCTGCCAAGTCCAGTACTCAAATTGCTGCTGACCACATGAGAGTCCAGCGCCTTAACCACTGCGCCACCTGCTGGCCAGGAGGCTGGGATTCCTAAAGATTCCTAAACACCCAGATGAGAGAAAGACTTGGAATAAAAATAGGAACATGAATTAAAAATCTAGCTTCCACCTCTATCACCACTTGGCACCTAGGAATCAATTGCTTGTACAAAAGTATCAGAAGACTCTTCTCTTAAGTATTTCCTGATTC
The DNA here is from genome assembly GCA_026018925.1 of Tupaia tana. Lineage (NCBI taxonomy): Eukaryota > Metazoa > Chordata > Mammalia > Scandentia > Tupaiidae > Tupaia > Tupaia tana. The sequence goes on along the minus strand of JAKSZU010000020.1, from coordinate 4,966,437 downwards.
CCGGGGGAGAAAGGGGGAAGTCGCTTAAATTCTGACACTTAGTTGTAATAGGCATGTACCTGCCCAGTTGCTCTAAAGTAAACCCATCCAAGCTCCACTGGGCACAGAACTCCTGATGTGCTTTCCATTGCTTTAGTTTACATATGGACAGGCAGGATAATGAAGTATGTGAGGCAAGTCTGCAACATGGTGGGCAACTAACGTTATCACAGGAAATGGGTGTAATTTAGGGAGCAGCACAGAATAGTAAACTAATGAAAATAACATCCTTAGCAATAAATTAGAGAGAGATAAAGAGACAGAGAGAGAATGATACTGAAGGAGAATCCAATATCTTGAATTTTTAAGAAATTATTGCCGAAATTAAAAGTGAATTAAATCATCGAGATATTAAATGTTTTAAAATTTTGCTAGAGACGTAGGAACAGAAGACAGAAAGATGAGAGAATATCTGAAAAAAACAAAAGTATCTTCATATATCATACAAGTGGTCCAGCGTGTAACCTACTGGAGCTCAGATGATCACCCTAAAGTAGACAAGGAGAGAAAAATCATCAAAAACAAGATAGAATGTCTCAGAACTGAGTGACATGACTCTCAGGATCGAACCGGTGGGCTAAGTGCTCAGAATTCTGAACAGAAAAATACCCATATCAAGATAGTCTGTTGTAAAATTTTGTAGTGCAAAGATGAAAAAGAAAGTTCAAAATCTTCAAAGGGGGGAACCAGCAGTTAGTGTAATGGCTATGTCGCTGGACTCCCACGTAGTCGACCGTGGTTTGCGTCCCGGACCCGGTGGCTTAAAATTCACGCTGGGTGCGTGTGCGTGCATGCCCAAGATCCCGAGAGGAGAATGGAGGAGAAGGGATTGCGGTGTGACCATCCCCCCTGGGGGGTGATTTCTCGCTTTCTGTCTCTCTGTCTCTCTGTCTGTCTGGTGAGTGCACGCGCCCTATAGCGAAAATCTCTCAAAAAAAGAAAAAAAAATCTTCAGAGGGGATTAAAATTGATCTGCAGATGGGTGGACTTTGTGACATAGAGGTGATGTGCTGTTGAAGAAAGACCAGATCCCACGTGGCAACCACAGTTTGAATCCCCAGTCCAGTCAGCCTGAAATACAGCAGGCACTTGGACATGAGTATTCAAGTCTGAGGGGCTGGAGGACTGGAGGAGGAAGTGGTGGCTTGAAGATGCTGCGGAGAGCGCTCCTCTCTCTTTCTTCCTCTCCCACTCTCACATGTGCATGCACATGCTCTGTCATGGACAGGGATAAACATTTTTTAAATAAAAAGAGTAAACCTTTATTTGCAAATGAAAAAAAAATGGCCAGCAGGAGACTTATGATCAATGCTGGATGCTAGAAAATGAGACCATTAAGACCCTCAAGATAAGTGATTTAACCTAGAAGGAAGTCCCAAGATGGTGACTTTTCACCAAGAGCAAGTCTACGTCGTTAGGGCAGGAAAATGAGCTAGTGATTGAGGGTAGCAGTCTGTAAAGCAGGGACTCGAGAAGGAATATCTACTATGAACATTTTTTAAATGATAGGGTACAAAAGAAAATAGTAAAGAAATGGGAACAAGGATATCATGTACAAAAGCCTGTTTGACTTTTTAGCTTACAATTCTTTTTTTTTTTTTTTGAGAGGTTTTTTTTTTTTGTTTTTTTTTTTTTGGTTTTTTTTTTTTGCTATAAGGCACGTGCACTCGCCAGAAAGACAGAGAGAGACAGAGAGGCAGAGAGAGACAGAGAGACAGAAAGCGAAAAATCACCCCCCAGGGGGCATGGCCATGCCACAATCCCTTCTGCTCCATTCTCCTCTTGGGATCTTGGGCACGCACTCACACGCACCCAGTATGAGTTTAAGCCACCAGGTCCGGGACTCAAACCGTGGTCAACTATATGGGAATCCATTGATGTAGCCACTATGCCATTTGCTGGCCCCTAGCTTACAATTCTTATATAGTCAGAATAATGTGAAAATAAGTATTAACTATCAAACCTGAAAACTAATCTACACAGCTGGCAGGTGGCGTAGTGGTTAAGGGCACTGGAATCCCACATGACCAACCATGATTGGAGTCCCAGACCTGGTGACTTGCTTTCTCACTGTCCCCATCACTCTCTTTCTCTCTCTGTCTATCTTCCTCTCTCTCTCACCTTGTCCCTTCCTGGTCAAATAGAAAGAAAGAAAGAAAGAAAGAAAGAAAGAAAGAAAGAAAGAAAGAAAGAAGGAAGGAAGGAAGGAAGGAAGGAAGGAAGGAAGGAAGGAAGGAAGGAAGGAAGGAAGGAAGGAAGGAAGAAAGAAAGAAAGAAAGAAAGAAAGAAAGAAAGAAAGAAAGAAAGAAAGAAAGGGGGAGGGAGGGAGGGAGGGAGGGAGGGGAAATAAAGTTAGATTAAAATAACTCCTAAAAAACTAATATACAGGTAAAATGCAGAAAACATATATGTTATAAAATGGAATGTGTTTTCATCAAACTTGTTCATGTGAAAGTAGAAATACCAGATTTCTTTTACATAAAGAAAAAAAACAGACAAAAAATGGAGAGAATGGCAAAAAGTATTATAATTCTCTTGCAAGAATTAAAATGTAATAGTCAACATAGAGACACCGTTCATTCAAAGAAATCCACTAATCAAGCTGAAAGCAAAAGCAGAAAGGTTGAGGTCAACATTTCTGAGACAGACAAGATCAGGGAGAAGAAAGGTTTCATTATTTCATCAGGCAGTCCTGTTTGTGGCTATTGCCATATTGTAAATGTCTATTAGAAAACAATGAGTCATGCTCACAAAGAAAAATAGACATGAATAAATATATGTGTATAGTATAATTCAAACTGATCCCATGAGGGATGTCCCCCAAAATAATAAATTTAGGAAGCAAAATAAGTCCTTACATTCACAGTTTTGGTGCATGATTCTGTGTAGTGCTGTTAACTTTTTGAGGATTCAGAATATTATGTTATTCAACCATAAACCAGTATTCTTCACTGGTCCATTCCAGTGTTTAAATATGTATTACAGGTTACACTTCTTTGTAAATTCTATGACAGTTAACATTTTATTTACATTTGCAATACAAATTAAGCATCCAAAATTCTAAACTGTGAATACTGCAAAATGTGAAAATTTTTGATCAGTGACAGGATAATTTCAGTGGAAAATTCCATACTTGACCTTATGTGATGGGTCGTAGTAAAAATATTATATAAAATTACCTTCCAGCTGTGTGTATAAGGTATTATGAAACATAAATGATTTTCATGTTCATAGCTGAGTCCTCCCCCCAAGATATTTCAATATGCATGTAGAGTTACTTCCAAAATCCAAAACAATATCAAAATCCAAAACACTTCTGGTCTTAAGCATTTGGATAAAAGATACTCAACCTATAATTTGTTTAGCTAACCATAAGGATTACAAAGAGTTGTTTTTTGTTTTTGTTTTTGTTTTTTTGATTTTTTTTTAATATTTTAAGGTCTTGTAGAATTCCCTGGAATTCCCTTTACTCATTTGCAAATTGCAAGGATTAATATCTGTCAGGAATCTGAAAACTTTCCACCTTCCTTTATAATGTAATAACAATTTGGAATGAATGCTATAGAAATCAGGACTCTTCACAATGACTTCTTTCAGGTAAGCAGGACTTCTTGATTGATTAGGGACTGCGGAAGAGGTGGGACAGGAGGCAGTAATAGTATGAATAGAGGATTGGTATTGAACCAGGGAGGAAATGACTGGACAACTGTGGTGACTTCAGGCAAAGGTCTATCTGAGGTGCTGTCATTAATGAAAAATTAAGGCAAAAATTAAGACATGAAATACCAATTCATCTTCCTGAATTCACAGAACTAAAAGAAAACAAGCATCGGTCATTATCTCATTACCCCTCATTTGTTTTCTGCTTTTTATTTGTTCATTTGTTTGTTTTTCCCCAGCATTTCTACATTAAATAGCCTCTAGTTCAAATATTGCAAGAGTGTCCTACTAAGATTCCCTTTATTTGCTGGCTATGCTTTTTTTAATTTTTAAGGTTTTTGCAATGGGGGTGTGCACTTGTTGGAGAGAGACAGAGAGACAATGAGAGGGAAAGTGAGAAGACACTCCCTATAGGAAATCACCATGCCTCAATCTCTTTTTCTCTATTCTCCTCCTGGAATTTTGTCGTGCACGCACAAGTGACCAGTGTGATTTCATGTCACCAGGTTCAGGACGCATAGGTAGGCCATGTGGTAGTCTAGTACCTTAATCATCATGCCATCAGCTGACTTTTGTGCATTTTTTTAAAGAAAGATGTAAGGGAGGAAGATGGGAAAAGGGGAGGGTGAGAAGGAGGGAATCAAGGGGAGAAGAAAGAAGCAAAGCATTGAAGGTACCAGAAATGGAAAGAAATCTGCTGATTTATAATGTTTATGGTAATGTCTTTGACTGAACCAGTATGCAGTGTAATCACGAGATAATTCATTTGGTATCCTGTAATGATACACAGTGATTAAATGTTTAATTTTTTTTTAAAAAAAGGATAGAAAGATATGGCCAATCCTGCATCATAGAAACATCCTTTTGTTCAAAAAAAAAATGATGATCTCCTTTAATTTCTAAATAACTTTTTATTAAAAACATAATGGAAGTTTTCTGTTGAGAATGATGTATATGGTAATAGCTTTGACTTGATTGACACACAATGCATGTATGCCTTGGAAAACCATATTGTACACTGCAAAGATGTACAATGATTAAATGTAAATTTTTAAAAAATAGAAAAAATAATGAAATCTGAGGTATGGGATACAAGCAAAGGTAGTTAATATTTAATTTTGAAAGTGTTGTTCCAGGAGCTAGTGATTAAGGGATCCAGACCCTACATGGCCAATCACACAATTCTAATCCCAGTCCCAGTGACTTGAAAAGCACTCTGGGCACACATCTGTGCATGCTCAAAATCCCAACAGATTGGAGAAACAGAGGAGGCATTGTAGCATAGCCATGCTCCATGGGAAGGTGCTTTCTGCCTCTCCTCCTCTCTCTCTCTGTCTCTCTCTAGCAAACACATATGCTCTCTGGCTTATTTTATTTTTTTTTTGGAGAGGTTTTTGCTATAGGGCGCGTGCGCTCCCCAGACAGACAGAGAGAGACAGAGAGACAGAAAGCGAGAAATCACCCCCCAGGGAGGATGGCCATGCCGCAATCCCTTCTCCTCCATTCTCCTCTCAGGATCTTGGGCACGCACGCACACGCGCCCGGCGTGAGTTTTAAGCCACCAGGTCCGAGACGCGAACCGTGGTCGACTACGTGGGAGTCCAGCGACATAGCCATTACGCTAACTGCTAATTCCCCTCTCTGGCTTATTTTTAAGATACTGGTCCATAAAGAAGTTGGAGATCCTTATTTTATTTTATTTTCTTAAATATTGACAATAATATATTATCCTTTTTTGTCACTTTGTTCACCAAGAGACTGAGAAGTCAAGTACTACAACTAGTCACAGTAAACAATATTAAACATTTCTTTAAGCTTAACTGTTATACCCACCTTTTATTATTATTGGTATTATTATTATTTTAATAGTACTGCTTTAAATGTTTTGTATATGTTTGTGTTTCTTTTATGCTCCCTTAATGAAGTAGAAAGGAGCAGAAGAGAAGATATATTTATTAAAAGTATATGATATTCCATGTAATTTACATATATTACAACCCTGTTGGGTTTGTATTATTATTTCTATTATACAAATGAGGACAAAAATGTAGATGGGGTCAATGAATTTGCAAATTAAATTAACACTAACTATACGTGAATCTAGGGCTGAAATTTCAACCCAGATATTTCTCAATGCAAGCCCGTAATCTTTCTTTTAGAGTACAACATTTTTCTTCCCACTGGAAGTGAAGTTACTCTGAGAGTTGACTGGAGATGTTTTATCTAGTTGTGATTACAGTATTATAACAGATACACACACATACATGTGTGTGTGCATACGTGCACACACTCACAAGCTTCGAAAAGATGCATGGCAAAGACCAGTATGGGAAATGTGAAACATTCATGCAATCAGGTTCTGAGTCCCCACGTGTCCTTTACTACAGTGGCATTTTTGTTTACTCTCAAATCAGCCTAGGGAAGTTGTACAAACGGACATTAGCTCCAGGGAGCCATCGAAAGAAAGAGGGAAGGGCAATGGTTCGTCCCATTTAGAACTTCTGAAATGAGTGCTAGGACTGGAGTTTGTAAAGTGGGTTTTGGATTTGAGAAGATAGAAAAATTTTAGAATTCTCTCTACAATACCATGGGTGTATTCCAAAAGAACAAAAATGGGAGAATTCCTCTCTGCTGTTATACTGTCAAAGCCAAATGGGGTCATTAAAATCTGTGAGGGGCAATTAGAATGGGTGAACGCGTAAAATTAACCTGTTAATAAATAAATCTGAAATGTTGTGAGTGTGATGAGGCACTTATGAAACAGAAAATTGTTACAAAGGGAACTTCTCCAGATTTTTTACTATTAGGATCTCTTTCTAAGGATATAAAAGGAAAGCACATTCACATAACACCAATTATCCTTCTCATTACTGGAAAGATACTCTCAGGTAGATATTAGAGCAACTTCCTTGCTATGATAATGATACAATCAAAGCAAATACTATTAAACAAAATGAAACGTTATAAGCTATTGTAATTAGAGAAGCACAATTTAAATAATCCGTACAAGTTTGTAAAAGCAGTAAAACTATGCTTACAGGATTTACAGTTTCATTTGTTCCTTTCTCTCCCTTGGCTGGTAAATTCATCCAGCTACTTATTTATTTATTAAAGTGCTTTAATCGCGGGAACTGCTCTCTCGTCATTGCATTAAAGGTGGCCTTAAACTGAGCACGGCAGAAGGAGGTCGTGATTGTGCTGTAGAGCTCCTCTACGATTAGATACCACTAAAATGAAATGACTCTACTGCTGATTAAATAGATTTTTATAATTAAATAGGCTTTACTTACACCAGTAAAACTGACTGGTAAAAATATATTCTTCTGTCTTCCTTGTTCAGCATTAGCAAGTCTCTGCTTCCTGGGTTTTTATCTAGCTGTGTTTAAGCATTTTAGAATTTGTGATTTGCTTTTCTGAGATCTAGTGCAATTATATATTTTCAAAGTACTCTATAAGGCTCGATGAATCATCTTTACTGACTCCTCTGAATAGTGGGTCAAGACTATCATTTCGTTTGCAAATAGAAGAGGGCACACTAAGTTTAAGTGAATCAATCTAAGTCAAATAAGAATAATTTACATATTATTGTTTTTAAATTCTAGGATGCTATTAAGGGTGTAAAAGAAAAAATTGTATGAAGCGAAGCCATTTTTTTCTTTTAATGAAGAAATTAGCATGATATTTCAGAACCAAGAAGTTAGACATGACCAAAAGGTATGAAAATATGAGCAATTTAAGATTGAGAATCAAAGCAGGGCTGGCTCCATTGTGTAGTAGTAATTTGTTGCTTAAAGAATCTAGATCCTTGGGACCAGCAGGTGGCATAATGGCTGTGTCGCTGGACTCCCCTGTAGTTGACCATGATTCGAGTCCCACACCCTGTGGCTTAAACTCATTCTGGGTGCGTGTGCATTCATGCCCAAGATTCTGAAAGGGGAATGCAGGAGAAGGGATTGTGGTGTGGCCATACCCCCAGGGGGTGATTTTTGCTTTCTGTCTCTCTGTCTTTCTGGAGAGCACACGAGCCCTATAGCAAAAACTTCTTCAAAAAAAAAAAAAATCTAGATCTTACACATGGCCACTCTAGTTCCAATCCCAACATAGTCAGCCTGAAACAGGCCAGGCATGCATGTGAGTGCCTGCTACCTAGGAAACCTAATAAACCTAATGGTTAAAGGAAGGGATGTGGCATGAATTGACTCCATGGAAGGTATTTTTCTCTTTCTCCTTCACTCTTTCTCACACGTATATGCACACTCTTACACATATTGGCACACTCACACACATATGCATGAAAAAAAACTATTTTAGAAAAATAATAATCAGGCCAGCCCATGGAATGGTTGTAAGGTGGCTGGATCCACATGGCTGACCACAAAGTTCAAGACCCAGACTGAGCAGCTTGGGAAACATGCCACGTGTGTGTGTGTGTGTGTGTGTGTGTGTATCCCCCCAAATCCCACATGGAGAAAATGGAAGAGAAAGGATTGAGGTATGATTGTTCCCCACAGGGAGTGCTTTTGCTTTTTCTTTCTGTCTTTCTCTCCTTCTCCTGTCTCCCTCCACTGCGTACACATACCCTCTGGCAAATTAAAATAAAATGAATAATAATAATCCATGAATTTTTGCAACTACAACAGCAAAACTAAAATACGGTCCCCACCACGTGACTCGGCTTGGATCAGGAGTCACATAATGGAGTGACCTCCATACCTATTACTCACTAAGGAGCATTGCAGGTCAACTTACGGAGCACATTGCATACCAATTACATAGCTCCATCAGTCTTGTCACGTTTGGCAGCACACAACCAGAGGTTATTTTTTTAATTATTTTTGTTGCCAGAAATAATTAATAAAATAATGAACAATAACGGGCTTGAGAGAAGCAATAAAACTTGTAACTCTCCCATTTAGTTGTGAACTCCATGTCAGTATGTTCTTTATTACACATCTGAGAGAGGTCCTGTTGATTATATTCCATAAGGAAAATAATCTCTTACTTAACTCATCCCCAAAGCTTCCGTTAGCAATTACAGCCAACAGAAACCTATGTGCATTCTTGACAAAGAGTATTCAATTACTCTAACCCAGGTACTTTTCTGTAATTTTAGAACACATTAAAAATAAGTACATGAATTAGACAAAACAAGGAATGAGGGTCACTTAAAAATAACTGAGATTTTTTGAAATTATTCAATCATTTGTCCCACAAATATTTAATGAGTGTCTATTTTGTACTAAGGATAGACAAGGTTGTACCTCAGCTACCACAGAGAGAGAAAATGGGCATGGTCCCTGCTCTGGCAGGGTTTATCATTTATAGGAGAGAGATACATTCTTTAATTCTATTTACACACTTTTGAAATTAAGAATAGAGAGCAAAAGGAACCAGCAGTTGGTGTAATGGCTACATCACTGGACTTCCATGTAGTCAACTACAGTTCAAGTCCCGGACCTGGTGGCTTAAACTCACTCTGGGTGCGTGTACATGCGTGCCCAAGACCCCGAGAGGATAATGGAAGAGAAGGGATTGTGGTGTGGCCATCCCCCCTGGGGGGAGATTTCTCACTTTCTGTCTCTCTGTCTCTCTCTTTCTGGCAAGCACACGCAACCTATAACAAAAAACTCTCAAAAAAAAAAAAAAAAAGGAAAGAAAAAAATAATAGAGAACAAAATGCAATGATAAAAAAAAAACCTCTCTCCTCTCCTTTTCCTTTGTCCTGTTAGTCATTAGATGCAGAGGCTCTGAAACTATTCAGTGTGGCTCTCAACAAGTTGGTCAATTTCTCTGTATCCAATGTTCTCATCATTTAAATGAGGGAAATGATAGTCCCTATATAAAAAGGGTTACTGTGAAAATTAAGTGAGTCAATCAATGTAAAACACAATAAAGAGACATGTGGGTCTTAGAGTAAAACTTAATACATGCAGGGCCAGCAGGTGGAATAATGATTAAGGTGCTTGACTCCCATGTGGTTGACCCTGGTTTGAGTCTCAGACCCAGCAGCTTGAACTCATGCTGGGCATGTGTGTGTGCATACCCAAAATCTTGAGAGGAGATGGGATTGCCACATGGCCATGCCCCAGAGGATGATATCTCACTTTCTGTCCTTGTCTCTTCCTGTCTCTCCCTCGAGTGCACAAGCCCTGTGAGGAAAAAAAAAAAAAAAAAAATTCAAAAGAAAAATGCTAGCCAATGCTATTATAATGGAATTGTTATTTTTATTATAATTTCCCTGACTTGTATCCTTACTTGGTTAAAGTAAACATCACAAGAGATAGTGACAAAGTCAACAGTACAAAATCCTGGGAAGCAAAGAGCTAGTTCATTGATAGAAACCACTACATCGGTGGTCTTAGCATGTGCAGGTTAAGTTTTATCCACCATAGAATTAGAAAAATATGCCCAAGATAATTGGTGGCACATAATAATCCACAGTTACTTGCCCAAAGGACTTAGAAGTACTTTCAGAGGGAAAAAGTAACTCATGATATAAAGGAAACAGCTGAGCCCACGAATTTGGTGCAAGGCTATTGGGCCATGATGAGGATGCAAGGTGATGCTGAGCACCAAAACTCTCTCAAATTGCTCTTCAGCCCAGCTCCTGAGCTCTCGCTCCAGTCCAAGAACAAGTCACACTGAAAGGAAGTCTAAAGTTGGTTTTATTTCCCTCAGCTGGATCACCATGAGAAAGTTCAAAGTGTCAACCTCAGTAGTGTCTGTCATTCTCTCCTAGATACGGGTGAGCATCAGGGCCTGTAGACAAGTCAGAGCAGGACAGGAGCCAACAGCAGGCACCCTCCAGGAAACCAGGACATTGAGCAAAGAAACAGAGCATTTCTAGGCTTCTGCAAAGTAGGCATTAGCTTATCCACAAATACTGACTTGTGTCTGTTATTTTGACATAGTCATTACCTCTCAGTTTGTGTGGTTTAGAATATTCTAATTTTTCTATCCTTTAATAAGTAATTTTAGTGGGTAAACATTTTTAAAATGTATTATGAAAATGTTTTGATTCATACTTACAGTTTAGAATGAGCAATACTTTTCTTACTTACTTTGAACAGAGAGTAAACCTTCTTTCCTTTCCTAGAAAGTAAACTACTCAGTGCTGTTGTTTGTTTTGTTTTGTTTTGTTTTGTTTTGTTTTCTTAAGAGAAATTTTTTTGCTGCAGAGCACATGCGCTTACCAGAGAGGGAAAGACAGACAGACAGACAGACAGACAGAAAGCGAGACATTACTCCCTAGGGGGATGGCCATACCACAATTCCTTCTCCTCCATTCTCCTCTCAGGATTTTGAGCACGTATATACACACACTCAGCATGAATTTGAAGCCACCCTGTCCAGGACTTGAACTGTGGTTGGTCATGTGGAAGTCCAGTGACATAAACATTATGCCATATGCTCGTCCCTCTCTGCTGTTTTTATAGTAGACAAAGCTTACCATCATAAGCAGTTCTCCATTCTGTATCTTTTTGACACTCTGGTAATACTACTTTTAATGTAGATTGTGGCTTAGTAAGTAAGCACAAAAGATACTGCTTTCAAATACTTATCTCCAGGGTAATATAAATTAATCCAGGAAACAGCTTTCATTCTTGAGCAAGAGATGGTGTAGCACTTACATTGCTGAACTCCCACATAGTCGATTATGGTTTGAGTCCCAGACCTGGCGGCTTAAAACTCATGCCAGGAGCATGTGTGTGTGAGCCCAAAATCCCAAGAGGAGAATGGAGAAGAAGGGATTGTGGTGTGACCATCCCTCCTGGGGGGGAGGGTGATTTCTCACTTTCTGTCTCTCTGTCTCTCCAGTGAGTGCATGTGCCCTATAGCAAAAATCTCTCTTAAAAAAAAAGAGAGAGATAAAGAGAGAGAGCTAGAGAGAGATCACTAGTTGTAGGTTAGGGAAGTAAAGGTTCAAATTAGGCATGCTCAGTTCAATGCCTACCTTTTGAACTGAATTCTATCCTACTGAACTGAATGATTTTTAGATAAGTGGATTTTCAACAAACACATGGAAACATGGGTCCTCCAAATTTTTCTTCAAAAAGTATATATTTGAGAACTAATTACTTACTCCAATGACAGTTGCTACTTAAATCTTGGTCAGAATTCATTATGGAAAAAAATAAATTTTCAGAGCCAGTTTACAAACTATTCAAAACACCAGGCCAGTACTAATTATATGGTTCCATCCTTCCGAAATTGCAATTTAACAATCAGATTTGGTTTGGAATCCCTTCTGGCCTCTTCAAAAGCACCAAATTATTCTAAGCAAGAAAGCCCTCCACTGAAGTGTTTTAGAAGGAAATTCTCTAAAGGCCACGCCTGAGTTGCAGCGATGTTTGAGCAACAGTGTGAGAGTAACAATATATTATTAGTATAATCTCCCAATAAGTTTTAAGAGCAACACTCTCATTTGTACAAGCTTAAATATATGCATTACAGCATACATGAAATTTATATATTTCCCTTAGAAAATATGAGATTCACCAATAATAAGAAATGGTATATTAAAGTTGGTCATTTGAAAATGATAGCCAAAAAAATTTTAAATTAGGTAAATACTAGGCCTTTGCAAATCTTTTCTGTAACTAAGATTTGTGGTTAGGGGGACCAGCAGTTAGCATAGTGCCTATGTCGCTGAACTCCCATGTAGTCGACAGCGGTTTGAGCTCTGGACCCGGTGGTTTAAACTCATGCTGGGCGCATGTGCTTGCGTGCCCAAGATTCCAAGAGGAGAATGGAGGAGAAGGGATTGCGGTGTGGCCATCACCCCTGGGGGGTGATTTCTTGCTTTTTGTCTGTCTGGCTCTCTGTCTTTCTGGTGAGCGCACACGCCCTATAGCAAAAAAAAAAAAAAAAAAAAAAAAAAAAAAAAAGATTTGTGGTGGGGTACTTTCTAGTAAAAACAAAACAAAACAAGCAATGGCTTTTCAGTAGCTATACTCTCATCTCTACAGCTTTTTTAGACTTCAGGTATATTCCACTGGATTTTGCTAGTATTTTATTTGTAAATGATGCTACTATATGAATAGCAGTGTTATGATTTTGGGTAGCTTGAGCTCTTTTAAGTCTGAAAGATATATATATACTTTTTTTACTTCCAAAATTTCTGACACAAATAGACCAGGTATGCTAAAAATCAAGCTATGAAAGTTATAGTTTCTCAATGCATTAGACCAATGTCCTAATCAATCTTGGGAATGTGATTCCTTCAAGTGGAATTTAACACATGTACTGAACTGTATGAGCCAGGAAATTCAGCATACCATATTTCAGATGAAAGAAATGTACCTTCTTATAAAAGGGCCCATTCATATAATGGGGGGATAATAACTTGGGCATCTGGCATAGTCCTGATCTCAGACCGCTTGACCCAGAGATCCGATGTCTAATAGCTTTATTACAAAGCCTAGACTTACCGTCTGCCCACGAATGTCCGTGGATTCCGGCTGCACAAACAAAGGCAGAGGATGGCCAAATTGGTGCCCATCTACTATTGACATCTGGAAGACATATGAACACAGCCCACGATGATCAAGAAGGAAGCAGGTGTTGGAAGGAGACCAAAAGTAAACAGCTCTCCTCGTCCCTGCAGGCATATGTGCAAAATAAATCATTTCTGAGATGGTGATTAATGTTTTATATTTTTCTACTCCTCCTCCCAATAGAATTAAATTAACATGCATCTAGTACTTATGAGACGGAATTCTTACGGCCTTCTCAAAGGCTAGTTTACTATTTATGAATGTGGTTTGCTATTGTGCTTTTTACATTTCTTTAATGGCCTTGATAATGGTGGAGACATTGGATGTTATGTGTTTTCTGCATTTAGTGGTCTTTGTCTTAAACTCTCCTGGGATGGGATGAGTTGTGATCTGACAAATAGACCCATTCTTTGTGCTCTCCACTCTGTTCTTGCAATGCCTGGTAGGGGAGTCATAGCTACTGCATTTAACACAGCAACCTTCCTCACCCATCCACTTCCCACACCATGAACTGTACTGTTCGTGGGCTGACATTTTGATCTGGAGAGAAATTTTCATGACATCTAATGCAGTGGGGTTGGTATTCTGCCTCATATCTCCATGTAGCACCATACACCGTCACTTCTTCCACTTGGTACTGAATCGCAAATCACTTCTTCTGAACACTTAACCAGGAGGGCTTCTTATTTGCATATTTCTTTTTTTTTCTTTCTTTCTTTCTTTTATTTTTTTTTTTTGAGAGGTTTTCTCTGTAGGGCGCGTGCACTCGCCAGACAGACAGAGAGAGACAGAGAGACAGAAAGCGAGAAATCACCCCCAGGGGGGATGGTCACGCCGCAATCCCTTCTCCTCCATTCTCCTCTCAGGATCTTGGGCACACACGCACATGCGCCCGGCATGAGTTTTAAGCCACCGGGTCCAGGACGCGAACCGCGATCGACTATGTGGGAGTCCAGCTACATATCCATTACGCTAACTGCTGGTTCCCTTGTTTGCATATTTCTAACATAAAGTGGTGATGTGCAGATGTCCTAAATGTTTTTTTTTCTTTTTTTTGAAGAGGTTTTTGCTATAGGGTGCGTGCACGCACCAGACAGAAAGAGAGAGACAAAGACACAGAAAGTGAGAAATCACCCCCCAGGGGGGATGGCCATGCTGCAATCCCTTCTCCTCCATTCTCCTCTCGGGATCTTGGGCACATACGCATATACGCCCGGCATGAGTTTAAGCCACTGGGTCCAGGACTCGAACCACGGTCGACTATGTGGGAGTCCAGCGACATGGCCATTACGCTAACTGCTGGTCCCCCTAAATGTTAATGAGCTGTTCTTGTCTCTGTGTTTGGAGTGTTTGTGGTCTAGATGATGTATAAAACAAAGAATCAGGCAAAGTCCCAGGACTCTTCCCCATCGTCTGAGTCATCTGGTCAAGATCTTGATTTTCTTATCTGTAAAATACTTAAAGTAATTGTTGTGTTTGCCTCCGAGTGTGGTTGTAGGGGTGAAACAAGTTTATACAGGTAAAATCCTTAATATGTGGAAAATATTTAACAAATGCTTGCCACCATTAAATATTGCCAATTTTACATAAGCTATTGTATCTAGAAGTTGACATAATTTTGTACAACTAATTTTATAATCACTAATAACTTATTGATATATTATTTAACTCTGTAATTTCTTATATTATTATAAATATGTAATATATGGATTCATTTTATGATCTCTGAAGAGCTACCTAACTCAGATGAAACATTTATAACATAACATCTTTTCGAATATGTTTTTAGAAGATTGCTGTAATAGATATAATGTAACAGAGATTAGAAACTCAAAATAGAAAGTAAGTCAGGGACCAGCAGTAAGTAGTGGCTATGTCACTGAACTCCCATGTAGCCAACCACGGTTTGAGTCCTGGACCCAGTGGCTTAAACTCATGCCAGGCGCGTGTGCATGTGTGCCCAAGATCCCGAGAGGAGAATGGAGGAGAAGGGATTGCGGTGTGGCCATCACCCTGGGGGATGATTTCTCACTTTCTGTCTCTCTGTCTCCCTCTTTCTGGTGAGCACACGCGCCCTATAGTAAAAACCTCTCCAAAAAAAAAGAAAGTCAGTCACAGATACATGAGGTGTTATCAACATATTAATCCCTCAATGCTCGGTTTAATAAAAAACAGCCATGGCTTAGAACATATGTATATAAGCATGTAGCTTTTGGAAAGAGATGATCAAGTTTGAAACTTCAGAATATGAGTTTACTTCTATATCACCTACATTTTCAGATACCAAATTTCAATATTAGATTTTACAAATTTTCTTTTTTCTTCTTTTTCTAACATTGAGATTTACATATCATATTAATATACATTGTATTAATATAATTATGATATATGAGCTATGTAAGTAAACATAACTTCCATGTAATAATATATAAAATAGTTATAATATTATCATTAACATAATTGAAGTTAAAATAGTAATATGATTATGAGAATAATTTGGACTAATTATTGGGTGTCATTGGAAAAATCATGATACTTCTTTGCATAGGAAAACATGTCATGACTTTTCTGACAATGCAGTAGAATAATCTAATAAATCTTTGCCAATCTAATAAATACTTTCTAAATAATTTTTGTGAATATATTTTTCTTTCTCTTTTTTTTTTGTTTTTTGGAGGTTTTTTTCCCTATAGGGCACATGCGCTTGCCAGAAAGACAGAGAGAGACAGAGATACTAAAAGCAAGAAATCACCCCCCAGGGGGTATGGCCACGCCGCAATCCCTTCTCCTCCATTCTCCTCTCAAGATCTTGGGCATGCACGCACACGTGTCTGGCAAGTTTAAGCCACCAGGTCTGGGACTCTAACCGCGGTTGACTACGTGGGAGTCCAGCGACCTAGCCATTATGCTAACTGCTGGTCCTCGTGAATATATTTTTCAAAATTATAGGAAATAATATTCCCTTTGTGGAAAAAGCAAGCAAAGCCTTTTGGTTGCATAGTGATTAAGGTTAATAGATCCCACATAGCCAACCCTGCAGCTTGAATCCTGGACCTGGAGGCTTGAAAAAACATGCCAGGCCTGTGTGCATGGGTACCTCAATCCCATAAGGATAAATAGAGAACGGATTGTGGCATAACCATCCCCCCCAGGTGCTTTCTCACTTTCCTTCTCTCTGTCTCTATCTCCAGCAGGCACACACACTCTATAGCAAATTAAAAACACACACACACACACACACACACACACACACACAACACAACAATAACAGACCACTATCCCAATTTTTCTCTGCTGCATATTCTCAGGGCTTCCTGAGTAGCAGACTGTTGAATCCTTCTGAGAAGAGTGATAGCTTCCTCCGACTTAAACAACAACTTAGGCAGCTAAGAATGTTCACATTGCACACTTGAATCTAAAAAAATTACAGCTTAGTAACAAGACAGCCTGTGATGATGTTCAGGAAGACAGACAATTCTCATTATTTAAAGGACTTCATCCTACTAATTAAACTTCATTCATGGAAGAGTACGAGGCCTTGCTTGCCCAGCAATTGAGCATCTTTGACTTTGTTGAAGAACAATAACCACTGGCACTCAGACAGCGGGCATTCTCAGAGTTGGGAGATTCTGGGAATGCATCCCGGCATGGATTAAGAAGAAAAGGTTGATGTGATAGGGGCAGGGAAGAGTAAAGTGTCCTCTCTTGATGACTCTACTCTTTAATGACTCTCATATGTAGTATATAAATACTAGGAAGCTCATCTTCGCTTCAGTAATACATTCTCATTGCTATGAAATAGGATCAATAGTTCAGCATATGAATAACAGGTGTATTCTCATGCCTATGGCCCATTGGCATGCTATGGTTGTTTACTCACAGGAAGATAGCTAAGTGAGAAATGGTGGCAATGAGAACGGACACAAATCCCACACAATTGGACAGGCAAAGAAACAAGCTTTGGGGGGCACTGGAGTCTGGGAAAGCAAGGTGTGGTGATCAAGGGAACTTGAAATCTCAGGCACAGCTTCTGTAATCAATAAGTACTGAATTTTGAAGGAGTATGATTTGTGCAAACATGTGGGTGAGCAACAGCAATGAAAGACTCCGGAAGGATAGTGATATTGTAAAACCCAAACTGGCAATAGGCACCAGGGAGGGCTTCTGGGCATTAGGACATGGCCTCCACCAGTATAAGGAAGAAGAATCCCAGGGCTTAAAAAGTATTTGCAGAAGACGCAGGATTTTCATACAAAACAGGAATGGGTATGAGTGCAGAAGCCCAGCACTATGAATTGAGGTATACAGAGTGACACTGGAGTCAGAAATTTTAATGCAGTAGGCCTATTCTCCATCACAGAGGACTTTAGTGTCACAGCAATGAAAGTGTCCAAGTGATCAAATGAATGTCACCACATGTCATATGAGATCTTCAGTGAGTGACTCTGAGACCATGTCTGTCAGAATAACAAGGAGGGTGTCCTACTTCAAATACCTGGCCAGACTGGAATGAAAAGATTGAAGTGCCTTCAATTTCCTATTAAGTTAAATTTTCTATTAAAACATGCATTCAGGGACCAGCAGATGGCGTAATTGTTACATCACTGGACTCCCACATAGTCAATCGTGGTTCAAGTCCCAGATCTGGCAGCTTGGAACTCACAGTAGGCAAGTGTGCATGCATGCTCAAAATCCTGAAAGGAGAATGAAAAAGAAAGGATTGTGGCATGACCACCCCCCATCCCACCCCATCCCCTGCCAGGGGGTGATTTATTGTTTTCTGTCTCCCTGTCTCTCTCAGTCTCTACAGGGAGTACACATGCCTATAACAAAATCTCTCTAAATGTGTATATATATATATATATATATATATATATATATATATTCATCACCAGGCATAGTGAAACAGTGTAAAGGGTACTTCTCTCTGCTTCTCTCTATCATGAAATAAAAAATAAGCAAAGCAAATAAACTTTTTTTAAAAAGAACCAGTATGTGTTTATCAAGCAGCCAGGATGCCTGAGAAAGTAGGTATGGGATCTAGAAATTAAGCAACCTCAGGGATAACATGGTAAATAACAGATCTCAAACGTCAAGACCCTTTAAGCAGTAAGGTCTCAAAGTTCACCTATGGAGAAGCTGGGGCAAACAGAGGCAGGGGCATTGAGATGTAAGTCAGTGTGGATGGTGTGACTAAACTAACTCAGTTTAGATCCAGTATGCATGTTCAGTGAAGTAGACGCCACACCAGCTGAGAATGCTGGACAGGACAGTGTCTTGGTGTGAGTTGGGAGGAGAACTCCTGAAGGAAAATGAATCCCTAAAAGAGAAACAGAGGAACTTTAGTGGTTCTTAAGGTAAGTCATAAAGGTCCTCTGGGGACCAGTGGATGGCAGAATGGCTACATCACTGAACTCTCATGTAGTTGACTGTGGTTCGAGTCCTGGACCCAGTGGCTTAAATTCTCTCAGGGTGTGTGTGCATGCATGCCCAAGATCCTGAGAGGAGAATGGAGGAGAAGGGATTACAGTGTGGCCATCTCTACAGGGGTGTGATTTCTCACTTTCTGTCTCTCTCTTTCTGGCGAGCGCACGCACCCTATGGCAAAAACCTCTCAAAAAAAAAAAAAAAAAAAGGACCTCTGAGATGAGCATGTTGATGTGACATGTGCATGAATACATTCCTAGGAGTCTGCTTAAAAGCTATGGCATTGCTCAGCCAGTGGTGCAGTGGTAGCACGACACTGTACAATACTGGAAGACACGTGGCCAAATGGGTTTCATTTTCAGGTTGACCTGTACATACATGTGCCCAAAAGACTTAGGTTGGAGGTACGAGGCTGCATTATGAGACAAGTCAAGGATGTTTATCTAAATAAATAAATAAATGTGACATTGCAGATAATATTGCCCTTCCCTTACAGGAGCATCTTATGAACCCCCAAAGCCTACTTCCAGGTACTCTGGAGATAGTACTTCTCCCTCTTACAGTGACTGTGGAGCTTTACCATCTTCTCAGGATATTCCTGGTATGACACTATGTGCTTGTGTGTGTGTGTGTGTGTGTGTGTGTGTGTCTGTGTCTTTGAAGGTGGAGAGAGAAGCAAAGAAAATCTAGGTGAATTAAAGACTGCCATTATATCTAGCATTATATCTTCGTGACATTTGACAGCACATTAATCCTATTTATACAAGCAAGCTTTTGTATTAATGACTGTATGTCAATACTAATGATCAGAACAACAAAACCATGCCTGAAGGTGGAGGCTGAAAGACTGGGATGAAATCAAAGTGGGCACTATGGAGACATCTCAGAAGGAAGAGTACTTCATTGTGTTTCTCTAAAGCGCTTGCCTTATTTGCCACTTCTAAATAAAGCACTGAGGGGAAAAAAAGGCATTTTTCCCCAAAATTGCTGAAACTTCCTAAACAATAATGTTACATTAATTGTGATTTGAGAAGATGGATGAGCATTCAAAATTCAATACCTTTTTATTTTTAACTTACATGTACTAATTTGTCCAATGGCTTTGTAAAATCTACAGTAGTATTTATCTTTAATGTCTTACATACAACCTTAAAATATAAATATTATGTGTTATAATTATTATTAATGTGTTATCAATGATCAAGAGATTGCTTCAAATCCATCTGCTTACAGAGGATAATCTTTCTTTGAAATATACAGTGTGTCACCAAAAAATTATTTAAAATAACAGATTTGTGCAAAAGTTACAAAAAGGGACCAATTAAACTTTGGAAAAGGAAAGACTTATTTATTCTAAGATAAAACATGAAGGAGGATGAGAAAATTAATGAATGAGGTAATTATAAACCAGAAGGTATTAGACTAACTTAAAACACATAAATAATGACCAGCAGATGGCAGAATGGTTACATTGCGGGACTATCACATAGTCGACCATGGTTTGAGTCCCAGACCTGGCAGCTTAAAACACACCACGCACGTTTATGTGCATGCCCAAGATAACAAGAGGAGAATGGAAGAGAAAGATCGTGGTGTAACCATACCCTCTGGAGGGAGATTTCTCACTTTCTGTCTCTCTGTCTCTCTCTGATAGCACATGCACCCTATAGCAAAAATCTCTCTCAAAATAATAAATAAATATACATTTTAGCAGAGTACAATCTGGAATAAGACGATATTAGGAAGTAAAAGTTAATACATTTTTAAAAGGAACTTAGATAACATTTAAAATGAATACAAAAATATATCCAGTGGAATTTCATACTTGATCCTACATTAAGAATTCCAAATTTCCTGGAATCAGAGGCCAAGTCCACAGTAACACTTTCAAAGAAAATGAAAATACACTAGAAAAATTGCATAAGAATTTAATTCCTACAGGCCAGCAGATGGCCTAATAGTTACATCGCTGGAGTCCCACATAGCAGACCATGGTTTGAGTCTCAGACCTGGTGACTTGAAACTCACACTGGGAGTATATGTGTATGTGCCCAAGATACCAGGAGGAGGATGGAGGAGAAGTGATTGTGGTGTGGCTCTCCTTCCCGGGCGGGGGTAGCGATTTCTCACCTCTCCTCTCACTGTCTCTGTTTCTCTCTTTTCCTGGCAGGTATATGTGCCCTATGGCAAAAGCCTCTTAAAAAGAAAGAATTTAATTCACACTCAAGTGTCAATAAATGAATGAGCAGAGGTTAAAGAAATAATTAAGAGAGGAGTCCAACTACAATAAGAACAAGAGAAGGAGGAATTCTAGGTGTAGGCTAATTTCATTCACTTTATCATTTTGCCCTGGACTGGACTAAATGACCTGGAGCTCAGACACCTTGAGAAGTATGTTGCAATAAGGGCAGACACATTCGGCAATAATTGGATTTCTTAAATGCAAATAAGTAACATTATTTCTGTCCACACATTTGTTATTCATTGTTACTTAACCGCGAACAAGTGTAAAATCCATTTCTGACATAAAATATGTTTTGTTTACTTTACGTTTTTGTCAATATTTCCCACTACAAAGTTCTTATTAGGAAATCTAGCATGAGTAATTACTGGGCTAGAATTTCAACAAACTTAAATATGTAGCAATCATATTTTTGTAGGTGATTTTAACATTAAGAGAAGTTTACAATTTCTCAAAGTACTGTGTGTTAGAATTGCCCCCAAGGGCATGTAGGTAAATTAGGTTGAACAAACTAATTAGTAGAAAAATACGAATGCAAGTAAACATGGAAAATATGACTTACAAAAGTCTTAATCTTTTTTCCAAGATGCATGAAAACTGTTTACTTGTTGAAATAATTGGCCAGAAATGTGTAAATTGGTAATTTTTTTTTAACTAACAAGTAGCTAGAATTATATGGGATTTCATAATAGTTTATTTTTTGTTGGTATTCATAGCAACACAATCAATATGGACCTTATTTCCTTAGATTACAATGAGGAATTCTTTCACTTGAGCCTCTTTGCTACAAAAAGCTTGCATAGAACTAGCTAGCAACAGGTTACAAACCCCACTCTATCTTCTCATCAATGAGCATTGACTGGGATGATAATAAGATTGCTGTGTCCTTTAGAGAAAGCCTTGGAGAGGCTGAACTGTGACAAGCATGTGTGAGATTCAGAAAGTAACTCTGATTTCTGGTGACAGTGAATCTGGCCTGTCTACAAACTCAGTTCCAAAGACGATCCCTTTGAAGGTGCTCAAAATTCCAAGCTCTCTGCTGAGTGGATTCTACATATTCTGAAGACATTGAGGGATCTGTTACCTCAGGATCACTGATTCTGGCTCTCTAATTTAAGACAGGTTTCTTGACTGGAAGGAAGAAATTAGGTTTAGCCACCAAAAAAGAATTAAATGAAAAGTAGTCTTCAATTTCTGTAAGTCTCCACTCAGATAAATGCTCTTCTCTCCCTCTGGAGGTAGGAGGCAGTCTGATTGGTGAATGGATAAACAAGGACAATCATACCAATTCAAGTCATGTCTTCCGCCATAACAGTATTTTTTAAAATAAAAGAGTTTTGGAGCGAGACAGTGACACAATGTTAATGCAAATGGACCCACAGGGGAAAGGACTGAGTTCATGTCCTAGAATGTCAACGAACACATCAGGGCATGTGCTCATCATATAAGCCAGCTGCACTGAAGATGGATCACTGCATGGAGACCTTGCTGGGGATGCCTCCCCTTCTCTCTCTGTCCCATGGAAAAAAATGAATAAGTAAATGTTTAAAAATAATAACAATTTTATTTATGAAACTGGAAAACCTACAACTTTAATCCTTGACTTCCCTATTATTTGAAAAATGAAAGTAATGGTAGAGTTATCAATAGGATTAAAAATATTCAGATCAAGGACCAGCAGTTAGCGTAACAGCTATGTCGCTGGACTCCCACGTAGTCGACCGCGGTTCGAGTCCCGGACCCGGTGGCTTAAACTCACGCCGGGCGCATGTGCGTGCGTGCCCAAGATCCCGAGAGGAGAATGGAGGAGAAGGTATTGCAGCATGGCCATCCCCCCTGGGGGGTGATTTCTTGCTTTCTATCTCTTTGTCTCTCTCTGTCTGTCTGGCGAGCGCACGCGCCCTATAGCAAAAACCTCTCCCAAAAGAAAGAAAAATATTCAGATCAGTGGTAGTTATGCATATGAGAACTTGGACAGATATAACCCAGAGAATAACCAAAAGGAAAGAAAAATTAGGTAAAACTTGGACTTGGCAATAAATGCATGAGTCTAAAGACTTAATTATATTAATAAACTGTAGAGCTAGTGGAGAAGAACTGAAAAAGTCTGAAAATGCAAGTCTTCTTTGTTAGAATTTTACGTCCTTTCTTTCTGATTTCAAGCCATATTTACAAGGATACATTAGATTGAAAGCTACGTGGTAGTGGAAAACTAAGTGGCATAAACTCATGTGGCAGAGCCAAGGACAAAACTCAAGATGATGTATCACTTGTCTGTTTCCCCTTCTTCAAGAACAAAGGTCAATTAATCAAACACTTAACAAATATTTAATGAGTACCCACTGTGTGTTCAGCACTGCAAATTAGTAAATTAGTGCCTGCTCTAATTTTAACTCATATCCTATTGGGAGGCAAATAAGATACTTTTTATTGGTTTTGAGTAAATATATACAATTATACCTGCAGGACAAACTAAATCAGAAGTTGTATTAGATCCACATCTGGTGTGATTTGGCACATGTGCTGTCTCTTTTATTTGGAATTTCATTTTATACATGGTGTCTTTTTAAAAATAATGAATAATTAATGTGGTTTATTTCCAAGCAGAAATATGAGTGACCCGGAGATGAGGTATACATGCCTTTCTCAGGGTGATTACATACAGGGATTTCTTTTATTTGATTTTGAGATTGACAGACAAAATTAGTGAAGATATTTCCATTGATCTGGCACAAAGAGGCAGAACATGTGGAAGCAGGGGCTTGTAGGTATAGGTGGGTTCCATAATTTCTAGGTTGGTGATTGGAAGGGAGGATCTGTGTCCTGGGAAGAGATTCTTAAGAAATGCTTAATCCACATCTCAAGGAAAGGGAAGTTCTGTGTCTTGGGAAGAGGTTAGCAAAACAATGTACTATAATCAGTTGAATATACATCTCAAAGATACTATGTCAGGGACAGGATGCAGGAAGAATCCTGTTAAATGGAAAAAAATGGTCTGTTACTGTTTGTGAGCATGACTTCCCCTAGGCCCTCTGGAAAGGACTTTGGAAAAAATAGGAAAAAGTAGTCAGACTTCTGTCCACAGTCCTCCCTATTGGCCAAAAATCATTCCTCTGAATGTATGTGTAGGCCACAAACCTGACGGGTCCCACATTGCTGGGAAGGCTCATTCCTAGTGGTCAGGTCCCACGCTGCTAAGAAGGCTCATCCCTAGGAGTCCCATGCGGATAGGATGACTCATCCCTAGGAGTCAGGTCCCACCGTGCTAGGAAGGCTCATTCCCAGGAGTTAAGTCGATTGTTACAGGCAGTGGAGTCCTGGGGGGAAGGACATCTCTGATTCAACAGTCACTTGTCTCTGGTTGAAGGAAAGAGTCAGGCCTCAAAGTTTAGTTGTCTTAATAACCATCTGGTTGCTGAAAAGTGTACATCTTTGATGTAGTACCATATTCAGTAGCGAAAAGTACATCTATGGTTCAAAGGTACACCTATGCCCCTCCCTGGCATCTCTATCTCATCATAGGATTATTCTCATTTAATTTCCTCTACAGGGTTGAAAATTTGAGAATATCTGCTCACACATACCCTACACATCAAGACTAAATTAGGAAGCTCCAGTAACAACATTTTTGCCCCAAGAGATAAAGTTGTAGTCCAATAATTAATGTCACTTGCTTCAGGAAATGCAAACTGATTGAGCCAAACTATTCACTCATCTGTACAATTAGGGAACAAAAAAAGAGAGAGATAAGAAGGAAGAGAAGAGAAAGAGAAGAAGAAAAGAGAAAGAAGGAGAGGAGAGGAGAGGGGAGGGGAGGGGAGGGGACGGGAGGGGGAGGGAGGGGAGGGGAGGGGAGAGAAGGGGAGGGGAAAGAGAGGGGAGGAGAAGGGGAAAGGAAAGAAGAAAAGGAAAGGAAAGGAAAGGAAAGGAAAGGAAAGGAAAGGAAAGGAAAGGAAAGGAAAGGAAAGGAAAAGAAAGGAAAGGAAAGGAAAGGGAAAAGGAAAAGGAAGAGAAAAAGATAGTGCACCTACACCTCTGTGCTTCAGGAAGATATTCCAATTTCACAAAAGTTCTTTTCTTTGTAAAATTTACCACCTATTCCTGATAATAGCAACATGGACAATGCTTAATAGGCTTCAGGTACTCTTCTAAACATGGTGACATACATATATATAATAATTTAATCCTCATAAGCTCTCTATAAAGAAAATACTACTAAAACCATTTATTAGCAGGTACAACATGAGCACTGACCTGTAAGGACAGATGCTGGACATAGTGCCAGGGAAGGCTCCTGGAGACTCTCTTGAGCAAACAGCTTCTTACTGGATCACTGAGGGGGCAGAGGTAGACCAAGGAAGTGAGGAGAAAGGGAGGAATTCAGGGGGCTTGAGACTAGAGCAATATTTACTAACAGTGTGGAGCATTTCATAGTTTTAACAAATGATATACAGGTGCACATAAGCTAAATGTCAGCCCTTGAGGATGGTAACACTGTTACCTCCATTTCATAGATAAAGAGGCCCCAGAGAGGACAAGTTACACAACCATTGAGTGGAGGGGCAATATTCAAACCCATGTAGTCTGATTCCAGATCCTAACTGCTATGTCATATTGCCTCATTCAAAAAATAATCAGCATTAAAAACAATAAATGGCTATCCAGCCGCTAACGTGCGCCAGGCACTGAGGAAGGCAAGAAGTAGAGGGATTCAGACATAAGCTGAGTAGAATTTTGAGAAAGATAATGGTTCTAGCACGAAGCGATAAAAAAGTAAAGGAAGACTTTAACACAGAGATGGAGATTTTTCTTCATTAAGCTGAAGGTGAAAATGTACTGTTTCTACATATTATCTGAATAATTGCCCCAATTTCCCATTATGTTGTATCAGAAGACAGTAGCTTGGAAACAGGATATGGTCAAGTTTCCAGTAATATCCCCAGGGAGGTAACAGAAGTAGTTCCAACTGCACCTTGGCCAAATTGCTTTCGTTTCGGAAGTCGATGATTAGCCGTGATTGGCTACGATTGCTAATGACAACAGGGGAAAACTGGATGAGTCATGCCAGGAATTCTCTTAAATGCATGACACAGGAAAGCAAATACAACGCTTTTCCCTCTCGTTCTCTATTTCTTAATGGTCCCCTACAGTGGCATTCTGCTGGTGCCATCTCCAACTCCTGGTATTGGTTTGTCATTGAGCATGACCAAAGATTGGTGTTCAAAGCTTTTGTAAACAATTTCACTTAAAATGGAATAGCCTCAGCATTTGGAAATAAAACAAGGCCACTGCTTTCCATTGCTGATTCAACCTTTCTTTATTGTGAAAATAGCAATTTAGATTCAGAGTATCTCCCTTGAAACTGTTTTAGGATGATGATAGGCATAAGATGTGATAACACTGCCTTTTTTACAATTAGTAGTTACATAGCATTTTAAACAAAATATCATGAAGACCCAAAAACTAAAAAGTAGAAGTCTATATTAATATTTGTTTCTCGAGTAGTAAATAACATAAAAATTAGAAAAACAATAATTTCAATATAGAGAGCAATCCAATCAACATTTAATAAACTGGAAAAAAAATGCTAACTTGAGCTGAGAAACCAAATCCCATTATACCAGCTTTCATTTCAAATGATCTCCAGGTGGCGGCTAGCCAATTTACCACATTGAAGGGAAAAAAAAAAAAAAAAAGTCTGACACTTATTGGAAAACAGACTCCAACTATTAAGGAAAAAAAAAAAAAAAAAAAAAAAAAAAAAAGACACTCAGTAGAGAATAGACAATGTTGTGCTAAAAAGCTATGTTATTTTGCCAAAAAAAAATTCAATCTGAGTGCAAAATGCCTCTTCCCATGTCTTTTGATCTGATGTAGCACTTGTCCAAATGGATAGACTCCCTAAAGGGAAAACCCATTTCAAACATTGAGGAGCTCTCACAAATGTGAAGCACTCAACCTCAGGCTTAAATATCCCAAATGGTCTCTTGCTGGTAACTTGAGAACAAAATCAGTGTTTCACTCAGAAAACAGCTTTCCTGGCTTTTATCTTCAGTTCCATTTGTGCATTGATATGAAGATCAGAGTCATCGACTTGAATGTGATTTAGAATCTTGATACAAACAATGAGACATTACACACTTTCTGGCCTCTAAAATTTGTATTCAGGCTTTTCTTTTTTCAGGGTATAATCACAGTCCCATCAGTATTCGAGGGATTTATGCACAGACTGCCTCTGTCAAAATCGTACCGAGTTAATGCATTCCAGTGTAGCTTGGTTGTGCAAATTATAGTCTTAGAAGGAGGATGTAACTTGGTATTTTGAAATACGCCATTTTATGTGGAGCACAGTTTCTCTTTTATTTTTTAAGCCTTTTGGTTTCAACAGAGTCACTTGACAATTTGGAAATAAAACGTAAAAAAAAATGGAGGCATAGATATAATTATATAAAGGTACGAAGAAAAGAAGGCAAGCCAAAATCGCCATTATATTACATCCAAGCAAGAGCAGTGAAGACTTCAATCAAGGCATAAAGACTGGCCTTACTTTTTGCCTTTTGAACTGATAAATAATCTCGCTAGCATTTATTCATTTCCTGAGATTTAACAACATATATTGCTTTCTTTCATCACTTTGCCAATTTTCTTCAAAGAAAACTACTATTTCAAGTTCTACAAGTTTCTGTAACCTCTACGATCTTAGTTTCCTCGTGGGTAAAATGAGAATAGCAATGCTTAGCTTGGGGAGAAGGTATGAGGGTTAGAAATAATAGATGAAAATCACCTAATGGTGCCTAGAACATAATGGGAGCCGTCACTATTATTATTACCCGAAAGCTATATCTGGACATGTAAATTGGAATAAAACACTAAGGCAGTTTTCAGACTAATTCAAACAAAAGAACACATTTTCTTGCAAATTCAAAGTAATTGAGGTAAATGTTAGAACATTTATTTGAATTATCGAGATACATAAATTGTTTCAATTTTCTACTTTACATGTCCAGAGACAGCTTTTGTGCATAGCCCCAGAGTAATCCAGAGACTTTTAAAACTCTGTTCATTACTGGAAGCCCTCACCAGCAAGTTTAGTCAGCCTTGATATGGACCTGCCTATATACTGCAGGACAAACTTCATTCATTAGTAGGACTTATGCCTCAGATATCAAAAACAAGGCTAATCTAGTATATGGTTCTAACTCTCCCTCACATCACGTAAGTTAGTAAATTTGAAATTTGCCTGAATGGGGAATAACAAAATAGCGGGCCATTTTCAGAAGTCATTACAATATAAGCTTTTAGTGCATCTTAAGAAAATTTTCAGAGAAGAAAATAAAATCTGCAAGAAACTACAGCAGAAATGACCATATCTACCTAATTTTTTTTTTAAATGTGCTTTGGTTTCTTGTAACTTTCTTAACAATAAACAATTGCCTAAGGAAAAGGAAATTGCAGTAAAGGCGTCTCACTTAAAAGTTTTAAAAAAAGAAGAACAAAAGAAAAGAAAAAGTAATTTTAAAAAAGAATATTTCATTTCCTTTTAAGTATAGGTATATCTAGGTATTTCTCATCAAGTCGAGTTGTTTAAAATTATTGTGCCAATATGATAGATTATATTGAATGAAAAGTGAGATTTGAAAATTCTCAATGCTATATTTATATCCTAAAAATAATATCAGAGCAGTGGCATGGAGTGAAAAATTTTGCCCTGAGCCAAAATTAGGATATCTGGAGATCAGTCCCTAAAAGGGCACTAAGCAGTCCCAAGAGTCATTGTTCTCATCTGTAAAATGAGAGAATCAGACTAAATGAGACTCCTCTTTTCCCTTGAAGCTGTAATATTATCTGTAGCACCTTTACAATGTAATTCACTTCGGTCCATGATGAATAACCATAATGCACTTTAATTTTAGAAATACTTATTTTCATTACTAGATTGGGCTGTCTTGAAACTCCCTAGATTATGTCTCCAGACATAAAGTAAATAAGGGAGAAGCTCAATTACATAGACACTGGCTTCAGAGTGAAGGGAAGGCCCTCCTTGCTGCTCATACTCCTGAAATGCTGTACTGTACAGATTGGGACCACATGGGAGGCCCTGGTTCCACTCCTCACCCACCCTAAAGACCATGTGTGCCTGTAATCTCAGTGATTTGGGAGGCTGAGTCAGGAGGATTGCAAACTCAAGGCCAGCGTGGACCACAACAACAGATCATGCCTGAAAGAGCCATCGTGGTGGCACAACACAGTAATTCCAGCTTGGAGCAGGGGTGTCATGACAGAGGTATCAAATGATCTGTTTGAAAAAAACAAATAAAAACCTGAGGGAAAAGGAAACTCAAAAGAAAAGGATGGTACGATTTGGGCAGCTCATATAGGTACCATCAAAAAAAAAAATGAGGTTTATTATAATCCAAATAGACCATATTAATCTCAAAAAGAAATTTTAATTGATAAAGAGATATCGGAGAAAACTTTCAGAAACCACTAAGGCAGAATTTTTGTAACAAGAGCAAGTTTGACTAAGTTATTGGATGAGTGTCGAGACCAGCAAGCTAAGACAGAGTAAGCCAAACATGACTGTTTCATGGGTGGTCTAATTATATTCATAAGGATCTATTAGAATGGCAACTGTTAAGAGATCATCCGCTAAAGAAAGTCAATTCAAGATCATTTAAATGACAAAATAGTACAGATATGACTTTCCCTGTAATTTACTTCAAATTTTTACACTCAGGATCATCATTCATTTTAATATCTTACCTATGTCATTTTTCTTATATTTTTACATTTGAGATTCCCATTTGAACTGGAAGATTATTAGATTCAAGAGAAAGAAGTAAGGCAAAATATGGTGTCCAAGTATAGTGTTTCAGGAGAAATACATCCAGCATCCCTGATACCCTGAGAAGTGGCAATAAAATGGGATCATAAATATGAAGGAACTCTGGTAAGAGACAGGTGGTACATATAGGAATGTAAAGTCTTCAAGGTGAAAAGGAATTTCTGAATACTCTATATATACATATAGTATTGTGTGTGTGTGTGTGTGTGTGTGTGTGTATACATATATATGTATATCCATGTATATGTGTGTGTGTATATCCAAATACATATATATATATCCCCATATAAATGTCTAATTCTGTATCTCAAAGATCAAAAGACCAGCTTCTGGGACCACCAGATGGCATAATGGTTGTGTCGCTGGACTCCCGCATAGTCGACTGTGCTTCAAGTCCTGGACCCAGTGGCTTAAAACTCATGCTGGGCATGTGTCCCAAGAGGAGAATGGAGGAGAAGGGATTGTGGTGTGGCCATTCCCCCTGGAGAGTGATTTCTCACTTTCTGTCTCTCTCTCTCTCTCTCTCCAGCGAGTACACACACCTTACAGACCAAAAAAAAAAATAAAAAAATAAGACCAGCTTCTTCTACAATGTTTTGGGGAAATGGAGATTCTGTCTTACTTCTCTCCTGAGGAACTTTAAAGAAAGCTGCTTATTAACATCATACCCCTCTCCTTGAAGTTCCTCACTCTTCCATAGGTCACCGTGTACTTCTCCACTGGTACCCACAAGCTTTATTCATAGTCCTCTCAGAAGGGATGCCAGCAAGGGGTTAAGTTAAGGTAGAGTACATATTCACTATCTTGCTTTGTCCCCTGATTTTCTCCGACACCATTAATCAGACATCGCTGAAAGGTTGGGTAATTCAAAGGAAATAACACATAGTGTGGGAAAAGTTAAATTCTGTGACAAATAAAACTTTTCCACAGGCAAAAGAGAGGCACAAAACAAGTGGTCTTTAAAACCATTTCTTTTAGGTTCCTAGTCCTCAGATCTCTTCCCTTCGTCGAACTCCACATTCTTTTAAGTTTCATTTGCCTTTAGGAAAATATTACTAGCAACCCCAGAGATTGCTCTCAACTAGGATCACTATTAAAAGCTGCCCAGAGCAAGAAAGTCTCCCTCCTTAGAGTCACTAACTCAAGAATGATGACCTGGGATCTTCAACAGGTGGATCAGTGATTATCAATAGCATTCAAGGCTTTATGGGGTAAGTCAGAGTTAAATAGAGTCCTCATGGCAACTCTCCTTACGACTCTGACTCTCAGACTCCAAAACTCCGAGAAATAAGTTGTTGTTTGAGTCAATCAGTCTGTGGTATTGTGTTATGGTATCCATAGCAAACGTAAAGTTAACCACCCACCAAATCATTTATATAAAATAGGGAGAAAGAGAGTAGATGAAAAATAACATATAGTACTTAACAAAATAAAGAAGGAAATATGTCTAATTACCACTATCCTCATTCCTGTAACTGGTCATTTCCTTCCTCCGTATTCATTCCACATAGTCTGTACCTTCAGCATATTTTAATTTCTTCATTGTCTGAGCCATTTGTGGTATGAGCATTATTTGGCATAATAGCAAATAAATCTACTCTATTTTAATCCTTTGGTTCCTGGACTCTCATATTCTGCCAGTGGAAAAAATAACATCATATAGTCGTTGGTTCAGAGTGAATAATGTATCATCTATGAAAGAACCTCAAATCCACAAGTGTTGTCACTTAGCAACTATATATCTACTAGACCGTTTCACTCTTCTTATCAGGCCACCTTTGTTTGGGGTTGAAGAGTATATAATAAAATCAGTGACTTCTCCCCATCATGGGTTTAAACCCAAGGCCTCTATTATTCTGTGTACAATGGCTTTGGTCAAAAGCAAGATTATTTGGGATACCTTGAATGATCAAGTTAGTTCCAGATGATAGTATTGGAAAAAATCATGGAGAGCAAGAAAGGCAGAATATATTTTCCTGTAAATTGTTCTCCCCTCCATGATAGAAGAAATCCAATGTGCCTCTAGGGAGCTGGACGGTCCCCTTATTCCCAGGCAATGGTGCATTTTCAGAGACACAAAAATGTGCCCTGTTATTGGAAGGCTAGGAACTCAATGGCCAGTTTTGTCTTGGTAAAAGTAAGTTCATAATTTTCAGCTGATGCCTGTTATCCTCCACGTCTGAAGCCATGGTCACTGTACACCATAGTCCATTGAGCAAGCTCCGAAATAGCTAGAGAAAGGGACTAACTGGCACCATGGAGTAGGTCATATTGTCTACCTGATAATCAGAGATTTTACCTACATTCCCTTGAATGAGCTTTTGTGTATGACATAAATACACTCTTTCTATGTCCCTATACCAAGAGTCCTCTCTCCAGATCTTTTCCCCAGATATCTATGTCCCCAATCTTTTTTTTTTTTTTTTTTTTTTTTTTGGAGAGGTTTTTCGCTATAGGGCGCGTGCGCTCGCCGGACAGACAGAGAGAGACAGAGAGACAGAAAGCGAGAAATCACCCCCCAGGGGGGATGGTCACGCCGCAATCCCTTCTCCTCCATTCTCCTCTCGGGATCTTGGGCACGCACGCACACGCGCCCGGCGTGAGATGTAAGCCACCGGGTCCGAGACGCGAACCGCGGTCGACTACGTGGGAGTCCAGCGACATAGCCATTACGCTAACTGCCGGTTCCCAATGTCCCCAATCTTAAACTTTCTAACCCTCTAACCAAACTGCTAACCAACTGCACTGCAATCACTTTAGATACATATGTTTCTCTATCCTTCTTTTTTTTATTTTTTTAAAGAATTATTTTATTTAACTTTATTTATTTATTTCAATTTGACCAGGGAGAGACAGAGAGACAGACAGAGAGAGAGAGAGAGAGAAAGCAAGCAGCCAGGTCCAGGACTCGAACTGTGGTCAGCCATGTGGGAATCCAGTGTCCCTAACCACCACACAACCTGCTGGCCCCTCTCTATTTTTCTTTTACAGAAAGTAAAGTATTCAAAGTTCTACCCACAGGGTTCAGGATTTATCAGTGTTTGTGAAACTGACCCTTCAGTTGTATCAGAATATTATGCAGAAGTATGTATAAACAAGGCAAAATATTTTTCCTTCCTGTGTCGTCCAGTCATAAGGAATGCCCCACGAAGCTATACATGTGAGTTAAGAGACAGTCAGAAATGTAACAAGAGTTGAAGTTTTTTGGGGAAAAAAAGAAGCAAAATATATAAGAAACAAGAAATGGAAAATTATTTGTTGGCAATAGCATGTACAATAATATCCTTGATTGAGCCAATATACAGTGTATTCTGGACAGGAAAACTTATGTGGTATGCAGCAATGATATGCAGTGAATGAAAGTAAAATAACTAAGATTAGAACCTTTGACATCTGATCCACCTGCTTATGTTTATAGGACATGCTTGAGCCTGATATTTTTTTTTTTTTTTTTTTTTTTTGGAGAGGTTTTTGCTATAGGGCGCATGCGCTTGCCAGACAGACAGAGAGAGACAGAGAGACAGAAAGCAAGAAATCACCCCCCAGAGGGGATGGCCACGCCGCAATCCCTTCTCCTCCGTTCTCCTCTCAGGATCTGGGGCACGCATGCACACGCGCCCGGCGTGAGTTTTAAGCCACCGGGTCCGGGACGCGAACCACGGTCGACTACGTGGGAGTCCAGCGACATAGCCATTACGCTACTTGCTGGTCCCAAGCCTAATCTTATATACCCATTACTATATGAGGAAGCAGTCCTGTTGCCCAAGTCAAATTTATGACATAGTTCATTGTAGGAAGCTTAGGTTAAATAGTTTTCCTGAAGGAAAATAATTATCAGAAAATAGCATAAAAAGTTACCTGAAAAGAGTCCACTTAATCCTTTGCATTCAGCTGCCTACAGAGAGACAAGAATATGGAAGATCACATATGACATTTCAGGGGTGTGACCTAGAAGTGGCATTTAAGACTATACCGACATCAATTGTCCTGAAGTCATTTTCAAAGCCTATCTAACTTTCAGAGTGTCTGCCAAATGTAGTTTAGCTCACTCTTCACCATCCCACAAACACAGACATGGCTCACCCGAAGACAGTCTAGACCAGCAGTTCTCAAAATGTGATCACTGAAGCAGCAACATCAGCAATCCCAGAGAACTAGTTCTTCTATGACACCTTGGAATCACTAAATCTGAATCTCTAGTGATGGGACCCAGCAATCTTTGTTCTAAAAGGCCTCCTTATAATTGCAGTGCATTTGGATGTTTTGAGAATCAGTGGTCTAGAGCCAAATGAAGAATTATATCAAACTTCACATTACCTTAGTGACTTTCCTTCCAGCCTATCATAAATAAAAAATAATCCCATTTCCCATTTAAGTTTTTATAACATTTCCTTTAGCTATCCCAACTCAAGAGAGAAGCCCTGATAGGAATTCTCAAGCCAGAATACTGCATCTTTTAGGGTTTCATTTTAGCTAGAGAGAAACATCAGGAGAACGTTGATGCTTTTCATTACATTATATTCTTCCAATGAACAGTCACCATGATCTGTTTTCTTAATGCAGAAATGAGTTTGGATTAATTAATATTACCTGTCATTGGTGGTATAATTTTAAAATCTGAAGATCCAAAAATGAATAAAGTCTGGTCATCTTCAAATGGCAAAGCAATAATCTCAATTATTCTAAAATTTCATGTTCTGTCACCTAAAATTAAAAATCAGCTTAAATCATCCCTAAAAATTTTTTAAGAAATTTAATCATGGTGTCTAAGCTATAATTAATTGGAACTATATTATACATCTTGAAGTTCAAAGTGAAGATTATTTCTAAATATTAATTGGAATTCATTCTAATTTTCATTAGTAAATTCAATAATACAAAATTGACCTTTCATATTTTAGAAGCAATTAAATTTTATTAAATTATGGTTTTGTATGTTTCAGTTTTATAGCTAGATTAATATATACTATAATTCTCATTCAAAGGTCTAGATTTGGGGGTTATTAAACTATTCACTGGATATAAGTTGGAATTAAAGTGTACAGAGATTTTAGAAATCTTTATGGTTCTTAAAAAAGTCATTGGCTAATTAGTATTTCAGTGAGACAGAAAAATAGAGGTGTTTAATTTACAATCAGGAATGATTCACTAATCCATAAACTCATGTCTTCTACATTTTGAAAAGATCATATATGTATTGGTTATCTATTGCTATGTAACAAATTACCCCAAAATGTAGCAACTTAAAATAATAACTATTTATTGTCTTACCATTTCTGCAGGTTAGGAATTTAGAAGTAGTTTAGGTGATTGGTCTGCCTCAAGGTCTTCCAGGTGGGGACCAGCAGTTAGCATAATGGCTATGTCGCTGAACTTCCATGTAGTTGACCGCAGTTCAAGTCCTGGACCCAGTGACTTAAACTCATGCCAGGCATGTGTGCATGCGTGCCCAAGATCCCGAGAGGGGAGATTTCTCGCTTTCTGTCTCTCTGTCTCTCTCTCTGTCTTTCTGGCAAGCACATGCACCCTATAGCCAAAAAAAAAAAAAAAAAAAGTCTTCCAGGTGGTTGAAGTCTAGAAGTTGGCCAGGGCTGCAGTCTCGTCTGAAGGCCTGACTAGGGGGAGGTGTGCTTCAAAGTAACTCACACAGTGGTAGGCAGACCCCACTGCCTTGATGACTGCTGGCCACAGACCTCCACTCCTCTTCATGGGCCTCTCTGTGGCCGATCAAGTGTATACAGCACGTCAACTGGCTTCTCCCAGAGTGAGTGAGAAGATAGTCAAAGAGATTACGGCAGAGAATAAGAGAGCACCTCGCACAGAAGCCAGTTTTTTATACTCTTAACGTTGAAAATGACTTACCTTCAGGAGTGGCAGACAATTCTGCCATGTGCTATTGGTCACAGAGATCAAACCTGGTCCATTGTCGGTGTGGTCTCCACAAAGAGGGAACACAACTGGGAGCCAGGCTGAGGGCTGTCTACCACAATACGGTTACAGGATGTGTCAGACTGAGTATTTCTCATACAACAGCAAAGTTCCTTACCTACGATTCTTACACAATTCTAAACTGTAATTCAGTTCGTGTTCAGATCTATTCTGAAGACATACTTTTAAAAAGTTTTGGGTAGGTAAAAAGTTTTTCCACATCTATTCTCCTCTCCAGATTATGAATTCATCATTTCTTATTCATGTTTACATTTCTAGTCACTTGAGCAGTAGCTGAAATATAGGTGCTTAGTAAATATTTATTACTAGAACTTAACTTTATATTTTAATTCTCAAAGTATTTTACTGGTCTTATCCTGTAGCACAGTGGTTAAGTTCTGTGTATGGAGACCCAGATCTCATATGACCAACTGCAGTTCAGCCCCAGACCTGGTGGCTTAAAAAACATGCAGGGTGCACATGCATGAGTGCCCAGAATTCTGAAGAGATAGAGAAATGGAGGAAGAAGGATTGCAGAGTGACCATGACCCATTGGGAAGGGGGGTTGCTGTTTAAGTGCATGTGCCCCTCAATAATTAAAAAAAAAAAAATTATTTAAAAATTACTATATAATTTACATAAAATAAGATGCACAGAACTTGAGTGTTTATTATGATAAGTTTGGACAATTGTATACACCTATGAGGAGTCTTCTAAAAGTTAATGGGAAATGTATATTATTAAGAACTAAGAATATATTTCAAAATTTTTGTACCAAAATAAACATACACTTTAATTACATTTCTCCATGAATTTTTTGATGTCCCCCCATAACACTTCAAACAAAACAGAATATTTCCATTGTCCCATGTCATTTTTCCTCTCTCCACCCTCAAGCAATAACTTCCTGATTTCTATCACCATATACTAGTTTTACCTATTCTTGAACTTCATACAAATGGGAATTTTATGCCAATTACTGTGTATTTGTGTGTCTGATTTTTCTCTTAATGTTTTTGAAAAACATGTTGCAGGTATCAATAGTTCATTTTTTATTGCTGTGTAATATTCTAATGTAAAAATACACCTGAGTTTACTTATCCATTCTCCTCTTATAGGACATTTATATTGTTTACAATTATAAACAATAATTTATAATTATAAACAATAATTTTCCACATAGACAGAGAGGTACCTCTACAACTTGGAAAGACTGAGAAATGTGAAGGAGTGCTTCATTGAGAGAACAAACCCGGGCAGCATTGACAAAACAGGGTGGGCCTCCTTTCTCCTGGGGATTTAGACACAAGTCAGTGGGCTACCCCTGAAATTCATCTTGTCCATCTCCCACTTCCAGCCCTTCTGACAAAATGTCTCATTGTTTTCCATGTGTCTCTTAAAACTCCATGATGAGTATAATTCACTTATTCATATGTTTTTTAAAGAATTACTTTATTTAGATTTTTTATTTGCTTATTTTAATTTGATCAGAGAGGGGCAGAGAGAGTGGGAAAGTGAGAAAGAAAGCCACCAGGTCCAGGACTCGAGCCACAGTTGGCCATGTGGGAGTCCAATACCCTTAACCACCACACCACCTGTCAGGTCCCACCGATTCATATATTAACAAGTACTTATTCAACACTTGCTATTTACAAGAGGCCATTTCAGAAGCTGGGGAAACCAAAACAGACCAAAATACCCATGTGTCTATGGCTAAATATGTTTTTATATGGCTGATCAAAATATTTATTTAATTTGTTGTCTGGGGTTTTTTTCCACCTAATGGATTAGAATCTTTATAAACCAAAATACATCAGAATATTGAATCTAGTGACTTCCCTAGTGTTTCTCACATAATAAGTGCTCACTACATATTTGATAAATACATAAATGAATAAATCAAAGTTTGAAAGATGAAATAAATATTATTATGTAATGAAGATTCTTTAAGTGAGTACATCGTGTGTTGCTTTCTGTGAGGCATATCAACAATGTATTTATCAATTCTATCATAAAGCTTTTTCAGAAATAGGTGGACTATAAATAATTTTGCCACGTAGAACACAGTCTCAATCTCAGCCAAACTTCACTTTTCAAGAAACATTGGGCCATTTTCATAATGAAACTTAGAGTAAAAAAAATCAACCTAATAACGTCAGATATTAATAGCTTAGTAGCAACCAAACCAAACTTTATATCTGGCTTATGGTTAAACCTGTAGCACAAATATATTTCTTAATATAAAAAGATAGTAGCGTTTTGCAAAATTCACCTGATTGAAAAAAAGAATCGCATCTGAAAAGTATTCATCTAAGAGAGAGCTGTAAATCCTGGACTTGCAAAGTCATACTGTTTTCAAAGTGAATGGGATCAAAGGGTTTAAAGAACACAAGAAACACTTTCAGATGAGAAACACATCAAGAGGCTTTCACCAGTGAGTGACCAGGGTTAGAGGATAAGTTATCATCACTGAAGTCAGCTATTCATACACAACTTGATTTCACTTTTTTTTCTGATAGTAAAAGTAACATTTGTCCATTGAAAAAAAATTAAAAGTACAAAGTTACAGGAAAAAAATTTAAATTCCCAGACATAATAACTGATAAATGTTGGCAAATTTCTTTCTGCTACACCCTGTAGTGGCTACTTATTATTTCACCTGTCACCATTTTGACCATGGACTTTGTTCTTATTTTGTTCAGTGTTTTAAACTATTGCTACATTAAATGTTTCTGAAACTTGGGGGATAGGTTGGTTGTGGTTTTTTGAAGCTGTAGCAGTCAATTCAGTCCATTTTTCTTAGGGTTTGTCCTCAGAGGTAAAATTAAATAGTATGACTATTTTAAGGGGTTGATATGCATTGCTAGATACTATTCAACCTCATAAATCTGATATGTAGGAGATAATTGAGTCTTTATCCCATGTACATATTATTCTTTGAAAACCAGTTCCTCCTAATGAACCACAGTGAACTGATGCTAAGATTTGGTATAGATCCAGGACCTATAGTTTTATCTTTTAATACATAATCTGGCCCCACTAAATTCTGTAATAATTTTTAGATATGTCAATATTCACTCAAAGGCAGTAAGTGTCCTTTCTCTGATTCCTGGAAAACATTGCTTTTAAAAAAAAAAAAAAAAACTTGATTTTATTACATGTAAAGGCCTTTCTATGGGCAAAAGATAAATGCTGAATTTAAATATTTCATCTCATTAATTTCAATTATTCCCACTTAAATGAAAAGATCCTTTCTCTTACATCTAAACTAATCCAATCCAAATCTAATTTATTAATAGAGATCCATGCATTTGTATGAGCAGGACACAATAAAACCACAGACAGTCTCTACAGGCTGAAGAAATTATACCTGCTGAACCTTTATTTTGTGTTCTTAAACTACTCAATACTTTAACGGGTGAGTTTGTGAGGAGAGCTCAGAAGGGGCAAGGAAGGAAAGTGAATATGACAAAATATGACATGAGCACAGGGCTGTTTTTCAGAGCTAATTCTAACGAGTTTAGGCACTGGACAGCGCAGTCTGGGGTCATGTGTGCCAGGGCTCCGTGATGGCTGTAATGCCTGAGCCTCCAGGAATCCTTATTAGCTGCACTGAACTAATTTAGGACACATGATAAAGGACTGAACTGTTCAAGATCAAACCCAAAAGCCTTTATTAAGAAACTCTCAGGCCTAAAGTGAAATGCTGATATCAAAACACTGTTATTGGTAAAATTACAACAAATTATTCTGCTCAGTCATAGATGAACGATAATGAAAGAGTTAAGGCAATCGGAAGCTGAACCACTGCTGTGTGACTTAGGGCAGATATGAAAGAACACATGCCTGTTTCTAAGCACCTCCTCTCACTAAAGTGCCAAATAGATCCTGTGTAAGACTATGCCCATCCTAAACGTATCAAGGGCAGGACTACAAAGTCAGCATGAACGTGGTTATGTCTAACTCTGACATGGTCTACAGTTTACAGGAAGCTGCTTCGTGTTTCAGCTTTTCATTTAATTTGGCAGACATTTATGAGCACCAGCTCTGAGGAAAAGCACACTGCTGGAGACCAAGGATGCAAAGGTGGGTAAAATGTAATTTATTTCTTCGGGGTACTTATGGTGCAGCACTGCCTTAGGGCACAAAATAAAAGCTGCACTTTGACCATTAGGTAACTGTTACACACTTCAAACACAAAGAATTCAAGTCGATCCATATAGGTATTGTCTCAATGTCCACAAAAAGGTGGCTATTATTATTGTTCCCAATTAGGAGAAAACAAATACAGGCTCAGAGAGTAATAATGGCAAGTACCAAAAAGAGTCAAGATTCTAGGCAAAGCCCCATAGTAACAGTAAACCGCAGGGGCTGAGAGTCAGATCGTCTCAACTCTGAGGTCTCCTTCCAACACGGGAGCCATTAGAGTTGAAGATATCTTGATAAATAATGTAATCAAGTAGCCTTGCTTACTGAGGTTTATGAAAACACCACCTCTTCAAAACAGTTGTACCGGAAACCAGCAGTTAGCGTAATGACTATGTCACTGGACTCCCACATAGTCGACCG
Organism: Tupaia tana; assembly: GCA_026018925.1. NCBI lineage: Eukaryota > Metazoa > Chordata > Mammalia > Scandentia > Tupaiidae > Tupaia > Tupaia tana. The sequence goes on along the minus strand of JAKSZU010000020.1, from coordinate 4,926,230 downwards.
CGGTTCGAGTCCCGGACCCGGTGGCTTAAAAACTCACGCCGGGCGCATGTGCATGCGTGCCCAAGATCCCGAGAGGAGAATGAAGGAGAAGGGATTGCAGCATGACCATCCCCCCTGGGGGGTGATTTCTCGCTTCCTGTCTCTATGTCTCTCTCTGTCTGTCTGGCGAGCACACGTGCCCTATAGCAAAAACCTCTCAAAAAAAAAAAAAAAAAAAAAACAGTTGTACCTAACACATCTCTCATTATCCACTATCAGCTGAAAAATGTATTCCCATAACTGTCCCCCTCTTTCCTGATCAATATATCTGTCTTTACCCATTGTCATGTTTCTTCTCTTTATTCACAATGAAAGCTGTTTTCTTTCTTCTTTCTGATTCACTTTCGACCATGTCTCAGCAGACTCATTCTAAGCACTCCAATTGCCCTGGTCTTGCCAAAAACCAAAGGACACGTCTATGTCCTCATCATTTGCCTCTCAGCTGCGTTCAGCCTGTTTGTCTTTCTCCACTCCCTGTCCCTGTGCTCCTTCCACAGAGCCATCCAGACTTACTATACCAAAGTGTTCTTACATATTTACTCTGCGGTCCTCCCCACTAAAATACTAGACTAACTCTAGACTGACTCATCGCTTGGTCATGAACCCTCTGCTTTTCTCAGTGTGCATTATCCCTCTTTATCTACAGGGAATACATTCCACAACTCCAGTAGATGCCTGAATCCACAGACAGTCCTGAATCCTACATACGTTACTCTACATACACACCTATGGTGAGGTTTAATTTACAGAATGGCACAGTAAGAGATTAACAGTAATAGCTAATAATAAAGTAGGCCAATTAGAATAATAATAAATTTTGTGTGAATATGGTCTCTCTCTCTTTCTCTATCTCTCTCTCTCTCTCTTTCTCTCTTTTTTCCAAAATATCTTATTGTACCTCAGGTAATGGAAACAATGGAAAATGAAATCAGAGATAAGAAGGCACTGCTGTGATTCTTATTCTAGATAAACTCATCAATATCAGTAGTTTTAGGTACCGTTTTTATGCTGATGATTATCAAATTTGTATCTTCCAAAGACCTCTTATCTGAGTATAAGGTTATATAGCCAACTGTGTACCTGATACTTCTATTTGTCTAACATATGAGCATCTTGATTTCCTCTAACTTCTTCACTAACATAGGTATCTCCCCTTCATGCTTCTATTTCATAAAACAATGTCCCAGTCTTATGTAGTTGTTAATTAACAACCTAGGAACCCCATTCTTGAGTCTTAATAAGTAATAAAGTTTGATAAAGTTTTAATTTTTCTACATTTTTATCTTTATTTCAAACGTGCTTGTCCAAAACACTATATATCCCTACATAGACTTTATTTTTTTAAGTTCTTGCCATAGGGCACATCTGCTTGCCAGAGAAAAACAGAGATATACAGTTAGAGGAAAAGTGAAAACTCATCCCCAGTGGAAATGGCAGCACAGCAATCCCCTCTCTTCCATTCTCCTCCTAGAATTTTGAGCACTTATGCACACACACCCAGCATGATTTTCAAGCCGCTGGGTTCAAATCCATGGTGGGCCATTTGAGAGTCCAGTGCTTTAACCACTATGCCACCTGCTGGCCCTGCCCCCACATGGATTTTTACTGTGGCTATATATCTGACCTTTGTGTTCTAATTGAGCCCTATCTCCCCTTAGAAATCTATTGGTTAATTCAATAATATTTATTAGGAGCATACTGTGTGCTAAGAACTTTTCTATTTTCAGGGGATACAAAAACAAAAATCCTGACCACTATAGAACTTGCATTCTAATGGGAATCACAGACAATAAGCAATAAGTAAATATATAAAGTATGTGGGATGGGGAAAAGGACTAAAAGGGAAAAATAAGCAAATAAGAGAAATATAAAATGCTGGATGAGAGTAGGTTATTATGCAAATAGAGCAATTGGATCTGTTCTTGATATAACCAACAGAGAGTCATAAATTTTTTTCTAGTATAAATTCTTTCATGTTGCTGTGTACCTTAAAAATCTTTTAACGAGTTACATTAAACAGGGTAAAATCCAAAATCCTTACTTTGATTCGGAAGAGTCTCATACTCTGTCTCCCCACTAACTCTCCAGCCTCTGCCTTATCACTGCCGTCCAAGTGTTCCATGCCGTTTCCATTCTCTAAATGTTCCTGCCTCAAGGTCTTTGCATTAGATGCTCAGATATCACTTCACAGATGTCTTTACTGGACATGCCTTCTCAAATTGCGCAACCATTTGTCAAGTCTTTTTTACTTTATTTAGTTCTTAAATACTGTCTTTCACAACTATATTGAATGTGCATCTTCCTGTATTTTTATGTCTTTTCCCACTAGAATGCATGCTGCACAAAATCAGACCCTCGTTCTCTGTCCACTGTTTTTTCCCCCAGCTTAGAAACAGGGCTAGCACTGAAACAACACATAAATATGTGTTTATTGACTGATTAACTGTGTGAATATCAGTTCCATTTCCAATTGTTCTCATTCAGTAAATTTATTGAACACCCCCTGTGTGCCAGATATTGGCACAATTCTTGAATTTGACTAGTTTATAGAATACAAACTAAATATCCTCTGTTTATTTAGAATTAGAACAATATGAAACTCTAGTAATAAAAGGACTTCGAAGGTGATTTTTTTTTTTTTGGAGAGGTTTTTGCTATATGGCACGTGCGCTCGCCAGACAGACAGAGAGAGACAGAGAGACAGAAAGTGAGAAATCACCCCCCAGGGGGGATGGCCACTCCGCAATCCCTTCTCCTCCATTCTCCTCTCGGGATCTTGGGCATGCACACACACACACCCGGCATGAGTTTAAGCCACCGGGTCCGGGACTCGAACCGCGGTCGACTACGTGGGAGTCCAGCGACATAGCCATTACGCTAACTGCTGGTCCCGAAGGTGATTTTTTTAATTCAACCTTTCCAGGAAATTGAAGCTAAAAGATGTTGAATAATCTGAGCAATATGTCTAGATTCCATAAGTTAACAAGAGTGAAGTAAAGACACGTTCTCCATCTGAAGACATCTCCCTTCCCGTACACTGCCTCTTAAGTGATGACAACATTGCATTAGGAATGTGAGGAGTGAAATATTTCAAGCTCCATATTGTTGTGAATTTAGGGAATGTCCTCACAGGATACAAAATTATGTCAATGTTATACATAAATAGTAGACCTTAACACATTAGATTTTTAAGGTACACACTGACATGAAAGGATTTATACTAGGAAAAAAGATCAATGGAAAAGAAGGAGATTCAAAACTCCACCTTCATCCTCTTAGGGTCCCAGCTGGCCAAGCAATGAAACTGACGTAAGACAGACTAACAGGAGTCAAGTATGTACATATTTATTTAAGTTCTACGTGACCTAGGAGCCCTTATAAGAAAATGAAACTCCAAAGAAACAGCTAGAGTCAATTACTTATATACAGAATTGGACAAAGAACAAAAAGTTGTTAAATGTGATAGGGCAAAGGGACTTGGACTATGGTAGTTAGTCAGGTAGGAAAGTGACTAGGAAGATAAAAGATAGTTTAACAAGGTTTGTTTGCTCATTTTTTCTCAGCTTTGATGTTCTGCCCTTGATGACAAGAATGTCATTTTTCTTTTGGTATGGAGAAGATGTCTTTCACATGGGAATTTCAAGAGTATTCATGTTGAGTAAATTCATTTTACATTTTACAAGCTGTAGATATGTACAGTGAATAAATGTATAAAATAAATTAAAATTTAAAGAAAAGTAACAGAATGGAGGTAAGGATGATATTCTTGCAACTGCTGTTGTGTGTGTGTGTGTGTGTGTGTGTGTGTGTGTGTGCAAGTACCTTTAACTCAAAATAGTCAAATGCTAGAGCAGCATATTTGGGGGTGGCACATTTTTAACTCCTTTAAAACTGTCATTTGTAAATTTTTAATGGACATATTTAAAGAGCATTGTGTTTAGGCTTTCAACTAGACTGAGTAGATTGGTGCTATTCAATGACAGAGCTTTGAAAAACCTAAATTTTTGTGCCTGTAAGTACAAGAAAGTTTCTAAGGATCACGTTTGTGAATAAGGATTCCCAGTCAGGACACAGTGGCCTTGATGAGATGGAGTCCCAAGTGTCATCTACAGTAACTAAAATGAGATTGTTGACAGTTTTGAAGACGTGAAACTCCAAGGCCCTCCTCCATGGCATCTACACAGATGCCCTCTACCACTCAGCTACAAGCCACCCTCTCTGGATCAAGGTTTATGCCAATTGAGACTGAGAATCTGGCCACATTTGACATATCAATTTTGGAGCAAATCAAATTGGATATAAAGGTCACCCAGTCTTTGGCCTGGTCTTCACTTGAGAATTAGCTCAACAGATAAGAGAAGATAGTCATGACACTAAAAGATATCTGGGTGCCTCCTATCTTGCCTATATTAGGGGTGCCAACATGTAAGCTCAGGTGCAAAAGCTTTCAATAGAAGCCTCCCATATCACCATGAATTCATATCCCAGCTATGTGATTGATATGCTTAGCTGGAGATGCCTGTCTGTCAAATACATCAAGATGTTTGAATCAGACAAAGCTGATGAAATGTTAAGCTGTGGATTCAAGGACAAGATCTATGATGTATTCCAAAAGCTCAATAGCAACACCCAGATAGTTTTACTATCAACTACCATGCCTTCCAACATACTTGAGGTGACCAAGAAATTCATGAGGGACCTCATTTGGATATTTCCCAAAAAAGAATGAGTTGACTCTAGAGGGTATCCATTAATTCTACAACACAGAAGGAGAGATGTAAAAGCTCAATATGCTGTGAACTTGCACGAAGTCCTGGCCTTCATCTTCATCAACACTCAAAGGAAGGTTGATTGGCTCACTGAGAAGATGCATGTCTGAAATTTCGCTGTCTCCACCATGCCTGAAGATACAGATCAAAAGGAATGAGATGTAATCATGAGGGAATTCCAGCAAGCTTTAGCAGAGAATTGATCACCACTGACCTGCTGGCCAGAGACGTTAACATGTTGCAGACTTCTTTATTATCAACTGTACCATTCTCACCCACAGGAAATAAAACTACATTCACAGAGTTCAGTGTAATGAACATTTTGGCCATAAGGATGTAGCTATAAACGTGGTGACAGATGCAGACACAAGGACTCTGAGAAATCGAGAACTTCTACCACACCTCCACTGGGGAAATGCTCCTCAGTGTTGCTAGTCTCATTGGAGAAGGATTGTCCTGTTACCTAGTCCCAGCCAGGGTTCAGTCCTGGGAGGGCTGAGGGAACAGGAGGGAGAAAAGAACATATTGTCACTTAAAAAAAAACACAAACAAACAAAAAAACTCACTTTTTGAGGCAAAAGAAGGAAATGTAAATGTTTTAGACACCCCTTTTTGGGGGGTATGTTCTTGCCCCAGATGCTGTCTCTTCTCCCAGAAAAACACTAATCTATTTTCCTAACCTAGTCACCCCCATGTAGAGGCTCTTCTCACCCCAGCTGAGTTCCTCTGAAAATGATTCCAGGGGCTATAATACATCACTCAACTTCAATTTCTGGACTAAATCTGGAGGGAGAGTTTCCAAGTGAGGTTGTCACCAGGTTAGGGGAGCAGAGAAGGGAGATGTTTTTACATTGTTCTGTACAGTGTTTATTGATTCAGGAAACAAACACAAAATTCTGAATAAAATGACTTGGTAATAAAAAAAGGGACAAAAGTTGCTACTATTATCTTCTTTCTCTTCCATTGGCTCAGTAAATGAAGGTATAGAAATAAAAAATGGTACCAATACTTATTAAGAGATGGGATTAGGGGATGAAAGAATAGAGAATAGATCCAAGAAACATCTAGAGCTTGAGGAGCGGTGTGTGCACATACACAGCTGAAGAAGGAGACAGAAGGCACAGCCTGGAGCACTGAACGTGGAGGGATAACCACTCTCAATAGCGCCAGACAAATTCATGAATAAGACAACAATAAAACTGAAAAAATCTCCCTGAAATCAAAACAGCAAGAAGAGAAGATGTAAGATATAGTCTTTTCTGATAAGAGACATAAAGGATTAATCTAGGACACCTAATATTTAGTTAACAAGATTTTCAGGGAGAAAAGATTGAAAATACAAAAAGTGGCAATTATTATGTAAGCAGTATGTAGAATTGAAGCACCTATTAAAAGCTCTGAAAACTAAATGAAATGGACTCAAACCTAGGCAAATTTAAGTGAGGTTTTAAAATATCAAGTACAAAGAGAAGATTTTAAAAGAACCCAGATGATAAATAGACCACCAACAAATGCACAGCAAAAGTTACAGCAGAATTTCCAAGAGTAGCACTGGAGTAAGAAAACCATGGCTTTGAAACAAGGCCTTAGTCACGAGGAAAAATGATCTGTAGCCTAGAACTGTGCACCTATCCAAACTATTGATTACTTCAAAGAATGAAGACATTTTCTGATTCAAAAAATGTACCTCCCAGCCACCTTTTCATAGGAAGTTACTTAAAATGTGACTTTTGCCAAAGGAGAAAGTAAACCAAGAAAGACAAAGACAAGGAAAAATAGTGAATCTAACTCAGAAACAAATAGAGAAGAAAACCCAGCCACACATACAGAGTTCGGTGGTTGAGATGAAATATCAATTATAATGAGGATTTGAAAACACATCACACTGTTAAAAAGGTATTTTTTAAAAGGGCATTGTGAACTCCAGAAGAAAACTAAAACACAGGGAAAAACATGCCACATTTCTGAGAAGAATAGATTAGTGACAAAGAAATAAGGACATCTGACAGAACTGCTGAATTTTTTCTGAACCTTGTGATCATGGGAAACAACCACAGTTAAAAAAATTTCTCTTTTTACATTTCAGAGAGTGAATTATTGCAAAGAAACATTCTCAGATGGCTTAGCTAAACTTATCATAATAAACACCTAAAGTCTGTGCATCTTACTTTATGTAAATTATATAGTAATTTTTTAATAAAAATTTTTTTATTTATTTAATTTTTTTTTTTGGCGGGGGAGAGGTTTTCGCTATAGGGCATGTGCGCTCACCAGACAGACAGAGAGAGACAGAGAGACAGAAAGCGAGAAATCACCCCCGGGAGGATGGCCACGCCGCAATCCCTTCTCCTCCATTCTCCTCTCGGGATCTTGGGCACGCACGCACACGCGCCCGGCGTGAGTTTTAAGCCACCGGGTCCGGAACGCGAACCGGTCGACCATGTGGGAGTCCAGTGACATAGCCATTACGCTAACTGCTGGTCCCCCAAATTTTGGTTTTTTAATTGTTGAGGTGCTCCATCTTGACTATCTAAGACAGGGCCAGACAGACAGTGTCCAAATTCCCACTCTGCCTCACAAATAATTAGCTGACTAATCAGTAGTCCCCACTAGTTAAGTTTCTCTCATTCCTCCAGGTCCCTGGTTTTTGATCCACCCTCATCCTGAGTCACTGCAGAACCCCTTCTGAAAGGCCCCGCCTGGGAATACATTAATACCAACCTCCGTGTAGAACATTCACCAATCTACTGTCTTTTCAGTCACTCACAGATAACATTTTCCCACATCTGGTTCTTTCTAAACTTGGTTATCCCTCCCTCTACAAGACAAGTCATTTTCTGATTAACCTTTAAGATTTTTGTGCATTCATGGCAAAGCACTCTTCCTGCCGCACTATTATTTGCAAAAGTCTCTCCCACCACACAACCCCTACCATACTCAAATCCCTTACAGTAGTCTCTGTTTACTTAAGTCCCGATGTTTTTTTTAATCTCATACTGATTAAAAGTTCAAGTAGTAAAAACAGACTCTAGAAAGAGGCTAAGGGAAAACAACAAGAACAAAGTGACACAAAGAAGACAATTCCTATGAGAAATCGGAATCAGCACCCAGATTGAAGTGTGAGAGAAGGAAGGAAACTTGTAAAGTCATGAGATTTCAAACTGATGTCAGAGCGAGCATACTGAGTGCCCAAATAGAACAAAAGCCGTCTTAGACTTCTTGCTTCAAAGTAGGGCTAGAGGTAACGGCCCACCCCAGGATGGGAAGAGGGAAGACAGGCAGTAAGTAGAAAGGCCTCCCGGATAGACCTGCAGTCCACAAATGAGTGATGACAGGTAGCATCTGGAAAGGATTGAGCTGAATGTTAAAGCAACACTATCAAAAAAGCCAAAATCCAAACTGTCAACCCTTGTTGATCAAAATAACTGTCAATCCTCTCCTTCTAGGCACGCATCACAACAGCAGCCCTAATGAGAGTCTCCACGTGTGTGGAATCTGATGTTGGGCAGGAGTCAGAAGGAACATCTTGTAGGCTGCGACCTCTGATCTTACTTCTCAGTGAAGTGCTGAAGGTTTCCGCGCAGAAAACCAAGCTTTTCCTCCTGCTCTTTGTATGTTGTTAGCTCTGCAGGGCAGTTTCTGATCACTTACCCCGAGGCAGTAATTTTAAGAAGAGGGAAAAGTGGGAGCCCATTTTTAATGGTGTGTATTTGCAACAAAGTAAACTCATGATTATTCCTATTATCATCATCATCATTAGTATTAACAACCTTTTTTAGGGTTCTGGTGAATTTGCCTAAACAGTGATTCTGAACTAGTAACTAGGGAGAGATGCTATTCTTAATATTATGCAGAAGTAGGGTGGTTGATTTTCATAACATGGCTAATAATTCACCAAAAAAATGCATTCATTTCATATCCTTATGTCCTTTATGTCCTTTTATGCCCTAAAAGTTTATTATAAATGATAAATATAAAAAATAAACATCTGTTCATTGCAGGTTATTTACATTTTGATAATTTAGAAACAACCCATTTAGATTGGTTTTAAAAGTCAGAATATATAATACATGAAACATAGCAGGCACATAGATATTGACATGGAAGGATAGCTGCAGCGTGTTGTTGAGAGTTAAAATGCCAGTTCTGGGAGGATGAGACACACACAGAGACAGATTCCAAAAGGAGAGGTATGGAGCCATTATTTGTAGTTCCCTCTAGGAAGCAGAATTACGGGATTGAGAGGGGTAAGAATATGGCTTTTCAATTTGTATGCTTCATAGGCTTTGATATTCCTTTTTTAGCAATAATTTTGTGCTGCCTTTATAATTTAAAATCATCAATTTTGATTTAAAAAAAGAATGTCAATCAACAGACAAATATTCTTTTCTGAGAAAATGTTCAGTTTGTTTCCAGCCTGGCAATCCTTTTGGAGAATATATGAAATGAAAAACTGCTTTACAATCATCCGAATTCTAAACTGCCAAATCAGTGAAGACATTTGAAAATCTGGGAAAACAAGCAATGCCAGAATGTAAACATATCCTTTGAACTATGCCTCTTCGCCTATGAAAATAAAAGCCACTAGCAGTTATGATCAGAAGGAAAACTACGTCAGAATTTTCCATCATGTTTAGAAATATATTGCTTTTCTTTTTCTTTCTTTTTTTTTATTTGTTAAAGAGAGATTTTTTTGCTATAAGAAGTGTACACTTGCCAGAGAGGCAGAGAGAGACAGAAAGAAATCACCCCCCGGGGGAATAGCCACACCATTCTTCGCTCAGAATTTTGGGCATGCACGCACATGCACCCAGCGAGAGTTTCAAGCCGCAGCGTCCAGGACACAAACCACGGTCAACTATGTGGGAGTTCAGTGACATAACCATTACACCATCTATTGGTTCAATTTTTAGAAAGATTTTTGCTGTAGGACACATGTACTGGCTGGAGAGACAGAGAGACAGAAAGTAAGAAATCAGCCCCCAGTGGAGATGCCCACACTGCAATCCCTTCTCTTCTATTCTCCTCCTGGGATCTTGGGCACGTATGTACTTGTGCCCAGCATGTGTCTAAAGCTTCCATGTCTGGGACTCAAATCATGGCTAGCCAAGTGGGATGCAACCACTACACCATCTGTCTGTCCCACTTTTATTTTTCTTAATCTTGTTTAGTTATTCATTACTCTTCTGCTTATGTGCATGCTTCATTATCCCATCAGACCTCGCTTACAAAACACAATTATTAGAGACAAAATTACAAAGAAAGAGAGGGCAACCGGAATTTTTAACCCAGAAAGCCAATCCTGGATTCCAACTTCAAAAATGTAATAAGCTCGGGAACCAGCAGTTAGCGTAATGGCTATGTCGCTGGACTCCCACGTAGTCGACCGTGGTTCAAGTCCCGGACCCGGTGGCTTAAAACTCATGCCGGGCACGTGTGCGTGCGTGCCCAAGATCCCAAGAGGAGAATGGAGGAGAAGGGATTGCGGCGTGACCATCCCCCCTGGGGGGTGATTTCTCGCTTTCTGTCTGTAGTGTCTCTGTCTGTCTGGTGAGCGCACACGCCCTACAGCAAAAACCTCTCCAAAAAAAAAAAAAAATGTAATAAGCTGTCACACCACCAGGTAGCAGAGTCTGTTAGAAATTCAGGAATTTATAGACTAGCAATATATGGAATTTGTGAGGAAAACAGCTGAGCTGCTCTGCTGTATGAAGAGTAATTTGAACACTGCAACTGCAGTGGTATTGAAGTTCACTGCATACCTATTTATTTTGTTGTTTGATAATGCCCTTCCACTTGTTTTTCAGTAAACCATTTCATTGCTGATGAATTAAAAAGACATAGAACATGTTTGTCTAAAAAATATGTACGGAAGCCTTATTTCTAAACAAGATTGATGATATGTGTGTGTGTGTGTGTGTGTGTGTGTGTGTGTGTAATTAGCAAAATGCATTGATAATGAATTTCAACAAATATGTACACTTAGGTAACCACCATTACAATAAAGATATGGAACATCTCCATCACCCAAAAACATTTGCTTCAACCACTTGGTGATCAAGTCCCTGAACCCTGGCAATCATGATTTGCTATTTATCACTACAAATCAATTTTGTCTATCCAAGAATTTAATAGAGTAGAATTAGATAGTATAGACTCTTTTGCATCTGGATTCTTTTACCCAGCATGACATTAATTTATGTTGCTGCATACATCATTAGTTTGTCCTTTTTGTTGCTCTGTATTGTTCAAATATGAATATACCATGACTTATTTATCAATTTACCTGTTGACAATTGAAAGTTTTCCTTTGGGGGCTATTGTTATTCTAACTATCATGAAAATTTTGTGCACATCTTTATATTATTTTCTTTTTGTTATTACTAGAGGGTATGTGTGTTCCTTAGAGACAGAGAGAGAGAGTGAGAAGTCATCCCCCAGGGAGGATGGCTACGCTGCGATACCTTCTCCTCCAGTCTCTCAGGATTTGGGGCATGAATACACATCTGCCCAGTGAGACTCTCAGACCAGAAGGTCCAGGTGGTGTGAAACAGTGCAGCCAACCCTGGGGAAACCAGTGCCTTAACCTCCATGCAGCATGGCCATCGCCTCGGGGGGGGGGGGGGGATTTCTCACTTTCTGTCTCTCTATCTCTCTCTGTCCTTCTGGTGAGCACACACATCCTATAGCAACCCCCCCCCCCAAAAAAAAACATAGTTTAGTAGGTTTCATTTAATAATAACCTGCCAACAGAAGAAGCCGGTCCTTCAGAAGAAGGTTCCACACGGCTCCAGTGAACTAGATTTTTCAGGGAATGAAGATTTTCTACTGATAATTCAGCCTCCAACAAACAAGATAGCGACTGAACTTCAAGAATTTGAAAGAAACACACCATCCATCAGATGACAAGAAATCACTGCCGGATCACGAGAAATATGGGAAAACGAGAAAATACCTCTCCTCCAAGGGAAAAGAGTAACTCTTCTTCACCCACAAGCAGTTCGGTGAAAATCATGGAAATGTCTGATAAGGAATTTAGAGCATTCATAATGTCAAAGCTAACAGAGATGGAAGAAAAGAGAGATAATGAACTGCTAAAGAGAAAGGAGAAAGAAGTTGACGAGTTCCAGGAGATGAGGAAATTCTTGCAATATCTAAAAGAGGAATTACACACTTTACAAAAGACTCAAACAGAACTGCTAGAGATGAAGTCTATAATACAAGAAGTCAAAATCTCCCTTGAAAGTATTAAAAGCAGACTAGATCATTCAGAAAATAGAATCTCAAATGTAGAAGAGAAAATGGCTGGCCTAGAAAAATCCACCAAGCAGACTAGATCATTCAGAAAATAGAATCTCAAATGTAGAAGAGAAAATGGCTGGCCTAGAAAAATCCACCATGAAGACTGAGAAAATGGCCCAAAAATTTGAGAATGATATGCGAGAAGTACTGGATACCATCAAATGTCCAAATATCCGGATAATTGGCATTCCAGAAGGTGAAGAGACCCATAAGGGCATTGATAATCTATTCCATGAAATCCTGCAAGAAAACTTTCCAAACCTAGAGAGGCATTCGAAGATCCAGTCCCAGGAAATACAAAGGACCCCAAATAGAATCAACCCAAGAAGATCTTCTCCAAGACACATTATAGCCAGGTTGACCAAAACCACAGACAAAAACAAGATACTAAGATTGGCAAGAGAAAAACATCAAGTTACCTACAAAGGACATCCCATCAGGCTAACAGCAGATCTCTCTTCGGAAACAATGCGAGCGAGGAGAGAATGGGAAAATATATTCAAAGTGTTACGAGAGAAGCAATTTCAGCCAAGAATACTGTACCCGGCAAGATTATCTTTCAGATGGGAAGAAAAGACAAGAACATTCTCAGATAAACAAAACCTGAAAGAATTTACCAGCACCAGAGCAGATCTCCAAGAAGTTCTCAAGGGTGTGCCATATCATGAAAATTAAACACAGACACACATAAATAAGAGTCCAAAAACTAAGAAAGTGGCCAACTTAATCATAGGGACAAGTCTGGAGTTGAATATTGTATACCAGAATTTAATCAGGAAAATTGAACCAGAACAGAAGAGAAAAGTACATGAGACTGATAGGTTCATGCACCTACCATTTGAACAGAATCCTAACCTGTTTCCTGGCTTTAAGCAAAGTTCCTTGACATTTCTTTGATTTAAGTTAAAACTGGTTTTCTTAGTAGTAATGAGTGAACTCACCATTGAAAGTAGTTAGATTATGTAGGAAATTGTGTGATCAATGCAATGTGGGTGGGAAGGGAATGAAGGACAATTGTGGACACCGGAGGTGGTGTGAGAGGAAGGTGGGAAGGGACAGAGGGTCAGAAAGAGGGGTGGAAATATTTCTAGGAACTAGAAATGGAAAATTTTTTGTAATGTGCATGATTGAGTCACTATGCAGTGTGTATTGGATGGGAGATCGCATTTTGTGTGCTGTGATGATGCTTAGGGAAGGAATGTAGATTGAGTTACAAAAAAAAAAAAAGTTTCAGGAAAAAAAATATATATCTATTCAATGACTGCAGTAGGATATGTAGCCCCAGCTAGGTGCTACTTTATAGGATGCGTAAAGTTAGACTTGTGTTCATGGAAATGTGTGTGTCATCTGTGTTTGCTATGAGGGTATTTGGATTGATTAGGGTCTTTGGTGATTCAATAAAATGTGGGGGGAAAACAGTATAGAAAGCAAACATAGATACCGGAGACAGTGTGGGAGGAGAATGGGAGATGGCAGAGGGTAAGAGATAGGGAATCAAGGATGAGGTGGGGGGAAGCAAAACATACAGAAAACAAGAAACAGAAGATCATCTGCTGACAATAACATGTTTGTTGATGTGCTTGATTGAGACAATATACAGTGTACTCTGGATGGAAAATCTCATTTTGTATGCTGTAATGATGTACAGTGAATGAATGCAAATAAATAAACTGAAATAAAAAAACTGCCAAAATATTTTGAAATAGTAATATGTTTGCAAACTTCCATAAGAAATGAATGAGACTTCCAAGTGTTCCACATCTTTACCAATACACACAAAAAATAAATTCTCTTATCATTCCAGGAAGTATATAGTTACGGCTTAATGTGGTTAATTTGAATTACCCTCATGACAAATAATGTTCAGCATCTTTTGCATGCCCATTGGTCATTCTTACTTTTTTTTTTTTTTGTGAAGTGTATATTAAAATACTTTGCCATTCTTTGCTGAGTTGTTTATATATTTATTATCAAGAGCAAGAGTGTCTTATATCCAAATATAAATGGCATGGTGGTTTAGGCATTGGACTCCCACATGGCTGACCACAGTTCGAGTCCTGAACCTGGAAACTTCATTTCTCATTTTCCCTTTCTCTCTCTCTGGTCAAATTAAAAACTAATAATAATAATGATTACTAAAATTAAATAAGATAATTATTTTTAAAAAATAATTATGATGGGCCAGCAGGCGACATGGTGGTTAGGGTCACTAGACTCCCACATGGCCAACTGCAGTTTGAGTCCCAGACCCAGCAGCTTGCGTTCTCACTATCTTTCTCTCTCTCTTTGTCTCTCTCTGTCTCGTGCTATCCCTCTCTGGTCAAATTAAAATAAATAAATAAATGTATAAATAAAGTCAAATAAAGTAATTATTAAAAAATAATAATGATAAATAAATTTTTTTAAAAGATTACACAATGAGCAGGTAGGCTTTATTCCAGGGATAGCAAGAGTGGTTCAACATATGTAAAGTAATAAATGTATCACATTAACAGAAGAAAAGAAAAAAAAATCATCTGATCATATCAATCCATGCAGAAAAAGTATTTGATAATATACAACCTCCCTTCATGATTAAGACTGTCAGCATAATTTTCATAGAAGAGACATTCCTCAACACAATAAAAGCCATATATGATAAATCCATAGTTAATATCATGCTAAATGGGGAAAAGATTAAACTTTTCCACTGAAAACTGGAATAAGACAAGGCTGCCCATTTTCTCCACTCCTTTTTAACATAGTACCAGAAGTTCTAGCCAATATAGTCAGATAAGAGAATCAAATAAAAGGCATCTCAATAGAAAAAGAAAAATTGAAATTATCTCTATTTGCAGATTATATAATGCTATACACAGAAATCCAAAAGAATCCATACACAGGCACACACACCCACACACACAAACACACACACACACAAAAAAAATCCTCTTGGAAGCAATAAATGAATATAGTATAGTAATCAGCATACAAACACCAACAATGAACAGACTAAGGTAGAACTAAAGAAAGCAATCCTATTTACAATAGCCACACAAAAAATTAGGATATCTTTTTAACCAATCACTATTTCTCATTTTGCTTGTAAAAAGACTTTACCCATCATGAAATACTTCTCATACCAATCCAGTTGAGAATACTATACACGTCATCATCAACAGGTAATAAGCCATATCTGGTCCCACTAATGTCATGCCTCTCTATTTGTTCTCTTGCTATCTTTCTCCATACTCTTCTCTTCACCCCCCCCCCCACCATTCCACACTGTCTTATCCTCATTAAGTATTTTCACTGCTTTTATGTCCTCCAATATTTCGCTCTCTACCATAGAGTGCAGGTTAGTCGGATATCTAGGAATAAACCTAACCGAAGAAGTGAAATACCACTATAAGGAAAACTATAAAAAAAACTTTTAAAAATGAATTAAAAATGATACAAAAAAGTGAAAAGACATCCCATGTTCCTGGATTGAAAGAATTAATACAATCAAAATGACAAACCTGCCCAAATTAATCTATAAATTCATCCAATTCCAATGAAATTACCAGATATATTCCTCACAGAAATAGAAAAAAAAATCATAAAATTTGTCTGGAATCATAAAAATCCCTATATTGCCAAAGCAATATTGTGCAAAAAGAATAAAAGCATCTCCCTTCCTGACCTCAAAACATATTACAAAACTGTGATAATCAACACAGTGTGGTATTGGCACAGAAACAGGCAGGTAGACCAATGGAACAGAACTGAGAGCCCAAAAAGAAATCCCAAAACATGCAGCCAACTGATTTTTGACAAAAGACACAAGAAAGCAGTGGGGAAAAGAAAATCTTTTCAGCAAATGGTGCTGGAAAAATTGGCTATTCATTTGCAGAAAAATAAAACTGGACCCTACCTCTCACTATTAACAAAAATCAACTACTCAGAATGGATCAAGGATCTAAACATAAAGCTCAATCTATAAAACTGCTGGTGAAAAACACAAAGGAAACTCTTGGACACCATAGAGTAGACAAAGACTTCTTAAATAAGACTGCCAAAGTACAGGCAATAATCCCCAAAATAGAGAGTGGAACTACATCAGACTAAGAAGCTTATGCAGAGTAGAAGAAACAATAATTAGAGTGAGATAATCCTCAGAATAGAGGAATATATTTGCAAACTATACCTCAAGTAAGGCATGATCACCAGAATATACAGAGAACTCAAGCAGCTTACCAGCAAAAATAAATAAATAATCAATTCAACTGAAAGACAGGAAAATGAGCTGAACAGACAACTCTCCAAGGAAGATATATAAATGGAAAAAAGCATATGAGACATGCTGAACTTCTCTTATCATAAGGAAAATGCAAATCTAAACCACAATGAGATACTACTTAACCCCAGGCAGAATGACTAAGATTAAAAAAATTAAAAATAAAAAATGATAAATGTTGATGAGGCTACAGTGACTACAGTGTGGCCATCCCCCCTGAGGAGTGATTTCTCATTTTCTGTCTCTCTGTCTCTCTCTGTCTTTGTAGTGAGCACATGTGCCCTACAGTAAAAACCTCTCAAAAAAAAAATATATATATATATAGTATTCTGTTAGTGAGCTCCACATATTAAATCAAACTCATGATTTTTAAATTTATTTACATAAGGAATCTGATTAAAACAATCAGTTACCAGAAATTTCAATATTTAGAATTCTGTCCTTTGACTTTTTTATGTTGTACCTGAAAGAACAGAAAATAAGAAACTAACAAGTCCCCATCTGAATCCATTCTTGATCCAGCAAACTTTCCATCAAGTTACTGCTTTAAGAACTGGAAAATTAAACTTGAAATTTAATTCGTAGCCAAGAAATGGTTTAGCTGCCTAGAAAATTTTGCCAAGAGATTCTCAGCTTCTTTCAAAGTGTTTGCTATATAAAATAACCATGGTTAAGAGTGACATGGATTGGCAGAAAACACATCGAAAGTAGTGTACCAAAACTCTGTATTTTCTCCATCCTTTTCACTCCCCAATCTCTTCCTCTATCACCCTTTCCTAGCACTGTCAAGCTAGCAACAATTCCAGATCAACAGTGCTGCCTTATTAGAAGGTACATAGTTCTGGTGTTTGAGGACAATGCAAAATGTTGGAGATAACAACTGTGATTCAGTCGACATTGCTCTTTCTATAAAAGTATAAGTCTCTAAAATGATACCACAAAAATAATATAGGGCCAGCCAGGTGGTATGGTGGTTAAGGTGGCTGGATCCCATACAATCAACTGCATAGTTCAAGTCCCAGACCCAAAGACGGAAAATACGCTGGGCACATGTGCATTTGTGCCCAAAAATCCTGAGAGGAAAATGAAAAAGGGATTTTGTCATGGCCATCACCACCCTCCCATTTGGGGGAGGGGCAGTTTCTCATTTTTCCTCTCTCTGACAAGTGCACACACCTTATGGCAAAAAAAATTTTAAAAAAGAGATTAATACATACTTTGAGTTGTACATATTTGTCCATTCAGATATTACCTAGATCTGTAAGATCAACTGTATCAGGAACAAGAGGTAGAATAATTATTATGTCACTGGACTCCTACATAGCTGTCAGCAGCTCAAGTCCCGGACCCAGCAACTTAAAACTCACACTGGGTGCATATGTGTGCATGCCCAAAATCCCGAGAGGAGAATGGAGGAGAAGGTATTGTGGTGTCGACTTTCCTCCTGGAGTGTGATTTCTCGGTTTCTGTCTCTCTGTCTCTCTGGCAAGCACAAGTGCCCTAAAGCAAAAAATCTCTCAAAAAAAAAAAGAAAAGATTAACTGTATCTCCCATGGATTTTCAAAAATAAGCAAAATCAAAACATAAAAAGGCCATAATCAAATCAATGTGTATAAATGGTTTTGGCATCACATTTAAAATATTTATATTTTATACTAGATATTTGTTGTTATTACATGTCTTAATTGTCTTTCAGGACTGTCCCTTTGTTTCAAGTTCCAACACGGAGTGAGAAGCATGTGTGTACCACACACTGCTAATGTGCAAGAATACCATCTCCAAAGGATGAACACTGAAGCTTCGTTTAGTGCCAATAGTGACAAAATGTCAAAGCTAGACGTTACTCAAAGAGAGCCATCAGAGGTCATTGGATAGCACCTCCTAGGAGTCAGCTGGCTGATATTTGGCGTAAAGCGAATGGATCGTTCAGAGGAGAAATAAAATCAAGTGTGAACTGAGTTTTTGTAAATTGAGTTATATATCGATTCACTAAAATCATTGTTTGTCAGAGTCTTATACAAAATATATAAGTAGAGGGAACCAGCAGTTAGCGTAATGGCTATGTCGCTGGACTCCCACGTAGTCGACCGCGGTTCGCGTCTCGGACCCGGTGGCTTACAACTCACGCTGGGCGCATGTGCGTGCGTGCCCAAGATCCCGAGAGGAGAATGGAGGAGAAGGGATTGCGGCGTGACCATCCCCCCTGGGGGGTGATTTCTCGCTTTCTGTCTCTATGTCTCTCTCTGTCTGTCTGGCGAGCGCACGCGCCCTATAGCGAAAAACCTCTCCAAAAAAAAAAATATATATATATATAAGTAGACAGAAATTTTATCATGAAATTAGTAATGACCCTTCTTGTTCTCCACGTGGCAAAGTAAGATTTTTGTAGGCAGTATTTTACTTAATGTGAGGTATAATCTTGATTTATATTGCCTGTTCACATTTTGGTTGCTAAGAATTTTAGAACTTTAAAATCCTCAAAACCAGTGCCTGTCAGTCAGGAATGGTGCCCTTTCAGTGTAACATTTCTGCTAAAGGCCGCTGTAGAGTTACTTGTTATCTAAGCACAGCTGTGGCTCACCATCTGTCCTCAGGGCCTTGAGTTGACCGTCTTCTTCCACCTCGACTGTTTCTTGACCTTTCTTGACAATTCTGTTTGTGGTTATTTTTCTGCCATTAACTATTTTAGTATAAACTGATACAGATTTGAAGTTGCCCATCCCATTACCTCCAAATGACTTGGAAGAGAATGAAGTGAGACCCTGTGACCCAGTGAACCGAATGATATAAGTCCTGTAACAAAATATGAAAATTCACTCCCGAAGACAGAAACCCACTGAAAGAAGAGAAGAACAACTGAGACCTTGGCTCCTGATTCTTCAGGGAACTCTTCAATTCTCAAAAACATCCTCAAATGAGTCTTCAAAGAAGTCTAATAAAAATGAGTCCCTTCCAACGAAAAATTCCCTAAAGACATCGCCCGGGTTATAGGATGTGAAGCTGAAGTTGAAGAGAGTGTGGAAATGGTTTCTGCCTTCTCCATTAAGTCCTTCCTTGCCCTGTTATGGTGGTCCTACTTCTTAGCATCTAATAACACCACATGCCTCAGGTACTTGTTTGAATTTCCTCTCTGCTTCTTCGTATTCTCAGGGTTTTTAATCCAGGTGCCACATCAGTGCCAGTTTCTGATACACATTTAGTGCCCTTAGGGAAAGCATGTATCTGCATGCCTAGGACTTCATGTTTTTTGTGTGTTTTGTTTTGGTTTTTGGGTTTTGTGGGGGGTTTTTGGGTTTTGCTGTAAGGTGTCCTGCACTCTTGCCAGACAGAGACAGTGAGAGGAACGATGGGAAATTCCCCACCAGGAGGATGGCTGCACCACAATCCCTTCTCCTCCATTCTCCTGGGATTTTAGGCATGCATAAACATGCACCTGGTGTGATTTTCAAGCTGCCAGGTCTGGACTTGAATTATAGTCAGCCATGTAGGAGTTTAGCACATTAACCACCATGCCATCTGCTAGCTCCAGTGCACCACAGTATTTTATTGTTTTTAAGGTTTTTACCATAGGGAATGTGCATTTGCCAGAGAGACAGAGAGAGACAATGGGAGGGAAAGTGAGAGATCACCCCCCAGGGGTGTGGCCACTCCACAATCCCTTCTCCTCCTAGGATTTTGGGCATTCACACATATGTGCCTGGCATGAGTTCAAGCCTCCAGGTTCAAGACTTGAAACATGATTGGCTATGTGGGAGTTCAGTACCACAACCACTGCACCACCTGCTGGCTTCAGTCCACCATGCTTTCACAGGCTGTTAGAACAAGACTGAGGGGAACCAGCAGTTAGGGTAATGGCCATGTCGCTGGACTCCCACCTAGTCAACCGCAGTTCAAGTCCCAGACCCAGTGGCTTAAACTCATACCGGGTGTGTGTGCTTGTGTGCCCAAGATCCTGAGAGAAGAATGGAGGAGAAGGGATTGCGGCATGGCCATCCCCCCGGTGGGTGATTTCTCGCTCTGTCTCTCTGTCTCTCTGTCGAGCACACACGCCTTATAGCGAAAACCTCTAAAAAAAAAACAAACAAAAAAAAAAAACAAAGAACAAGTCTGAGGTTCAGAGGGCTGACAGAGAAGGAGGAGGGGGCCTCAGTCACATCTCTCAACTCCAGCTCAGCTCAGAAAAGCTGACATTCAGTATAATTGTATTTAACCTAAAGTATTTATAAGCAGCTCCTCAGAGCCCCTATTTATTAGAGTTTTGAGTTTGTAGGGACCACATAATAGAACCTTTTTTTTTTTTTGGTCTTTAACTGTTGTAGAGGCAAGCAGGCAGGTGGCATAGTGGTTAAGACATTAGACTCTCACACAGCTGACCAGGGTTTGAGTCCTGGATCTGGTGGCTTGCTTTCTCACTTTCTCTCTGTCTCTTTCTCTGTCTCTGTCTCTCTGAGACAGTGGGCTCACATGCCCTATAGCAAATGTAAATAATAAGAATAATGAATATAAATAAATAAGTAAAATTATTGTAAATCTTTATATGCATTTTGCTTTTTTATTAAGCCTCATTCAGGTGACCCAGACTCAGGTATGTAAGATGAGCCTGTAACTAACTCCAGCAAGGATCTGCTTTCCATTGTGTTCGAAATGCGAGCTGAACACTGTCAGCCTGCTAGGAAGTTATCATTGCCAGGATGGGACTGCCACAAAAATAATTCAGTGTTTCTCAACATTTAATAGTGAAGGAGTAATGCATTAATGGTGATACATTTCTGAATTAATATAAATTAAGTGTGCTTTCGAGTTGTGCATGAACACTGGCAACTTAATAAGTATTGACAATTGCTTAAATATGTACTGTTAAGTTTAGGCTTAAACACATAAAGCTGGTTAACTGGGTCTTTATAACTTGCTTTAAAATAAATAAATAAATGGTAATATATTTGGTGCCAAAAGGAGAAAGAAAAAGAAGTTAGAAGATGAGTTCCTCAGATGTCTGGATATCTGTGGCACCAGAATTGCCCAGAACACTGGATTCTGAAGCTGATTCACTCCAAGAAGAGAGGCCATGGCTTTGAGGACACAGAGAGCAAGTATCTAAAGCTGGTGGTTGTCATCCAGACCACCTTGGCTCAGGGCGTTGTGCCCAAAGACTGAGTGCAGGGACTTTGATTCAGCTCCTTTCTGCAGAAGCAGCATGATGAGAAGGCTTGGAATGTCTTTCCCTGATATTCTTGCTGCCCCAGGTAGAAACAGGGATTGATGCCCAAGGTCTTGGTCTCTGAGTGTGTCTTTTCTCCCCCAGAATCAGCTTTGCTCACTGCCCTGCCTTGCCCCTCTCCTCTGCCCTCTTTTCACCCTTTCCCTGCATTCTCACCTGTCTCCCTTCTACCCTTGAATTGGGAGGAGGTCCTGATTCAGGCTTCCTACTTAAGAGCAAGTCACAGGAGGGCCCCTCGTGGGTGATACTGATTGGCAACATTTGCAATGGTTTGTGAGTCAATAAACATGGGATGAGTTGAAGACAAAAAGGAGTTTTCAAACTTTATCTGAGTTGGGCAAATAGAATATTTATATAATCATTGGTTTACGATTAATTTGTCCTTACACACGGACATAGCTTTTTTTTTATATTTTTTATATTCAGATCTTTTAAATAAAATATATTTATTAAAATGGCCAGAAATAGAACCAATGAATAGTTGTCATTAAAAGAGAAATTCCACTTACTTTGATACTTTTCTAAAAGCAATTGCTAGCTGACAAAGGATGCATGTGTACCAGGTGAAACAGTGAGCTCCCTATCACTAGAAACAACCAAATGAGATTTTGAAACTACCAATCACACCTTCCATTGGGGAAAGTTTGGATAGGTAAACCACTGAGAAAAAAACACTAAGAATGAATGTATTCTAGTGATGTTCAGCACTCTCACTACAGCATTTCGTCCAATTTTGTTCTCAGTTATATAAACTTACACCTGTATTATGTATTTACAGGCACACATATGCAGGTACATTGTAATGGAGTTGTTATTTCCATTTAACTGGGTGAGTTGTATGTTTGTGTGTTCGTGCAATATAGATATAAGTTATGTATGTATTTGTAGGCATTTCCCCCTACTCCCAATCATGATACAAATTCTCACTCCTTCTGAAAGAAAGACAATTCTGTGAGCCAAAATATTTCTTTAAGTTTAAAGTCATTGTGTGTCTTCAAAGTTATAAAAGAGAAAACAACCATTTCTTCATAAAGATAGAAACTTCTGAAAATTGGGTTTTTAAATAGAAATACTAGTATACCTTAAAGCAGTGCATTAAAAAAGGATTATAAACAGGAAAGCAAATTTATTCAAAGGAAAGCTCAATAGTTCCTGATCTCAAACAGCTAACATAGAAAACTATTTTTGAGAAAAAAGAAACGTTAGCCATTGAGAAAACTGGTTTAAGAGCTACTGATAAACTCAGCACTGTGAAAGAAATATGAATATAGCCTGGCCTTCCATCTCCTGAACTTTGCTGATTGCAATATATGGAAGGATGCATCTGTTCCTCTCATAGAGCAGACACTGGAGTCTCTAAAAGGATACTCAAGGAATCCGCAGGGATCCTGAGGCAGGACTGTTAAGCACAGACCTCAACGCATGTGGCTGTTTGCTTGACGCTGTGCGCGCCACACAAACTGCTAATGTGCTTCGAGACCGTCTTTGAAGCAGAGAAATGGAGGCTTCATTAAGTGCCAACAGCAACAAAATTTCAGAGCTAGATATTATTGAAGACAAATGGACACTTCGGTCTGAAATATTGAGCTTACAAAAGCATCTCTTTCCTAAGCAGAGGCTTGCTTATCTGTTTACCTTAAAAAAAGAAAGAAAGAAATTGAGAAAAAAAGAAGTCTACTCTCTGTAACATTCTTTAAAATAAACTGAAGAAGTTTAATAGAATGAGAGATCCACAAGGAGTTTTGAAGCCAAAAGTTTATTCAATGTATTTTCTAGAGCGGAACTATCCAACATGGTAGCCACTAGCCACATTTTAATTAAAATTAGATTAACACTGAACACTTAGTATCTCAGTCACACAAGCTATATTTTAGTGTTCCTTTGTGGCAAGTGAAGGCCAAATCCGACAGCACAAATAAAGAGCATTTCTTTAACAGTAGAATTTCTATTGGAGACTCCTGCTTTAGAGAAAACCAGCAATAATTGTTTCCCGGACATTGGTTATGAGGGCGATTCAAGGACAAAAGTGGAAAATACTATCAAATCCCTTTTTTCTTCTGTTGCCAAAATGTACATACTCTTGGAGAAAGACAGAGGGACAGAGAGAGCAGGAGAGGGAGAAAGCAACCCCCAAAGAGTCCTGGTCCGGCTGTAATCCCTTATATCCATTTCTCCAATAGCAGGCAATAGGAGCATCAGCATATTTGCATTGATTTCCACTTGTTCCCAAGTCTCAGGAAGGTATACCAGTGTTCCAGCTGCCATATGTACACAAAAAAGGTTGCACTATGGGACAGGAGTTTTTGACAAGCAGGGATCATCATAGGCCATACCACGGAAGCCAGTCCCATTCCTTCAGAAGACTGTGCTAGCATTACATGGTTGTCAGGTTGTGGTCACCTTAACCTATTTTGGTGCCTATGTGATTAGCTACAGAAGCCACTAGTATTCAAACATACACTCTTTGTAATCTGGCACCCTTTGCAAGATCATGGAGGAAGGTTCAGCACCCGTGGCAGACAGCCACTTCCAACAACTATTGGAATGTGGAGCATAAATATTCGATTCTTTTAAATAACGGCACAGCATACCATTTGTACTCAAGATTCTATCTTGTTATCTACTGACAATAAATTCCTAGAAATAAAATTGCATAGTCAAAACTCTCTTTTTTTAGTCTTTCACTAATATTTTACTGAAGACATCGTACAGAAGAGTTAATTTTCCATTAATTCCTAACATTAGATAGTTTTTCATATTCTTAAAATTTGGAAAGTCCTGGACCAGCAGGTGGCATGGCAGTTAAGGCAGCTAGATCCCACATGGCCAACCACATGGTTTGAGTCCCAGACCCAGTGTCTTGAAAATCACACCAGATGCATGTGCACAAATGCCCAAAATCCCAAGGGGAGACCAGAGGAGAAGGGATTGCAGCATAGCCATCCTTTCTAGGGAGTGAATTTTCACTGTCCTTTCCCTTTATTTGTCTCTTTCTATTTCTCTCTGGCAAGTGCACATACCCTCTAGCAAAAACAAACAAAACAACAACAGCAAAAATTGGAAAATCTTTGTAAAGAATCACAAAACGAGTGCTAGTTAAAATTTGTGTTTCTTTGATTATTACTGAAGTGAACTTTTTAATATATGTAGTAGAATCTGTATTTTCTCTTCCATGAGTTATCTGTAATAAAATGCTTGCTTTTATTCTCTTGTGGTTATATTCTTTCTTTTTGAATTATAAGAGTTATCTATATACTTTTAATAATCCTCATGTGTTTCTCCCTTATTTGGTGTTAACATTGTGGATATATTATCTTCTATATGTGCCTACAATTATTTTAATCTTAAGCCATGGAAAGAATTAATGATTTTCTAATTACTACCAAATAGACCAGGTCACTATAAACTATTTTATTAGCATCTCTTTAGGGAATCTACAAACAGAATCATCCACTACTTTGCAAAATCACTCTGCTAATGAAATTGAGCATATTTTTCAATATAACTTGGACCGAGAGTTCTTAGGAGAGTTAATAGGAGTTCAGTAGGTGAACTGAAGAAAGTTTCCATTAAGTTTTTGTTTTAAACTTATATAGGTCTTTCTTTGCTAATGATTTCATTATTTTCTAACCCTTTCTTTGCTAACAATTTTTTATTAATTTCTAATCAGTTGTCATCCTTGTTTTAATGCGAGACAATGGTTTAGAAAAAATAATTTTCACTTGCTATCAGAATTTATTATAATTTGATGCCTGTTACTTCCACTTCTGATTTTTGCTTTGACATTATCCCACTGACTACAGTCAAATCATACCTAATGGAGTTAGGCAGGATGGGAAGTGCTATTACAAGTGAAAACCTAAATGACTCCTTTCAGCTTTGCTCTTCTTCCCAGTTCTGCTCCACTATTTTTATTCTTGAACCCATTGATCCATTCTCTATTTCTTTCTGGGCATTTTTTTTAAGGTTATTTAGTTTATTCATGAACAATAGAGAAACAGAAAACATACAGGTAAAAGAGAGAGAGGCACCCCAACAGGGTCTCAAGACAACAGCCTACCTCCCAGTCTCTGCCAACTCTGGGTCATGGACATGCTCATTCCTGATGTTTTTAGAGAAGTCTCTGGACATGAACCTGGAACCTTCCCATCTGAGTTAGACTCACAGAGCATGGGCTCTTACAGACAAGCCACTATCTTGCCCCCTCCTTTTAATAACTGATGATAGCAACACCCTTGCTCCAGCCACAGTCCACCTAGAGATCCAATCCCCAAAATACAAATAAAACACAAATAAGCTGAAGTGGGTTTAGAAAATAACTTCAGAAGTTTCACTAAGTTACAGAATTGTTTAGTGCCCATGCCCATAATCCTAACAGGTTCTAAATAATCTTCTTATTCTCTTCAGAATTCACCATATATTATACTTCCTGAGAACTACATTTCATAGAAGAAACTTTGGTAATATATGAGATAAAATAATGGAGATGCTGATCATGTTTTAGCCTCCATACATTATTTTAAATAATATTTACCTAAGATCAGTAAATCTTAATTATTGAAATAATCAGCAGTCAATATCCATTTATAGTTAGAATACAAATAAGTAAGCAGAATTAATAATAATCCTAATTATTAATATTAATAATGCTAATATTTTTAGAATTGTTTCTTAAATATTATTTATCATTATTATTTTAAAATTTGTTATAGGGCGCATGCACTAACCAGAGATAGAGAGAAGGAAAGTGAGAAAGCAAGCCACCATGTCCAAGACGCAAATCACAGTTGACCATGCGGTAGTCCAACCATGCCACCTGCTGTCCCCCAGTACGCAGTATTTTAAGTATTTGGCAGCACTTATGTTTTCTCATTCTGAGAAATTAAATCTTGATTCTAAAAGTGTCCTAAGTTAAAATTACTAAGGATTTGTAGAATCAAGTTTTTTTAGTATATGACAAATATGGAACACAGTTTCTGGGAATTATTATGAAAGTCAAAAAATTAGTATATTTATATTACATTCTTTGGAGGAAATGTGAAATTTCTTGCCTCCGTTAGAGAAAAGCTCACTGTGCAGTCAAACATTTTCACATTTTAGTCATTTGTTTTGTTTTGTTTTGTTTTGTTGCTCTTTTTTTCAAGTTGACTATATGATTATCATATTTTTCTCCTGGAATAATTTTATTTTTCAGATTTTTTTGCTGTAGGGTGCATGCACTTGCCAGAGATATAGAGAGAAAGAGAAAGCAAGAAATCACCCTCCGAGGAGATGGCCATGACACAATCTCTTCTCCTCTATTCTCCTCCCAAGATTTTGGGCATGCACACACATGCACCCAGCTTGAGTTTCAAGCCTTCAAGTCTGGGATATGAACTATGGTAGGTCATGTGGGAGTCTAGCAATGTAACTATTGTGCTGTTGGCTATCCTCTCCTGGAATTATTTTATAACTCTTGTTTCTAAAAATCCTTCACATGTGAAGACTATCAATTTAAATAGCTTATTATTTTTTTAAATAAAGATACTTTAAATTTTATCTATAAAAATCTATTGATCTTTTTATTTTGTCTAGATTTATATTTTCTGTATGCTTAGAGATAATTTTTCCTAAGATCACACAAATAATCACCTTCATTATCTTCTGGTCTAATTTATTTTTGTTTAAAATTTTAACCATAGGGAATTTTCTTTGGTGTATGATGTGAGGTAGAAACCTAATTTTGTTCTTCTCCAAACATTGATGATTAAAATCAAAAGCTAAAAGAGCTATTATTTCCACTCTTATTTTATCTTATATTAAATTATTAAATATGTTATGTTTACAGAAAAGAATGAAATATATATATACATACAGGGGCCAGCTGGTGACATAGTGGTTGGGCACTGAACTCTTCACGTGTCTGTCCACAGCTTCAGTCCCAGACCCGTCAGCCTGAGTTTCATGCTGGGCAAGCATACGAACATGCCTCAAATCCTGAGAGGAGAATGGGGGAGAATAGATAGCAGTGTGACCATTCTCTCCATGAGATGATTTTCCATTTTCCCCCTTCACAGTATCTGTGGTGAGTGCACACAGCCTATGGCAAAAACTCAAAAACCTTTAAAAAAAGAAAAAAAAAGAATGTATATCAATGAGGCCATGGGACCAGCAGTTAGCGTAATGGCTATGTCGCTGGACTTCCACGTGGTCAACCGCGGTTCGAGTCCCGGACCCGGTGGCTTAAACTCACGCCGGGCACGAGTGCGTGCGTGCCCAAGATCCCGAGAGGATAATGGAGGAGAAGGGATTGCGGCATGGCCATCCCCTCTGGGGGGTGATTTCTCGCTTTCTATCTCTCTCTCTCTCTCTGTCTGGCGAGCGCACGCACCCTATAGCAAAAACCTCTCCAAAAAGAAAAAAAAAATGAGGCCAGTAAGTGGCATGGGGAGTGGGATGACTGCATCTCATATATATGACTAGCTTTTTGAGTCCTGGATGTGGTGGCTTGAAAAGCATGTTTGGTGCATGTGCACATGTGCCCAAAATCCCAAGAAGAGAATGGAAGAGAAGGGATTGTGGCATGACCAGCCGCCCTACCCCATGAGTACTTCCTCATGTTCTCTCTCTCTCTCTCTCTCTCTCTCTCTCTCTCTTCCTCTCTCTCTGGTGAGTTCTCATAGCAAAGTTGTTTTATTTACCAAAGAATGTATGTAATTTGTGTAGTCTATACATACTTCAGCAAGTTGCTTTCTTTATTTTTTTACTAAACATTATGTTTTTGTAGCTGTACTCATGTTGATACACACACACACACACACACACACACACACACACACTATTTTAACACTATGCCGTGTTCTATTTTATAAATAAATCACAGCGTATTTGTACACTACCAGAGAGTGTGACCCGAGGTAGTTATAATGATTTCTCCTCTCACCCACAGCACACGAGGGCTGTCTTTGTTCTACAACCCAATAAACTGGTATCATCAGAAATTTATTTTGTAGCTAAGTAGGGTATAAGAAGTTATTTCTTTTATCTAATTTGTATTTTCCTGAATACTAATGAGATGATATGTGTTGGCCATTCACATTTACTCTTCTATGAGTTGCCTGTTCATAAACCTTGCCCAGTTTTCTTTAAGAAAAGTACAATCAGAAAGTCTTGCCAATGAGATGATAGTTAGGCCAGCTGGATCCCAGATGGTGACTTGATAAACACAACAACTATGTGCGCATGCTTGCACAAAATTCCAAAACGGAGGAGAAGTGGAAGAGAAGGGATTTCAGCTTGACCATCCCCCCATGGAGGTGCCTTCACATTCTCTCTCTCTCCCTCAAACTCTGGCAAGCACTTATACTCGCTGGAAAAATGATTGTAAAAAATAATAATAAGTTCTAAAAGGTCAATTGTTTCAGTACAGAGATCTGTGAGCTAAAGGTAGAATAATTCGATAGGAGGTTCCTTTAAGAGGAAAAATATTGGAGACACAAAACTCTACATTACAGCAAGCTCAGAATCTCACTGTACTTTTGGAAATCATTACTATATTAATAATATCACAATAAAAATAGTAATAGTGATAGCAGGAGCATACATTTCCTATAAATCTTTTTTTTTTTTTTGGAGAGGTTTTTGCTATAGGATGCATGCGCTCGCCAGACAGACAGAGAGAGACATAGAGACAGAAAGCGAGAAATCACCCCCCAGGGGGGATGGTCACGCCGCAATCCCTTCTCCTCCATTCTCCTCTCGGGATCTTGGGCACACACGCACACGCACCCGGCGTGAGTTTTAAGCCACCGGGTCCGGGACGCGAACCGCAGTCAACTACGTGGGAGTCCAGCGACCTGGCCATTATGCTAACTACTGGTTCCCGACATTTCCTATAAATCTTGTAAGTGCCAGGCACTCTACTTGATATTCTCTCATTTAATTTTCACATCAACACTGAGATAAATTCTATCTTGAAGTATTGGGCCTTTGAGACAGAAAAACAGTAAAATATGTCATGGCCTTCCCAATGACCTAATATATTACTTGGAGTATGTGAAGAATCCAATGCAGGAGCTTAGACCAGAAAGGCATCACCACAGAGCAGAACTAGGCAGGACAGATCTTGGATAGCGACACCATATAGCAGTGAGAAGCTGAAAGTAGAAGACCAATACAAATTTGTAATTATCCAGAAAATATGATTGCTAGCCTTTGCCTGAGAAAGCCACCAACAACTTGGGATGATAAGGAAGGAGAAGCACTCACACAGGAGATATTGGACTTCCTGCTAATAAGAACACATTGTTGGCTGAATGATTAACTGGCAAAATGAAGAAGATGTGATATATTGTTACTCTGATTTGGTGAAGTGAGTCATGTATATATAAAACTAATCTATAATGTATATTCATATACATTAGTGGATTGTGAATTTATAACTGCCTTTTAGAGGAAGGTAGAGATACTTGGAACATGGCCATAGCCTTTTGATTTGAGTTGATAAAACAAACGGCATCTATGCCTTGCCCCATAGAGTACAGGAAGTACATGGGACACTTTCACCTGGAAAGGACACACCTTAGGGCAGGGCCATGATAATATTTCTTCTTTTCTTCTGTTAGTATATCACTCTGAAGCAAAGGTTATTCAGTGACTTATAAGCCAGTATTAGGTCTATAAGCTTTAGTTTTTTGTACCCATAATTTGTCTAGTACTGATTTAAGGGGAAAAAAAATTAGACCACCTTGCTATTCCTTTCTATTCATAAAAGAACACCAGCTTGAATGGGTGTTACAATTTTATTCATGAGATCTAGCCATTGTATCAATAGTAACTGCTCAATTACGATTAATCATTTTAGAGAACATATCATTGCTTCTTAAAAATCAGTTGCTGCTCTTAATTTCCAAAATGCATTTCAATGAATCCCCATCTATACTCCAATCACATTTTCATTGCAAAAATTTGCTTCTTAAATTCTTAAGGCTGAAAAGAATCTTAGAGATCCTCCAGCCCAATTTTAATAAGAAAAGTGTTACTCAGAAAAGGTGAAGGACTTGTTCAAGGTTTTATCTTTTATTAGTGGCAGATCTAGTGCAAAAAGTCAATCTCCAGACTTCTATCAAGAGCTCTTCCCACTACCTGTAAAACTTCTTCTGAAATCCTTATGTGGGATCAGAAAAAGCATGTGCCACTCACATTTATGCATTTTCCATTGATTGATTGATTGATTGATTGTCGGAGGACACGTGGTCACTAGAAAGAGACAGAGAGAGGGAAAAGGAGAGAGCATTCCCTAATGGGACATGGTTATGCATGCCACCATTCCTTCTTCATTTGTTCATCCTGTTGGGATTTTGGACACATGGGCTGTTTCTCAAACATCCAGAGCTAGGACTGATGTAAGATCTGGGTCCTTTATTCACTAGATCACAGGACCAGTGCTCCATTTTACTTTTCACTAATTGAAAATAGAATATATATTTTTGCCTTAGATTTTTTTCATTCTCTTTTATAGCCTCACCTTCCTTCCTCAGTTGCATAGTAATCTCAATACTAGGCTGAAAGGAGGATCCCAGCACCCCACACTGAAAAGATAGATCATCTTGGTTTAAGAAAGATTTTCTTGGGGTCAGCAGATGGTGGAGCAGTTACATTGCCAGACTCCCACATAAACAATCATGGTTCAAGTCCTGGACCCAGCGGATTAAAAAATCACACCAGGTGCATGTGCGTGCTTGCCCAAGATCCCAGGAGGAGAACTGAGGGAAAAGAATGCAGCATGGCCATCCCCCTGGGGAGGGGTGATTTTTCACTCTTCTTTCTCACTGTGTCTTCTGTCTATCTCTCCAGAGAGCACATGTGCTCTAAGGCAAAAACACTCTGAAGAGAAAAAAAAGAATGAAAAAGAAAAAAAAAAGAAAGAAAGATAAAGGAAGAAAAAGAAAGAAAGAAAAAAGAGAGAAAGAAAAAGGAAGAACGAGAGAAAAGTTTTCTTTCAACAAATGAATAATAATTTGTTATCTCACCAAAGTTCTTATCATAGTATTTTGAAGACGCTCTTGGACCCTGGAGTTCCTAGTGTGGTGGTCACATTTACACTGCTTTCAACAAGCCCATTGCATTTCAAATTTTCATGTAAGTTTTGTTTATATAATTTTTCTCCATGTAACAACCATGAAAAAAGTAGATTGGTGATGTTAAACAGCATTGATGGTCTTAATTCATTATCCCTGCTTCTATTTACGTCCTTTGCCATATGACTTTCCCGTTTCTCCATAGCCTTGTGGGTCAGCCAGTGCAGTGTTAACAAGAGTAATAAGACCAAAGTCGTGAAAACACCTGCAGACTTGAGCTTGCTCTCTTGTTCCTCTGCCATGCTAATGTCAGACCTGCAAGGCTTGGCTATCCTGGACTAGCTAAGAGTAAGATGAGAGATGCATGGTACTGGACCAACCCACCCCAAGTACGCCAACCCTAGAGCAACCCCTCAAGCAATCTAGGCTCATGAAAGTCTCATAGTTTTTTGTCTTGTTTTGTTTTCAACCACCAGGTTTTGAGACGGCTTGTTACACAGGATTCGGTAACAACGGGTTCTTTTTTTTTTTTTTTTTAAAGAATTACTTACTTAATTTAATTTATTTTAATTTTTTTTTAATTTTATGTGAGAGAGAGAGAGAGAGAAAGTGAGAAAGTAAACTGTCAGGTCGAGGACTCAAACTGAGGTCAGCCACGTGGGAGTCCAACACCTTAGCCACCATGCCATCAGCCAGTCCCACAACAGGTTCTTATACTCTAGAAACTATTAGATACATCTGACACATATTTTTAAAAATCTATAAGCTGTGTAAGACCAAGTTAGTTTTTCTCTATTGGAGTCACTTTTGAACAATTTATATTCCAGTCAAAGAGCTGAGGTCATGGTATTAGCATGGCTCTGCAGTTAGATTATCTGTTTTGCCCCTTCCTAACTGAAGACTTTGAGTAAATTATTTAATCTCTCTGTCCTCAGGTTCCTCATTTATAAATGAGAACAATAATAATATCCATCTTGCATAACACCTGGTATGCAATATAAAATAATATTAGCTATTATTAGTCATGTACTATCTCACTATAAATACTCGCAGTTTTGATCATTAAGTGTTTTATTTATTATACAATCAATTTTCCTTTTTCTGTTAAATTTTGAAGTTATAATAGTTTTTCTTAATTTCTATTCCTTTTTATTTTTTAGGTTTTTACCACAGGATGTATGTGTGCTCACTGGGAAGACAGAGAGACACAGCGAGAGGAAAATTATAAATCACCCTTCCCCTGAGGGGGGAATGGCCATGCAGCAATCTCTTCTCCTCTATTCTCCTCTCAAGTTTTTGGGCACGCACACACATGCGCCTGGTGTGAGTTTCAAGCAGCTGGGTCCAGGACTCAAACCACAATTGACCATGTGGTAGTCTAGCACCTTAACACTATTCTACCTCCTGGCCCCCTGTTTTCTATTCTTAATATATGTCAACCTGTGGATAGATATGTGCTTCTATGTAGTAATTTTTTATTACTGAAAACCTCCCAAAGACTTCCATGAATACTTAAAGTAACTCTTTTAGTATGCTTCTATGCTCCTATTAGGTCACTAGAAAAGTCATGACATATTTTTCTAGGTTTTTCTATGCAAAAATGAATCATGACTTTTCTGATGACCCAATATTTTAGAACAGTCACTTAACAACTGACTAAACTTACAGGTAGTTTATGTAACTGGCTCATGACTACTCAGACTTACTGATAAGTCATACTAGGAATTTATTCTCCATATTCCCTGCCTTCTTTTCTTTCTTTTTTTCATTTTGCTAACAAATATCCTACAGTAATCTATGTTTTTAGAGAAGGTCAACTTCCCATGTTTAAAATTGTTTTCATTTTGTCCTTACACCTAAATAACAGCTTGCTTATTGGAGAATCCAAGACTCAAATCCCTAAGGATTTTACAGATAATGGCTTCACATTTTCTAGCATTCAGTGTTAGAAAACACCAATGTCCTTCTGATTTTCCTTCCTTTGTGAGTAATCTCTTTTTTTCTTTCTGGAAAAGTACACAATTTTTTCTTTCTGCCAGGACAAATTTTATCCTGATATTACTAGCTTCCTTTTCCAATACTGATGTTTGCATTATGTAATTTTAATAATTAAAAAACTAGTATCTTTTCTGTCTGCAGAAAAACATGTATTTGTCTATTATTACTTTGGATGTGTCATTCCTTCCATTTTTTTCTAGTGTTTCTTTATGTGAGTTATATCAGGTAAATGCTGGGATTGCTGAACATCTTACGACATGCCTGTGACTGCTTATACCTGGTATACTGAATTCCATCCTTCCTTTCTAGTTTCTTTTACAATTGTCATCTTTTTTTGCCTACATTCTGAGATTACCCCTTCACTTGATCTTCCATTAAACTGACTTGGTTTCTTTTCTTTTTTTTTTAGAGAGATATTTTTGCTATAGGGTGTGTTCTCACGGGAAAGACAGAGAGACAGAAAGCAAGAAATCACAACACTGGGCGGGGGGATGGCTATGTTGCAATCCCTTCTCCTCATTCTCCTCTTGGGATTTGGGGTACACACACAAACACACACACACACACGTGCCCAGTGTGAGTTTTAAGCTGCCAGGTTCAGGACTCACACCACAGTTGACTAGGCCGGAGTCCAGCGACATAACTATTACACCCTCTGCTGGTCCGAAAACTGACTTCGTTTCTTTTTTTTTCTTTTTTTTTCTTTTTTTTTTTTTTTGGTGGGGGGGAGGTTTTTGCTATAGGGCTGGAGCGCTCGCCAGACAGAGAGAGACAGAGACAGAAAGCGAGAAATCACCCCCCAGGGGGGATGGCCACGCTGCAATCCCTTCTCCTCCATTCTCCTCTCGGGATCTTGGGCACGCACACACACGCACCTGCCGTGAGTTTTAAGCCACCGGGTCTGGGACACAAACCACGGTCGACTACATGGGAGTCCAGCGACATAGCCATTACACTAACTGCTGGTCCCAAACTGACTTTGTTTCTAACCACAGCTATTTCATTGTTCAGTTTTTTTAATTGTCCTGAAAGTTTTCTTTTTTATTGTAGTGTCATTATATGCTTTTATATCACAGTTAAAGTGAAGTTTTAAAGTGAGTTTGGATGTGTTTCTTCCTTTTCAATTTTATGGAAGAGTTTGAGAAGTATTGGCATTAATTCTTCTTTAAATGGTAGAATTCACCATTTAAGCCATCATGTCCTGAACTTTTCTTTGTTTGGAAAATTTTTATTATTAATTCAACCTGTTATTCATAATTGATCTGTTCAGATTTTCTATTTCTTATGATAGATTTTCTATTTCTTTTGATAAGTTTTATGTTTCTTGGAATTTATCCATTTTTTCTAGATTATCCAATTTGTTGGCATATAATTGCTCACAGTAGACTTTTATGGTCCTTTCTGTTTTTGTGGTATTAGTTATAATGTCTTCTTATGTGTTTATAATTTTATTTGAGTCATCTCTTTTTTTCGAAGTTTAGCTAAAGTTTATTAACATTCCTCATCCGTTGAAAAAAAATAAGTTTTAGTTTCATTTGCCCAATCTATTGGCTTGCTAGTCTCTATTGAATTAATTTCTGATTTGATATTTATTATTGAAATTTTTAGGTAATTAGTGTGATTTACTTCAGAAGTCGGAGAGTATAAATTTGCTCTTCAGTTGACACCTAACTAAACTGGCAGCCCTTTCATGAGGTAGTTGTTCTTCTCCCTAAGTTTCATGAGAGTCCAAAGGGCTCGCTGCATTCTAAGGCCTTAGACCTTTCATGAACCAGCTGACAGAGAAAACTTGAGTGTGACGAGTCTGCTAATAATATTATCTCTGTCACTGACATACAGAGCCATTTTTGCAAGCTATTCTTGCAGTTTGTCCATCACTGCACTAATGTCTGCAGAAATATAGGTCCCTGCATAAGTTTCAGTGATGCCATAGACTTAAATTATTTATTTTATTTTATTTTTATTTTTTTTTTTTTTGGAGAGGTTTTTGCTATAGGGCACATGCTCTCGCCAGACAGACAGAGAGAGACAGAGAGATAGGAAGCGAGAAATCACCCCCCAGGGGGGATGGCCACGCCACAATCCCTTCTCCTCCATTCTCCTCTCGGGATCTTGGGCATGCACACACACGCGCCCGGTGTGAGTCTCAAGCCACCGGGTCCAGGACGCAAACTGCGGTCGACTACGTGGGAGTCCAGCGACATAGCCATTACGCTAACTGCTGGTCCCATCCATAGACTAAAATTATAAAAATATGGGTCTTTCAGCTAACATTCACGCTTTATCTTTAATTGCTACTACAATCAACCTGAAAGAGTGACTATAGCTTCACAGGTATTTCTAGTCTCAATTGACTTTAAATATAACAAATGCCTTGGACCCATCTATAATGGCCAGCAAAGATATTCCTCTAAAGACAATTTCACAAGAAAAGAAATCCCTTTTCTTTCCCTCAAAAATCTTCAATTTATTGATATTGTAGATATTTAGCAGGAGAAACATCAAATAAACTTTAGCATTCCTTTCCTCTTAAACTCCTTTACAAACTTGTAGAGCATTGTTTTCCTTTTGTATTTCAGCAATTCTGTTAGTGGGCTTCTTTTTTTTTTTTTTTTTCCTAAGCTGATCATTATGGATAAACATAAAATCTCTAAATAGATTTTCCTAGTCAGTTAACCATATTCTTGGGGGAAAACATAAGGTAGAATCATTATTAAAAAGCATTCTCAGTAATACACACATCTTTATTATGTCAGTCTTTTGCCAAAAAAAAAATAAGATTGATAGTAAAATCTACTTAATTTTTTTTCTTCACAGAATCAAGCCATCTGCCTCAAAATACACCACCAGCCTCTGTTAGATGAATTCACACATTTTAAAGCCCCGGAGTAACCATTTGAATGGAAATTGGACACTTCTTGTCATTTAGGAAGCTTTTTTAAACTGGAAAGGCTTCTCGTTTGTTCAATTAAATGTGTGTGTAGGCAATACACTTTATGAAATTTA
Source organism: Tupaia tana (assembly GCA_026018925.1). Classification (NCBI taxonomy): domain Eukaryota; kingdom Metazoa; phylum Chordata; class Mammalia; order Scandentia; family Tupaiidae; genus Tupaia; species Tupaia tana. Next base: position 4,889,582 of record JAKSZU010000020.1, on the reverse strand, counting down.
TCCCAAAACAGCGAGGGCTGAAATAATATTTGCAACAGATGGCACAGCTGCTGTATTTAGAGAGCTACCCACGGACATGGATGGAGACATTGGGGGGACTATGAAGTGCAAGTCAAAATACTGTACAATCAAGACTCTCAGCCAGTCATTAAAGGCGGGAAAATTGTTCTACTGTCAACCCTTTCCCTAATGGAGGTTGGGGAAAGTGCTAAGATTTAGTCAAGTGGAATTTATATCCTTCTCTGGATGAACTCTTTTCTTCTCAGTTGAGCCTTAAAATTTGAAAATGCTGGATCTGCTGCCTTGGAGTTTTCTCTCTCTTCAATGCTATTTGAAAATACTGCTGGAAGTATCATTCCCAAGGGAATGTTAGACAGTGGTGCATGCACAGCAGAGAAAAACCAAACAGAGTGCTCACAGCTGGATGGAAGGGATGGGGGCACGACCATACAGATTATTCCTCTATCACTCTCATTTTGTAGGTGAGGAAAATAAGGTTAAGCACAGTTAAGTGGCATCAACTCCATCCCACAAAACTGTTCTCTCGAGACTGACTCTGGGATAATTTCCATCACAGGTGCTAAGTACTAAAAGGAAAAGGAAGGTCAGGTGCTTGTGAATTTTATTTTATTTCATTTATTTTCTTTCTTTTTTTGTTCAGTTTTTTCCTGCAGGGCACATGTGCTCACCAGAGAAAGGGGTGATGGTCATACCACAATCCCTTCCCCTCAAATTTCCTCTTGAGATTTTGGGCAAGCACACATGCCCAGTGTGATTTTCAAGCCACCAGGTTCAGGACTCAAACCTTAGAGTAGCCCATGTGTGGGATATCCAGTGCCTTAAACTCCATGCCAGCTGCTGACCCTATTTTATTTCATTTTTAATAAAAATGGATCACCTTTTAAAAGTCTGTTTTATAGAAAGCAGATTCAGAATACCAAAATAGGAAAAAATATATTTAATTTTTTTTTCCATAGAGCATGTATGCTTACCAGAGACAGAGATGGAGAGGGAAAAAAAGTGAGGAGTCATCTCCCAAGGGAATGGTCACACCACAATCCCTTCTCTATTCTCCTCTCAGGACTTTAGGCATGCAGGCACATGTGCCTGGTGTGCATTTTTCAAGCCACCAGGCCCACGACTCAAACTGTGGAATCAGTCATCTGGGATCCAGTGCTTTAACCTCCACACCACCTGCTAGACTGAGGAAAAGATCTTGTAAGTTGCATTAAAAATATCTCACAAAAATGGCACTTAGCTTCTGGGGTTGCTAGCAGCTCTGGGCACCTGACTCAGCTCTTTTCAAAATGTCTACTGTTCATTAAATCCTGTGCAAGCTTGGCTTAGAAGGCAATCACTCCACACCCTCAAGTGCATATGAGTCCATCAAAGCCTATGCCAACTTTGATGCAGAGTGCAATGCTTTGACCATTAAAATGGCCATCAAGACCAATAGTGTGGATCAAGTCACCATCATGGACATTCTGACCAACCACAGAAGTACACAGAGACAGGACATTGCCTTCACCCTACCAGAGAAGACCCAAAAAGGAACTTGGATCAGCACTGAACTTCACCTTATCTGCCACCTGGAGATGGTGATTTGGGGCCTATTGAAGACACTTGCTCAGTATGATGCATCCAAGCTAAAAGCCTCCATGAAGGGGCTAGGAACTGACGAGGGCTCCCTCATTGAGACCATCTGCTCCAGGACCAACCAGGAGCTCCAGGAAATTACCAGAATCTACAAGGAAATGTACAAGACTGCTCTGGAGAAAGGCATTATTTCTGACACCTCTAGTGACTTCCTCAAGTGATAGCACCCTCGTCAAGGGTAGAAGAGCAGAGGATGGCTCTGTCACTGACTATGAGCTGATAGATCAGGATGCCCAGGATCTCTATGATGCTGGAGTGAAGAGGAAAGGAACTAATGTTCCTAAGTGGATCAGCATCATGACTGAGTGGAGCCTGTGCCACCTCTAGAAAGTATTTGACAGGGACTAGAGTTACAGCCCTTACGACATGCTGGAGAGTATCAAGAAGGAGGTCAAGGGAGACCTGGAAAATGCTTTCCTGAACCTGGTTCAGTGTACTCAGAACGAGCCTCTGTATTTTGCTGATCAGCTCTACGACTCTAATGAAGGGCAAGGGGACCTGCGATAAGGACCTGCTTAGAATCATGGTCTCCTGCAGTGGAGTGGACTTGTTGAAAATTAGGTCTGAATTCAAGAGCAAGTATGGCAAGTCCTCATAGTACTACCTCCAGCAAACACTAAGGGCAACCAGCAGAAAGCATGGCTGTGCCTATGCGGTGGGGACAACTGAGCATCGGAAAGTGTGCTCCGACGCCCCAGCTGACAGTTCTAGAAATCCACTTGCTACTAACCGTCCCCGTGTCCATCCCTTGGGGATGATATGAGCATTGTCCCAATCTTATTTTAGTGGCCTAAGCCTTGTCTGGCTTTTCTGTCTAGTCTCTCCTTTAAGCCAAAGAAGTGAACATTCCAAGGAGTTGGAAGTGAAGTCTGTGATGCCCAACACTTTGCCTCTTTCGTACTGTGTCATAAACAGATAAACTGAATTCGTACCTTAAAAAACAAAAAATCAAAAAAATGAAAGTATATTTGTTCTAATTTCTGGAAATTTCTGTGTGTGTGTGTGTGTGTGTGTGTGTGTGTTAACGAGGTATTTGGCTAGATTTTTCATTTTACATTAATCATATAACAATTTGCAGTTGTTTTGAAATCACTAAAAATTCTACATCTCAATCTAAGCAAGTAGGCAAAATTTCCAATACAAAATTCATGAATTCAGAATTCTTGAGTAAGTATTATATGCCTGAACAAATAAATACACACATACACACATACACTCACACACACACACACACACACACACATCATAAACTGTGACCAAGAGGAAAATATTTCAACATTCATAACAATTCTTTTTAAATGCAGTCGTGTTGGGGTTTGAAGGATCACACATTTTCCTGTCAGTTTCAGTTTTATACGCATGAGTGTTGAAAGCAGATGCCTTTAGTTATTTCAGGGAGATCCCTGAGCTACTGAAAATGACAAATCTTGGCACGCACATTCAGCCTCCCATATTCTACTATGCTGAAAAGAAACAGATAAAACCTTTAGTAAGAAAAGTAGCAAATAACTAAGTTTATCCATTATCTTCCCCAAAGCAGAGATAATGATATAGAAATGAAATCATGTCTGTCTTCAGAGGAACTTTTCCCCAATGAACAATGATCCTGTACTTCAGTTGAGTCCTCCTGGAGAGGGTAAATTGATTTTCTAGAACATCCTTAGTGATTCCAGGGACAGAATAAGGTTGCAGCCTGACTTGGTAACCTCTCACCACATTTCTAAGGCTGGATCTATACACCTGGAACAAAGGAAGAATTAGGGAAACTTCAGGTCACTTCAGCAGAAAGTCTGTTTTGGTCTGAAGTACCCCCAACAATCATTTACCACTTTTGCCTCACCAATCATTTTGCCTTGGCCCCTGGGAATACTCAGTCTGTTTCTATGTAAGTCAGAGGAGTAGGTCCAAAAAAGCGACAACTGCACATAACTGACACATATACCCACAACCAGATTTACTCTCAGAATAACACTCTACTTTGTCCATTTTTTGAACTGAAGAAAAACAAATAAATTTCTCCAATAGCCTGAGAAGTTTTTACTTACTTATTTCCAGTACCCAATCTTTTTGACAACTTTTTGTAAAGAATTTTAAAATCAGAAAAGCTTAAACTCATTGATCTTAGAATTTCTTTTAAGTTCCTGACATTTCCGTTCTCACATAATAGGTGGTGAAAGCCAGTTAACAGTTAAAGAGTGTTTCTTTGTCTTTGATGTGGTCTTGTGCATGGGGGGAAAAACCCTCACTGAAATGTATTATTATAAAGCTCTGCATCAGGATGTGTGAGTCACCACATAAGCATATAACATTCATTCACATACCCATTAAAGTAGGCCAGAGGGAGAAAAGGAGAACTTCATTTGGAAACAAAATCTGAAAGCAAACCTATCTTTCCATCATTTTATCATTTCACTTACCCATTGGTAAAGTGGAAGGTCTACCCTCATGCAACACAGAGAGCTACTCTATCCCATGTTCATCCCCAAGTTCTGACGTCATGGGCAGAAATAGAACATCAAAGTGTTCCACACCATTTGGGGTCTTTTGCAACTGCGTGCTGCAAGAGACGATTTAGGTTACTAAATTACATAGTCTTGCTCGTGTAATCTTACTTCAAACTACACACCACAGAAACACTGAAAAACTGCAAGAGTGAACTGAAGAGTTTTAATAGAAAGAACTTTACAAGAAGCAAAAAAGACCTATGAAGGCCAGTGTGACTGCAGGAGGACACAGTAGCAGAGACTACCACAACAAGATGATAACCGAATTCAAGCTTCCATATGAAGCACATAGGCCACTCTGAGAAACTAAAGTTGTGTCTTTTTCCTCTACTATGCATTTGTAAGCCACTGTGTTTCTTTTTACTTTCCTATGTGTAAGTCATCTGAAAGCCTGCACTTCCTTACTCAGACTAAGACTTCACTCTCTCTTCCACAGGCTCAGTCTCCTCTCCTACAGAAGCCTTCGATCTCTCCCAGAGCTGTTTAATTAGGACAGATGCAGATTTCTGCAGGCGTGTTATACCGCAATAAAATAAAACACACAACAACCACACAGTAAGAGACAAATGGATAAACTAGGATGGACCACAACTAATCAGGACTTCCATTTCTTTTTTTTTTTGGAGAGGTTTTCGCTATAGGGCGCGTGCACTCGCCAGACAGACAGAGAGAGACATAGAGACAGAAAACGAGAAATTACCCTTCAGGGGGGATGGTCACGCCACAATCCCTTCTCCTCCATTATCCTCTTAGGATCTTGGGCATGCACGCACACGTGCCCAGCATGAGTTTTAAGCCATCGGGTCCAGGACGCAAACCGCAGTCGACTACCTGGGAGTCCAGAGACATAGCCATTACGCTAACTGCTGGTTCCCAGGCCTTCCATTTCTTAAGGTAGTGTCAGTGTCATCCTCTTTCTCGCTTCAATTTCCCACCAAGAGATGAGTTCTTCCTCCTCCTCAGAGCTAAAAATCAAGCCTTCCGGCCCAGAGTTTCTTTCCTCCTGGACTTTGTTACACTGTGAACATCACCATCTCATGTGGAGCTATTATCCATTTGTTCCTTTGTTCCCAATCTATAATTTTCATATCACAAGTCGACATATAAAACTCAATAAGATGCTTAGATTTATTTAATTCTAATATTCAGTTTCATGCTGTGATTTCAAACTAATATAATTCTTGTACTATGAATAAGTTATTTAATTTTACATGTATTTCAAATATCTTACAAAACCCAAAATAATTTCTACTTTCTCTAGTTTAAAACAACTTCCCACTCCCACAAACATACAATCTGGCATAATTGTAATTTAATTGATAATTAAAAGACCAACTTAAAGTGTGCTTATGAATGGAAATCTCAAGCTAGACAAAAGTAAATAGAAAATCCTATGATCAGAAAATCTACTTAAGATAATTCAATTTACAACAAGTATATTTAAATAATTCCTTAAAAACAAAGTCTTCCTTCATCTTTTCAATCAATGCCACTCGACCAAATGCATCATTGTATATAAAGGATTAAATTCCTGTATACAGATTCAATGTCATTGGGTTTTAAAATGGAAGACAATTTCTTGGCAGCAAATGGATAAAGTTCCATATGCCTCGTGTCTATTTTTTAATTTTAATTTCTGTTGCAATTAGGATTCCTTTCCATAATAAAAAACATGATGAGACTGACAGGTTCCTGCAATTGCAGCTACTATTTTAAGAAAATTCACTCCAAAGTTTTATATCACTAAGCAGCATAATTCAGGCAAAAATTGTTGATCAATGATGGCCTGAAATTTTAACTTTCTTCTTAGGGACTTGTTTTTCCCTGAAATAGAGTTCAACTTTAGGAAGTCCTCATACACAATAGCAACTTGTTACTAAATTTTTCCACACTTTAGGAAATAAAATACACTATTTCTTCTTAAAATTTATTTAAAATACTTTTGACAGGAAAAAAAATAGAAAATAGTCGGAAAGAGATATCAGTCTTAAGAATGTGAATGAGTCAAGTATCACCTTTAAAATTACATTTTCCAAAAATCTTTAGAATTTCATATTATCCTAAGTTGAGAAGCTTGAATAAACTTCAATGATATGAAAACTATTTTTTAAATTTTATTTACTTATTTCCTCCACAAGCAAGAGAAACATATGTAAAGAGAAAGAGAGACAGAGAGATTGCACCCCAATGGGGTCCCAATGCCATGATTTACTCCTAGCTTCAGCCCATCCATGACTACAGGCACCTGCATGTCCTATGTCCTGAAGGAGGACTTTTTTTTTTTGAGAAGTTTTTGCTATAGGGCGTGTGCGTTCGCCAGACAGACAGAGAGAGACAGAGAGACAGAAAGCGAGAAATCACCCCCCAGGGGGGATGGCCATACCGCAATCCCTTCTCCTCCATTCTCCTCTCGGGATCTTGGGCATGCATGCACACACACTTGGCATGAGTTTAAGCCACTGGGTCCAGGACTCAAACCGTGGTCGACCATGTGGGAGTCCAGCGACATAGCCATTACACTAACTGCTGGTCCCCTGAAGGAGGACTTTGAACACAAATCCAGAACCTTCCCATGTGAATCAACCTAGCAGAAAGTGGCATTTTACCACTGTGCCACCCTATTGACCACACAAAATTATTTTTATTGCCATTTCCACACATTCTCCAAAAGTTACTCATTTGAACCAGTTTGCTTATCATTAGGCTATCTTCATCTCATCCCTCTGTCATAGCTTTAGGCTTCTGTCTAAAATTCTTTAGCCTAGGTCTCAGAGACACTGACTTCTGGTATTTCTTAACATCTTGAGCCACTGCCATTTTCTAGACCCTAACCATATCATTCTTAAATAACATAAAGTATTATAACCAATAATATCATAATTATATTAATTAAACCAAGAAGCCTACATGTCTCAAAATAATTTTAACACAAAAATAGAACTATCTTAAACAACAACAAATTCTTAAAATAAAATCCCATTTCATAACTTTGTTTAATTATACCTCAGATCAGGTGGATCCTACATCTTCATCACAGAATTCTCATACGTATTTCAATGTTGCCTACAAATCATTCAAAGAAAAACAAAACATAAAAACATAGTTTTAAATATCTAGTTCTAGGCAAATGTACATAGAATTTATAGTGTTTTTTTATTCCAAATAGACTGTCAATTATTATTGACTGTTTTTAGACATAATATTTTGAGGAGAAAAAATTAATTCATCATTACTTTATTTAGAATGATGGTAATTGATAATGAAGTACAAAGAAACCATTTCCTCCACTGAAAAGATTTCTAGAGTAGTTAGAAGCAAATGCTAGTTTGAAGTTTGCTATTTAATTTTCCAATCCTATTGTACATACTGCACAGCAGATAAAAAGAGAAGAGAGTGGGGGGTTAGTGTCAAGCTATGAAAGGAGAGAGTATCTGTAACATTGAATGAAAAGATGTTTAGATCTGTCTTGCTCTTCCGTAGGGAAGAGAAACACAGAGGCAAACAAAGCAACATTTTTATTTATGAAGCTTTCATGTCCTGTCAGCAGGAAGAGCCAGAAAGCTCTTGAATCAAGATGATAATCTAATTCCAAGGAGGCATTTTATCAAAGTTCTATGAGAAGGACGGCTTATGAAAATGGCCATATGGAGAACCACGTAACTTTGTGGGGGAGAAATTCTCGTGAGAATTACAATGAGAGGAAGGGACGAACCCATACAAAGCTCCAGTTTCAAAAAAGCTCCCAACATAAATTTAACCAAATTAAAATCTTTTCACATGGGTGCAGCTGAAATAGCTAATACTATAAAGAAATATATCAGAGCAAAAGCTAGTTGGAAACTTTGAAGTATTCCCAAGACATACCAGTACTAGTGCAGATCAGTGTCTTTGGTTCACAAAAAATGAAACTAGAGTTTCATCACCGTTTATTCCTATAAAGTCAGAAGGCAAAAAGAGTATTTGGGTTTTCCCTTTCTTTTTTCTCTCTTTGGGTAAACTTCAAGAAACTTTGCTGTGATATAAAGGCAACATACATAATCGAAATATGTCACTCAAGCTGGGATTTATTTATATATATTTTTATTTTATTTATTTATTTATTTTTAGGATTTTTGCCATAGGGTGCTTGCACTTGCCAGAGAGATGAAGACACTGAAATGGAAAAGTGAGATTCACCCCACAGAGGGGATGGCCACAATGCAATCCCTTCTCCTCATTTTTCTCCTGGGATTTTAGGTGTGCACACACACACACACAGTGTGATTTTCAAGCCTTCAGGTCTGATACTCAAACTATGGTCAGCCATGTGGTACTCTTCTATCTTAACTACCATGCCACCTGCTGACCCCAAGGCTGGAGATTTTTAATTCTAGTGGCAAGGTGGCAGGATGTGGAGAGCAGATATGAGGGTAAATCAAACAAATGCATGGGAGAAGAGAATTAAACTCCAAGTCTGTTTTGGTGTAAAATTTATTTTGAAATTCATACAAAGATTTTTCATACTATACATTTTCCACAAACTTTATGAAGACCTCTCATGTTACAGCCTTGTGCCAGAGGTCTCAATTACCCTTCCTTCATGCTCTCTCTGCTTCACCCCGAATATGTATTATTGTGTTGTCAGAGCTCTCGTTTTCTTAAAATGGTTCAAGTAACTAGACCAAGTTTGGATAAGATAGAACCGAATCATATCTTAGACCTATGAGAAGAGTAGTGAGTCCAAGACTAAGAAGGAAAGTACCTTATGGTGGTTGAAATCTGGCAGGAAGCGAACATCCTCTACAAATCAACTCAACTTCCTCCCAAACATAAGGAAATGTGCATATATTATTTTTAATGCATGTTAAATAAAAGTAACAGAATTTGCTTGCTATTCAAAACTTTTCAGTCTTATTCCAACCTGTCTCTCCATCCTTACATTCTGAATTTCTTATAAATTTATGATTCAAGAAAAATATTCAATAATAAATTTTTTTTTTTTTTTTTTTGGAGAGGTTTTTCACTATAGGGCGCGTGCGCTCGCCAGACAGACAGAGAGAGACATAGAGACAGAAAGTGAGAAATCACCCCCCAGGGGGGATGGTCACGCCGCAATCCCTTCTCCTCCATTCTCCTCTCGGGATCTTGGGCACGCACGCACACGCGCCCGGCGTGAGTTGTAAGCCACCGGGTCCGAGACGCGAACCGCGGTCGACTACGTGGGAGTCCAGCGACATAGCCATTACGCTAACTGCTGGTTCCCAATAATAAAAATTTTTTAGGAATATTAGTGTAATTACACCTAGGATGACATAGATCTATCCACCTTTCTCCAAATACGATACATATTTTCGTACTTGCTTGCCTTAATTCATCCCATTCCCTCTCTCTGGAATTTGTTTCCCTCATTTCTACCTCTCCTCAAAAACCTAGATTAAATATCTCTCCTTCTTAAGGTCCTCCTTAATTTCTCTTTTGCTCTCAACTCTCAGAGGGCTTTAGTTATCCTCATTTCAAGGTCTTTCACCTTAATCACATCTTGAAGGTACCTTTGCCATGTAAGGTAAAATATTCACAGATTCTGATGGGTTAAATATGGACATCTTTGAGGCTATTATTCTGCCTATCATGCTGTAGAAAAGAGACATCCTGAGGATAAAACAATATTCTACTCCGCATTTGTTCTGTAATGTCAAACATTCTGTTCTTCAAGTAGGAGCGTATCATTGGTAAATGCATCAATCACGCAGCATGGTTGGTGAAATGGTAAAAAGTAATGTTCTGCGAGACTGACCCACATGGGAGGGTTCCATGTTTGTGTCAGGAGACCTTCCTGAGTATGATAGACACACACTTGCCCCTGAGCCAGGACTAGCAGAGGCTGAGGGTGGGTCATTTCAAGTCCCTGTTAAGGATGTTGCCTCTCACATGGAAGAAACAACTGAATAAGCTTAAAATAATAATAAATGAATTATTACAGGTATTTCAGGTAGTTACCAACTATATCTGACTAAAAATTAGAATACAGTATTTTAGTAATGAGCAAGCAGTGAGGGACTGAGACAAATGTCATTTACACTAGAGTGCCAACGTGTAAGTAATGTTTCCTTCCTTTTGTTTTCTACTTACTTCTGTATTAGTGAACCGGAAGTAGTGAATTAGAAACATGATGCAAACTCCAAAAGACATTACTTCTCAGCCAAATGAATGAAATAGCCACTTCATCAGTGTCCTTTCTGTTAATCCTTTCTCTCTTCTTTCTCCCTTCTTTCTCCCATCCATCTTTCTTAAGCAGAGTGCTAATTACATGACTTCCCTGGTAAAGACCACAATGGCTCCCTAATTCCCTACTAAATAATGTCGAAACCAATTAGGCTGAAATTGCAACTTGCCAGCCTGATCCCAAACTTTGTTTTCACACATTCCAGTCACCATTTTATGAGTTAATGATTCAATAATAAACATTTTGGGAGTGTGGCCTTGAATGGACGCTACAGCTAGCTGGAAACACCTAGTCTTCTCAGTGACTTTGGCGACGCTCTAGTGGATTTACATTCGGATAAATTATCACATTGTTGAGTCACAGGGAATGCTTTAAAATCACTTGTAATGAGATTTCTTCAGACTGCAAAAACAATAAACCACTTGTGTGGGGATTTCCAATTAAAGGTAGAAGGGTAAATGGATTCTGTTTACTAGTCCCCCAGAGCACACTGAAAGCAACAAAATGTGGAGAAAGCACCATCTCTAATGAAACAGAGAATGCATCACAAATCCAAACCTTAAACTAGGATGAAGATGTGCCAAAAACAATAATAGTGCCTCATAACTGGGGAAGCAAGGGAGAGAGTGAAAACAAGAGAGGGAGTAAGTGGCAATTACAGTCCTACTGCTGGCTGAAGTCAGATGTGCAGAGTTATATACATGTTAGATTAGCCCACAGAGGACTTGTGACATCCAAACCGTCCCTGACCCACAAAGATCTCTTGCTCATCCACAGAAACAGAAGCACATACACTAAGGGGAGACCTGCCTCAGAGGAAAGATGATGTAAAGGTTTAGTAGGAAACCAAGATTGCTAACAAAATCAGATCACCCTCTCACCCCTCCTGTCTTTGTCAGCTCAGGCTATATAACATACCATACACTGGGTGGCTTAAACAACAAATGTTCGTGTCTTACAGTTCTAGTGGATAGAAAGTTCGAGTCCAAGGCCTACCAGTATCCAGTGAGAGCCCACTTCATTCAAAGAAGGAGCATTTTTTACTGTGTCCTTACATGGCCAAAAGAAAAAGCAAACTCTATGGGGACACTTTTAAGGATACTAATCATATTCATGAGGGTTCTGCCCTCATACTAACATCTAATCCTAAGAAACCTCCCAAAGATTTCACCTAATACCATCACATATGAGCAGCAGTCCCCAAAGTTTTGGCATCAGGGAGCAGTTTTGCGGAAGACAATTTATCCACAGATAGGCAGGTGCAGAGGATGGTTTCAGGATGATTCAAATGCATTAAATTTATTGTGTATTTTATTTCTATTATTAGTACATTGTAATACATAATAAAATAATTATACAATTCACCATAATGCAGTATTTGCAGCTGCTGCCCAATGCTAGTATCACTGCCTCAGCTCCACCTCCAATTATCAAGCATTAGATTCTCTTTTTTGTTTTTTCTTTTTTTTTTTTTTTTTTTTTTTTTGAGAGGTTTATCACTATAGGGCACGTGCGCTCACCAGACAGACAGAGAGAGACATAGAGACAGAAAGCGAGAAATCACCCCCCAGGGGGGATGGTCACGCTGCAATCCCTTCTTCCCCATTCTCCTCTTGGGATCTTGGGCACGTATGCACACGCACCCGGCGTGAGTTCTAAGCCACCGGGTCCGGGACGCGAACCGCGGTCGACCACGTGGGAGTCCAGCGACATAGCCATTACGCTAACTGCTGGTTCCCAAGCATTAGATTCTCATAAGGAGCTTGCAATCTAGATGCCACACATGGACAGTTCACAATAGGGTTCATGCTGTTATGAAAATCTAATATCAACACTGGTCTGATAGGAGGTGGTACTCAGGCAGTAATGAAAGAGTTAAGAAGAAGCTATAAATACAGATGAAGAGTCTCTTACTCACCCACCACTCACTTCCTGCTTTGTGGCCAGTACTGCTCTATGGTCAGAGGGCTGGAGACCCCTGCATTTTAAAGGGTAGGATCTTAACATATGATGAGGGGAGGACACGAGCATTTAGTTCATAATACTTCCCACATTATTGTTGGGCAAATAGGTGACCCAGACTCAGGAAGCCTCACTCACAGTTGAACAACAATCAGAAAGGAACTGGCACAAAGTCTTCATTCATTATTTTAAAAGAAGACTATATATATGAGGCAAAAATTAGTTGGAAACTAAATATCCAAACATGGATAAACAATTTTTCTGTCTATAAATTGTTATGAGAAATAAATTGGACCTCCAAATCATAAATGTAGCCAAAGTTTATTTATTTATATGTAGCAGATAGGCCTTATCAGAATAGCAAGAATACAATGAATTAAAATAAAAAAACCTGTAAGCTTGTTCTGAAAATTTTTGAAAAAATTATTTGAGTAAAAACAAAAACTGAAGTAAAATGAAAAGCTTGAGAAAGGAGCTGTGGAATGAAGAAACTAGAAATGTCTAAATGATTGAGAGAATTAGAATTGCAGAGAAGAATGTAAATATTATTAAAGAGCATTTTTGAGAAAGGAAGAAGTGGAAAAGTGTGGGTGTGTCACTTTCCACAAATTTCAGAGTGAAAATTCAACACGAAACTGTCTAAATTCAAGAAATTGACTTAAGTACATATAAATACAAATAGCCACAAAAACTGAAATGCAGGTTATAAATCTTCCTAATTATAAAGTGAAAAAAGAAAATATCATTTAGCAAAAAAAAAAAAAGATTAGATTTTAACATCCAAGCATTTGACTATGTGATAGAAATTAACAGAAAAAAAAATATGACTCAAAATGTTTTTTTAAAAGACATATACAAGGCATTCCAAACAAATCCAAATGAAAATAAAGCAAGCATTATATTACAGTATTAATATACAATGGGTGACTTTGAGGAAAAATCACCACACCAGAATAAAAGAGATCTTTAAAATAATAAAAATAAAATCCACAATGAAAATCTAATCTGCTTAAAATGTTTATCCCTAATTTAGTATCAAATCACATAAAGAAAACGTCATGAAAACCAGAAATAAACAGAAGTGAGCACAGCAGGAAGAATCTTCACCCCCAACTCTGAACATTTGACAAATTGATTTGACTAAATAAGTAAAGACACATAGAATATTTAAATATCATGATAAACTGGACTTAATAGGTAACTGACAGAAGTGACATTTTCAAAACAGAATTTCCAATGACTTTCCAAACACACTGTGTGGTCCCTGGTATGACCTTCTCCCTCACTCCATGCTCATCATACAGACTGTCTTCCTGTTCCCTTCAAATACCCTGCTTATCTCACCATGAGTGTCAAATAAAATAAAATGAATTTTAAAAGTAAACCAATAATATACTTTTAAGAAAGATTTTTGCTATAGGGCGCGTGCGCTTGCCACAAAGACATAGAAAGACAGAGAGACAGAAAGTGAGGAATCACCCCCGGGGGTGGGGGGATGGCCACACTGCAATCTCTTCTCCTCCATTTCCTCTCAGGATTTTGGGCATGCCAGCACATACATGTGGAGTGAGTTTAAGTCACCAGGTCTGGGACTCGAACTACAGTCTACTACGTGGGAGGTCAGCTGTTATGCCATTTGCTGATCCCAAAACTAATAATATTTAAAGAAAAAAAAACACACACAAGAAGACAAAATTTAAAATATAGGACATAACCATGAAAAAAAATTAAAGCATAAGAAGATAAACTGTTCTATAGTGTGCAGATGCATTTGAAAATGTGAATAAAATTATTGCCCAGGTGGTATAAATTCTACCAAAACTTCAAGAAACATTCTGAGGCTAAAGGTTTCCCAAGCATGGGAAATAAGACAAATTCTCAAACTCATATTATGAATAATAATAATACATCTATAAAAATACAAAAATTTGTAACAAGGTCAATAAATAGTAGATTATATAGATACATGCTATAATCCAGTTAGCCTTATTGCATACATATAATACTACTTACCAAACTAATTGCGTTTTTCTCCCTACCATTTTTTTTATGTTTTTATTCTTATCATAATCTTGTTTATATTACATTGAATCACGTATAATTTTACAGTGTACTACATTTCTTTTTCCAGAAGGAATACCACATATATCAGTCAAAACAAAAACATTACTATCCACACCATCAGTATCAAAGACCTTTTCACAATTTTTTTCCAGGTCATTATTATTATCCTCATTTTTTTTTTTTTTTTTTTGGAGAGGTTTTTTTTTGTTTTGTTTTTTTTTTTTTTGGTTTTTTTGCTCTAGGACGCATGCGCTCACCAGACAGACAGAGAGAGACAGAGGGACAGAAAGCGAGAAATCACCCCTCAGGGGGGATGGCCATGCCACAATCCCTTCTCCTCCATTCTCCTCTAGGGATCTTCGGCACGCACGCACACGCGCCTGGCGTGAGTTTAAGTCACAGGGTCCGGGACTCAAACTGCAGTCGACTACGTGGGAGCCCAGCGACATAGTCATTACGCTAACTGCTGGTCCCCTCATTATTTTTTTGAACATTCAATCACTATTTATCATTTGCTTGTAAAAAGACTTTACCCAACATGAAATACTTTTCAGACCAGTCCAGTTGAGAATACTACACATTATTATCAACAGGCAATAAATCATGTCTGTGTCCCACAAATGTCATGCTTCTCTATTTGTTCTCTTGCTATCCTCCATACTCTTCCCTTCTCCTGCCCCATTCCACACTGTCTTCAGCATAACTAACTGTTTTCACTGATTTTATGCCCTCCAATATTTTTATCTCTATCATAAAGTGAGGATAGTCAGTATATAGTAAGTGGATACATAAAATATCTTTCTTTCATATCCTGGCTTGCTTCACTCAGCAATAGATCCTCCATTCTGATCACTTTCCATCGAATGCCAGGGTCTTGTTTTTTATGGCTGAGTAGTATACCATAGAATATATATGTCACACTTTTCAATCCATTCATCCATTTGTGGACATTTGGGTTGGCTCCATATCTTAGCAATTGTGAATAATGCTACAATAAACAATAATGTGCAAGTGCTTTTCCAACTGAGCCTTTTCCTGTACTTTGGGTAGATACCCAGAAGTGGAATTGCTGGATCAAATGATAGTTCTATTTGTAGATCTTTGAGGAAACTCCATATTGTTCTCCACAGTGGCTGAACCAGTTTACATCCCCACCAACAATGTAGGAGAGTTCGCCTTTCACCACATCCCGACTAACACTTATTACTTTTTATATTTTTAATCTATGCTATTCTGACAGGGGTTAGGTGGTTTTTCACAGTGGCTTTAATCTGCATCTTCCTTATGATGAGGGATGTTGACCTTTCCTCATATGCTTTTTGGCTATTCATATATCTCATATGTCTTCCTTAGAGAGATTTTTGTTCAACTGATTTTCCCATCTTTTAAATTGGTTAATCTTTTTTTGAAAAGATAAGATGACCAAGATATTGTGGCAAGTGAGAAATGCAAGGTACAAAATAGTATGCATGTGGATTTAAATAACGAAAAGAATATGTGATTAATGAAAGCTTATACCCACAGTAAAATGCACTACCAGGAGCATAAAAATTTTCCAGAGATATTCAAAAGAAAGTTTTAGTCAACCTCAGCGGCATGGAAAAAGGGAATAGTTAGGAAAAACATATTTTTATTTTCCATCTTAAACTAATTATGTGCTGTTCAATATTTTTATTATGTCCATGATTTACTTTACTACAATTGCAAAAAAAACTAATTTAAGTAACAAAAATATTTTTAGAGATTTTCGTTGCAGAGTGTATGGGATTGCCCAAGGCACAGACACAGAGAGAAAGAAAGTAAGAAATTATCCCCAGGAGGGATAGCCACGCCTTGATCCCTTCTCCATCCTCCTGTTGGGATTTTGGGTGCACATGTACAAAGGTCCAGCATGAATTTCAAGCCTTCGGGTCTGGGACTTGAACCATGGTCAGCCATGTGGCGTACAGCAATGTAACCATTACACCATCTGCTGGTCCCAATAAAAATATTTTTAATTAACCCAGATGCCAGATAGTATGATCTCAAAAATTAAATAATGTTTTATTGCCCTAATCGCTTGAGTTTATTTCTTTACCCTTCTAAGTATTTTGGGATTAAAAAAATAATATCTACTAACAAAACAAAACAGGAAAGCCACAGGACTGTACTTTAAGTGTTTTATAAAGTGAATTCTCAGTTGGTACAGAAAGTATTTGAAAAATCATATTGGTCAATAAAAGAGTTCCCATAAAAAATAAATAAATTCAAGTCCTAACTTTACCTTCAACTTTTTATATCCTTAGGTGAGTGAACATTTTAGCGATTTTACTTTTCTTTACAATATTTACCACTAACTGAATACCTCAGAGGCCCATGAATCATACCTAGATTTTGGAAAGCACATTGAGTCCTTTAGAAAAATAAATAAATGTGTAACAACCCTTCCAGGGGCCTACTAATGTTTTTCCCCTCTTTAATATATTAATAGATTCCTGGGAAGGTGTTCCTTAGCAGCCAGCACAGCCAACCTTAACTATACAGCTACTTCCTGTTTTCCTCTTTTTCCAGTAGTCATAGTAGTGCAGTTTTTATGCAGCCAAACTCCCACTGATTCTAATCAGTCTAACCTTTGGTTTTAGTAGCATGTCACTGATAATATTTCTCAGACATTGCTTTTTCAGTATGAGGCCATTTCTTTCATCGCTTACCAGTAATGTTAAATTATGCCTCTGAGATATGTTTCTAATAATGCCCCATTCTTCTTTCCCAAACATCTATAACACTTGCAAAGCAATAGCAATTTTCACTCAATAAAAAGTAAATACGAGGAATTCAACTCTTGGTTTGCACAGAACTTGGATTGAATGGGAGTTATTGCAAAATGGATTCCCTCTAGGAAACAGCTTTGGTTTATAGCTCACATTCTTCTATAAGCATGTATTGCTTTAAACCCAAAAATACTTTAAGAATCCAACTATGAAACACAACCATCTCTTTATAACCTTTAGGTAGATATTTCATTTCATCAGAAGCTTATGCTTTTAAATTGTCGGTAAAGGTAATACATCCCAAAATATGGATTATTTTGCTGCCATGATAGACGTATTTCACACCAGAATGAAACGTGCCCCCAACTTGATTTTCCTATTTCCTTTGATGAGTTGCTCTAAAATCCCACTGATTCCAAGAGAAGTCTCTTCATGGAACAGATGTACATTAGTGGGAATTAGGCAGACACACTGAGGGAATTAGGTAGACACACTGAGGTTTACTATCAGGAGTAATACTTTTTTCCTAAGAAACATCACAACATAAATACTTCTATTCCAGGAAACTTTTTTTTCCACGAATGAATCTTTGGAACTGCTTGGGGGGGCGGGGGGGAGGGGTGGAAGGAAGGAGAATATAGTCATCAATTGATGAAACATGAATAAAATGATTGTCTATAACAAAGAGAGACTATGATCACATCTTTAACATAGTAGGTAATTTTGAAAATTTCAGTGGGAAAGATGGAAACAGACACAAAGAGTGGGATTCTTGCAACTGCACAAGATTAAGAAAGACATCTAAATTTTTCCAACTTTAACAGATTATGAGTTTATGACATACTGATAAGGGAGATTTATTTTTAAATTTCACTTTTCTTTTCTTTTTCTTTTTGTACATTCAATCACTATAAATCTTTACAGAAGAAAAATGGATTTTTCCAGCACAAAAAATAGATTTTCCTAGTATACACTTTATATTAGTCCAAAGATGTCACCATATACATTATCATCAGATACTCTTCTAGTTTTGTGTTCATTAAATGTTTTTCTTCCTTTTCCCCCTCAATTCCCTCCCTCCTACCCACCCACTGTCCACTCTCCTCCCACACAGCCTCTAGTACCCGCAACTGCTCTCCATGCCATTATACCTCCAGTCATTCAGTTTCCACCATACTGTGCAGACTTCGGTGTATATTAAGTGGGAACATAGAATGCTTCTCTTTCATAGTTCAGCTTGCTTCACTCAACATCAAACCTTCCATATTCATCCACTTTCAATTAAATGCCAGAGCCTCATAGTTTTTATGGCTGAGTAGTACTCTGTAGTGTATATGTGCCACATTTTTTCAATCCATTCATCTGTTCTGAGACATTTGGGTTAATTCCATATTTTAGCAATTATGAATAAGGCTGCAATAAATGTAGATATGAAAGTACTTTTCTAACTGAGTGTATTCCTATTGCTAAAGGACATGTTTTGAAACTATTTGTCTTACTTGAATCAAAACCAGATTAAAAGGGAAGGAAATATTGAGTGTTCATTGCAGTGACTCAGCTACTATCAGGGAGGCCCTGGAACAGAGAGTGGCACTGGTAAGTTAGAGGAAGTGGAGATAAGAGGAAGAAACATATGAAGAGAAGTGATGCCCAGGAAAGGTGTCTTATAGCTATAGCACACTTCATGAAAACTTTTCCACTTATGGGAACCAGCAGTTAGCATAATGGCTATGTCGCTGGACTCCCACGTAGTCGACCACGGTTCACATCCCGGACCCGGTAGCTTAAAACTCACGCCAGGCGCATGTGCGTGCGTGCCCAAGATCCTGAGAGGAGAATGGAGGAGAAGGGATTGCGACGTGACCATCCCCCCTGGGGGGTGATTTCTCGCTTTCTGTCTCTCTGTCTCTCTCTGTCTGTCTGACGAGCGCACGCACCCTATAGCAAAAACCTCTCCAAAAAAAAAAAAAAAACTTTTCCACTTATTTTCTCACAACAATCCTTTGTGGAGTTAGAACAGGAATGTACTCTTTTTACCAATGAGGAATCCAAGACTTGGAAAAGCTAACTGTCACACCACTATTACTGGACTTATTCTTGGGGAGGAAGTTGGGTGAAATTTAAAAACAAAATGAGGGACAAGCAGTGGGCATAATGGCTATGTCGCTGGACTCCCACGTAGTCGACTACAGTTTGAGTCCCAGACCCAGTGGCTTAAACTCATACTGGGCATGTGTGCGTACATGCCCAAGATCCCGAGAGGAGAAGGAAGGAGAAGGGATTGCAGCATGGCCATCTCCCCGGGGGGTGGGGGGTGACTTCTTGCTTTCTGTCTCTCTGTTTCTCTCTGTCTTTCTGACAAGCGCACACACTCTATAGCAAAACTCTCTATAAATAAAAATGAAACACAATACTTACTCTTACATCCTTTACTGTACAAATACTCTGTATGAAACAAATTGCTAGGACAATAGCTGGGACTTAATAAATATTTGGATGGATGTTGAATGAACAAATTTAATGAATTAATGTTCATTTTCAACAATTGCACTGTTCTTTTCTTTTCTTTTGCCTTATTTTTATATGTTTTTTTTTCCCCAATTCTTCACAAAACTTTTGAAAGGAGGGTCTACATCTTGGTTATCTTTGTATCTCCAGGGCAAACCCATGGGTCTCCTCAGACCCACAGTTTTCTCTGCCCTGGACCACACAGTGAAACAAAATCAGGTGAGGGACCTCAGTTCACAGCACATAATCATGCTCAATCCATGTACTTTCCCCCATTTGGTGTCATCTCTCTCCTCCTGGGCTTTAGTCTCAATTAGCTACTCCCGTTGGTCATGTTCCTCTCCTTAATAGTCCCCAAAAAAACTAACCTGAATGTAATTGATATGAATTTTTCCTGATTCACTTCCCTAACTTGATTTATACATATAAGTAATCCCAAACTCTTGTATGCTATTTTATGAATATATATTCTTGCGGACAAATCATGTTTCCTATCTCATTCTGTTTTACATACTTACTTAATATGATTAAAATATATATTTCATTTCCTTTTTACTGAAGTGTGCTTTTTTTCTCACTTTCCTTCTCACTGTCTCTCTAGAAGGCACCTATGCCCTAGGGCAAAAACCTTGGGAAAAAGGTCCAAAATGACCTCATGGGATTAAAGCAAAGTGTCAGGAGGACTGCATTCCTTCAGAGGCTGTAGAGAAGAATCAATTTTCTTGCCTTTTCCAGCATCTAGAGCCTTCCTCTATTGCTTGGTTCATGACCCCCTTCAAAACCAGCAATAGCTTTCTCAATTGTATCACTTCAATACCTGCTTTTCTGCCTCTCTTGTCCATCTTTTTTTTTTTTTTTTCAGGGATATTTTTGCTACAGGGCACAGGCACTTGCCAGAGAGACAGCAAGTGAGAAATCACCGCTGGGTGGTTAGGGGGAGGATGACCATGCCTCAATTCCCTCTCCTCTAGTCTCTTCTCAAGACTTTGAATACTTATTCACACATGCCCGGCATGAGTTTCAAGCCACCAGGACCCGGACTCAAACCACAGTCAGCTACATGGGAGTCCAGCAATGTGACCATTATACCATCTGCTGGTCCCCTCTTTTAAGGAACCTTATGATTACATAAGGTCCAAGTAGGAAATTCAGGGTAATCTCTCTATTTTAAAGTCAGCTGATTAATTCCCCATTGCCATGTAACATATCCATAGGTCCTGATGATTAGGAAAGGAACACCTTTTTTGGGGGGTCTGCCTACCATTCTTGACTGACTATGCAGACGAAGTGGATTGTTGATTTCTGTCCTGTAGCACCTTAGTTTTAGCCTATAGTTATAGACACTTAATAATTAATTGCCTCTGAATTAAATTTAATAATTAATTTCCTTTAACAGCAACTCAGATGCTATGTTAGATAGACTGATCACAGGATTATGCAAGATTAAGCAATGAGTTTATTCTTGGAAATATTTATCACTCTTATCATTAGCCAAGTGATTATGTGAATCTTGGACTATAGAGTATGGAGAATCAATCTAATCCTTCCTCAAATTGATAGTATTAGCAGTGGATCACAACAGCAAGCACTGGAGTCCTCTTGTTAAGATGACTGCAATAATCAAGCTAAGAATTTGTGTTGTGGTTATTTATCTCCACTCCTTAGCCAAATTGAACTTCGTATTTAGTGATTGCATAGATCAATTTCACAATTTTACAGAAAAATCGTCCACAAATCCTTCTATACTCACTTATAATGTAAACACTACCTTAACCTTTTCTAATGTCCAAGGGAGTAAGCAAACAATGCTGAGGTCCCTTCAAGTTCCAAATAGCCTATGATTTTACAAAATCCTAAAGGATGATATGAAGAGGACTATTCTTGCTTGAGGGTCTCCTGATCTTGCCTGCTGAAATGTTCTTTCCAGAGCACTATTCTACACCACTTGATTAAGAAATAAGGTTACCTGATTAGGATGGTTTATTGCACTCCAGCTGGTATTGTCTCCCTTCACAAAACAGGAGACACAAGATGTCATGCAGATATGTGACCAACCTAACCTCACCTCTGCCCTGCCCTACCAGGATCTTTTCAACTCTGCACATCCCCAACCCCTATAATCTAGGCTCCATCCAAATGCCCATATTCTTAGTTCCAGTCCCTGGCTACAGAAAATCTCTAAAAGAAATGGACAGATCCTACAGATTTACTATCTGAATTTTTAGTCTCCTGTGTCAGCTGCTTCTAGGGTGACCAATGTTCTCTGTTTGCCTGAAACTAAATGGAGTTTTGGGGATGTGAGACTTAAAAACTGGAATGTTCTTTAGCCAACTGGGACAACCAGTTGCATCCTTAAGGCTCTATAATCCTTACATGTCTCAGTTCAGTACTCTTCCCCGTTCCACACATTCACATCCCACGACTATCCCATGTTTTCTCATGCATATGACTTCTCTCTTTACAAAGGAAAACTGAGACCATTGAGCCACTGCAATTAAGCAGAAAATGGCCCATATAATTAAGAAACATCAACAGGGAAAAGCCATATGACTGCTTGCACCAAGCCTGCACAAAGTAAAACTGAACATCGTAAACTCACCACTGTCTTTTGCTTGCAGAGATAGGTTGAGAGAAATGGTTTTGTTAGCATACTGACTCAGAATGGTGGGGGCTCATTAATCAAGTTCTCCAAAACTGATATCCTGTACCAGAATGACAATTTAGTTATTGACAAAAGGCTCGACTATCAAGCAGAAACTCTCATGTCAGCGTGCTAATGAAATCTCTTCCTGAGAACAAGTGACATGTAAAACCCAATTATCAACAGAAGGCCACCTCACTAATATTTAATTCTAAACATAGCAGAGAATCTGATCCATCAGTCTGATTGGTGCAATACCCTTGAATAAATAGATAAGTCGGAAGTTAAAACGTCAAAAGATTATTCTTTTTATGTATTGACCAAAACAAAAGACGATGGAAAATCTCATCCTACTACTAGTTTCTCATCCTATTCCAGGCTATAAAGCCCCAGGATTCTGCCTTTGGTCCTCTTTACACCCTCTTTAGACCATCTTAAGGTTCCAACATGTGTCCACATGTGTTTATGCCAATATCCACATCTCTAACCCAGGCCTCCCTGAGCTCAAACCATGGACCTCTTTGCCTGCCAGGCACTTCCGTTTGAATCTCAGAAGTACCTTAATATCAACATGTTCAGAATTTGAGCAGTTTTTTCTAATGCCATTGTACCTGTTCTCCCTCTTCATCCATCGCCTTTCTTGAGTTTTCAGAAACCCACAGTATTCAAAGTAACATCTTTTTCTCTAGATTTTCACTTACTTTTTTCAGCCTCCAGGAATCTAACCCTGGCAGAGCTTTGTTGGACAGGACTCAGAATGAAGCTCTGCTGGCTCAGCTCACATGTGGCCTAAGAGAAACTCTCACACATTTTATTCCTGGAAAAACTGCAGGCGCTCAGGTTATCCTTGTTTAGCAATGTTTTCCTTTGTGCCTTCATCACAGCATCTAGACAGAATTCACTCACCCATTAGGTCTCTCAAGTGTGAGTCAGAAACCGGTCCACCTGCGATTTAAATGAATAGAGACAATTAAATTATCTAAGGTGATGTGAGAGGCAAGCACACCCCATTTGTTTCCAAGAGACACAACATTTGAAGACCCTGTCTCCAGAATTTCTTCTAATATTTAAATCATGACTCTTTCATACACTTGATGTTGTAAAAGGGTTAAGGCTAATGTAACTGGCTTTATATAAAGTTTATAAATTTATTTATTTCTTCCATGAGTGAGAGTGACAGAGAGAGACAAAGAGACAGGTCTGTATTATTTTGGGGGGTGGGGTTGTTTTTGTTTGGTTTTGGTAGAGGTTTTTACCACAGTTTGCGTTTGCTCACCTCGGAGAGAGAGACAAAGACAGTGAGAAGGAAAATGAAATCACCTCCGGGAACATGGCTGCACTGCAATCTCTTCTCCTCCATTTTCCTCCTGGGACCTTGGGAACACATGCCTGGTGTGATTTTTGAAGCCACCAGGTCTAGGGCACAAACTGAGATCGGCCAGGTGGGAGTCCAGTGACTTAACTGCTATGCCACCTGCTGACCCTATGCGATAGGACTTAACGTCACAATCCACCCCCAGCTTCAGCCGGCTCCAGGTCATGGCTATACCCAAAGTACTTAGGGGAGTCTCTGAATGCAAACCTGGAACCTTCCCATACAGATCAGCCTTGCAGAGAATCACATTTTACCACACAGCACCATCCAACTTCCACGTGACTGGCTTTTAATCATCTTAACGACATCTTGTCCTGCTGATACCTATGGGATATGTTATCTTTTATCTTGTTATCACGGCCAAAACTTTCCTTTAATCATCCATTTTATTATCATACTCTCTGGCTAAATATTATTCTCCAGTGAATTAGCCCTAAAAAAAAAAAAAAAAAAAAAAAAAAAAAAACCCAAAATAACAAAAAAGCCTTGTTCATGAAGATTTCCATCACAGCTCTACTATAATAGTAAAAACTTGAAACTATTCAAATGTTCAACATTATGAGAATGGACAGGAAAATTACAAAAGCCTGCTCAATAGAACCCAAACATTTATTAATAATGTGAGTTGTAAAAGGGACCTTCTTAAGTCATAATATTGAACTGTGAAAAATACTGAAAACTGAACATACAGATGAGGAACTATGTATTTAAAACTTCTGTATAAAGGTACCAGCACAGGGCATAATGGTTACATCGTTGGACTCCTACATAGTTGACTGCAGTTCAAGTCGTCCCTGACCTGGTGGCTAAAACCTCACACCAGGCGTTAGTTTAATAGAGAACAGAGAAAAAGGGATTGCGGCATGGCCATCCCTCATGGGGGGTACTTCTCACATTCTGTCTGTCTGTTTCTATGGCAAGTGCATGTGCCCTATCACAAAAATCTCTCTAACAAAATTAATTTAGAAAAAGATTTTGTATAAAGAAATTATAAAAAAAGAAATTGTTAATATTTTTCTCACATGCTGAGATTTTCTACAATTTATATTTTCCTTTCCAACTTCAATTTTCCATGATGAACGTTTGTTACTTTCATAATCAGAAGAATAAAGCAACTTTTTAAATCTATGCTCATAAAAGCCCTCTCTGCACAATAAAATAGATTTATCTGTACAGTAAGATTGAAATCATTTTCTTTGAGCCAAAGACCCATGCTGAAGTAGAAAGACGATTCTAAACTGAATCCTCTCTCTTCTTTCAAATAATAAAATAAACTGGCCACTATTTTAATAATATGCACAAATAAACAGTTGATAGAGAAACATTGAGCTTTCATCTCACTGCCCAGGAAGGATGTCCAAGAAATCACTGAAAAATACAAAAAGCTGAATAATTACTTAATATTTCTTAATCATACAAGATAGTTGTCTAAAGACTAGAAGAACAGTGAAATTTTTATTTTGTAATCAATGTGCCAGGTAAGGAAGCACAGCTCCAAATGATATCTTACAGCTTCAGCAATTAACCTAACCATGTTTACCACTTTGCAGAATTAGTTTACCTGCCAACCTCAATCTTCCAAGACTCTCCTAACTTTCTTAATGTGAACTGTAGCAATTCTACAAACCAGTCTATTGGGCAGTCTATCAAGAAATAACTGCTATTGTCTATGAGATTTTGTCCTTCCTAATGGAGTTATTGGGAACTAGTTCAGGTTTTTAACATTTTCTAATTGACATGTTTAATCATTCTGCTCTCTTTATATGTGTTATACACAGTGATGGCATGCCATGTCAATAGCTAAACTTTACAACTTGAAACTCACCACCGCAGTAGGTAACTTCCTTGGGTTATTAGCAAATGTCACTAATGCCATTGAATAGGGAATATTAAAACAAAATGTCTGTCTTTACACTTTCTTGATAATCTAAGATAGTAATTATATGCATTAGTGATACTCTGACAATGAAGCTCTTAATTTTTAAAATCTGAAGTGACCTTTTCTGCAATTTCTTAGCAAAAATAGAAAGAAACTGCAATTAGACTGTTGAGACCATGCTATCATCATCCATCTTCCTTCAATCCAAAACAGTGGGTGATATAAGAGGGAAAGTTCTGAAGTTCTTTAATTGGAACTAATTCCTATCGACCTCTAGCAACTTTGGCAAAGCTCAAAATAGCAGATAATAGGATGATTAATGCTTTAATCCCATAACAAAAGAGTGTTGAGCCTGTATTCCCTTCTCAGAATTTATTTAATTTTGTTTTCCTTGATTCTCAACAGTTGCCTTTAGACAAAAGATTCATGTCTTGCTCTGCAATGTGCTTGCTACTCACAGCATGAGGAAATACAATTCAAGAGCAAGACTGTAAAGACAGGAAACTCTGTTAGAATATGAGAAATACTTCCTCTGTTTTTGCAGTGCTATGATGTCTAATAGGTACTAAGATCCTCAGGGAGGTACACTGAGGATATATAAATTTCTATCTCTGAGTATGTTATGTGCTTCTTCAACACTGAACAGCATCCAAGTGCATTTAATACATGCCTACAATGTGCAGGTATAGAAGTATAAGATATGCTTGCCTTCACAGAACTTATACTTTTAAGTTGAAATATACAAGGGGTCTTCAAAGAGTTTTGGGGGAGGTTTTTGCCACAGGGCGCATGCACTCATCAGACAGAGAGAGATAGAGAGACAGAAAGCAAGAAATCACCCCCCAGGGGGGATGGCCACGCTGCAATCCCTTCTCCATCCTCCTCTCGGGATCTTGGGCACACACGCACACGTTCCCAGCGTGAGTTTTAAGCCATCGGGTCTGGGACTTGAACCGTGGTCGACTACAAGGGAGTCCAGTGACATAACCATTACGCAAACTGCCGGTCCCCAAAGAGTTTTTGGAAAATGTATGTTTCTTGGGCATAGGCTTATGACTTAAGAATGATAACACAACAGGACCCACAAGGGAAAGTCCTGGGTTCACATCCTGCGACCATCCAAAGCACAGTGAGCATTCAGATATATGCCCATGATCTCAATGACAGAGACTGGGGTGGATCATAGCATAAGAACCATGGTTAGAGTACCTCTCCCACCTCATGGAAGAAATAAATAAATAAAATGCTTAGAAAGTGCATATTATGAAAAAACTATGTATGAGTTATAAACTTTTTTTAGTAGTTTAATTCAATTTTTCTACAAACTCTTGAAGTCTTCTCATACAACTATTTAATAAACACCTATAAGAAATTAGGAAAAACACAATTCAAACTAGTCCTGGTATGTGGGATAGATTCTTAATACAATGAAAATTAAGAGCAGAAACAATTCAGGAGGCCTTGGAGTGATCAAAAATATTTCCCAGTTACTGTCGAATAGGATATCCTCTGGGAATAGCTGGAGTTTATGAGTGGAATGAAAGGCTACAGACTAATCCCTTGTAAAACCCATTACCTACCTCACTCCTGGCTTGTCTTATCTTCTAGTTGTGTTTTAAATTTAAAAGTCATTTGAATTTTTTATATAATAAAAGTCTCAGTAACAGAAGCAAATGCTGGAGAAAATCTTGAAGAAAATCAGTTTTCACCCAACTTCTCTGCCTCCATGATGTAGAATTTGAGGAACTGGCTTGGGTCAAGGAAAAAGAAAGTTTCAGCCAATGTCCAAAGGAGATGCTAAAGAAACATATCTATGACCAGTTGATGGGGAAAAGTACCCATCTTTCTTGTTAATGTTTACAATCAGCTTCATAAGTCTACATACCTTGCTCACCAACACCATTCTTAAAGCAAGCCACAGCCAGCCCTAACATTCTAGCCATCTGCACTGCCTCATTTATATGAGACAGATAACAGGCAAACTAGGAGAGATTTACTAATACCAGTTACAAAAAAGATTTTTCAGTAGGTTCTCAGCAGCCGAATGCTTTAGGGAAGATGAAGAAACTAAGCTAAGTACACCATTAAAAATATTTAAATGCATATCACCTTCTTGTAGCATTACTGAAAATAATTTCTTTGCATATCCTTTGGGTTAGTTTTGAGTTTAAAATTTCATTATACTTAATTATTTCGCTTCTCTGACTTAACTCAGCACTTTATATAAAA
Source organism: Tupaia tana (assembly GCA_026018925.1). Taxonomy (NCBI): domain Eukaryota; kingdom Metazoa; phylum Chordata; class Mammalia; order Scandentia; family Tupaiidae; genus Tupaia; species Tupaia tana. The sequence goes on along the minus strand of JAKSZU010000020.1, from coordinate 4,861,812 downwards.
ATAAATTATTTTATGGCTTGGAAAAATGGTAGTCTTTATGGTTTATTCCCAATAAATTCAGACTCAGGATTTATATTATGGGATTTTCCCCCCATTTTCTGTCTCTACTCTCCAAATGGTAACCTTGGAGTAGTTAGTTCTTTTCAAGCCACTTTATTCTCTCAGAATGTCTCTAAAATTCCCACCAAAAAATAAAAATGGAATTCTATTCATGTTTCCATTTGCTCCTCAGAAATTCTTATGAGAGCTCTACTTCTCCCTCCAGACTTTCCGTGCCTGCCAGCAGGTGAAAGGCCCTCCTACAAGCCTCTGGCCAGCAAGGGATACTGAGGGAGGGTCACCTCTGACCCCCACCCCACTTCCAGACTCCCAGACTCCAGACTCCACCTTCTAGGTAGGTAGACAGGATCTCCCTGCAGTGGCTTTTTTCTTGAAACCCCTCCATTCTCTTGTCAATACCTAGCTCTGCTTCTCCCTCCAGACTTTCCATGCCTGCCAGCAGGTGAAAGGCCCTCCTACAAGCCTCTGGCGAAATCGTGCGCCGCGCTAACGTGTGGCGCGCAACTTTTTCTTTATTTTTCTCTGTTGTCTTTCCTTTCGTTTCATATTGTCCTCTCCTCCTCATTTTTTACCCTGCAATACAGACTAGACAGGTCTAGAATCATATATCTGAAATTTCCTAGTAAGGTAAGTGTCTCGGGGATCCTCCCTAGTACTGATCCCCCTGTGAAAAAGGAGATATTGCTTGTTAGACACTTCAGTAGAGTCCCCCACCTGAGAGCACATTGGTAAAAACAACAGAAGAGAGACTTCAGCAAACATCTATTCCCATCAAAATGGAAAGATTCTTACTTCTAGTGGTAGAAACGTTCTCCCAAGAGGTCTTTAAAAGGGAATTAATCTTCCATGGCTAGAAGTAGAAAAAGAGCCTCAGGTCTGAATAAACAAGGAAATATGTCTCCAACAAAGGAAAACGCCCCTCCATGTCTCGTAAATATGGAGGACGTTACCAAAATGACAGACACAGAATTTCGAACATTCTTGGTGACCAAATTCTGTGAATTGGAAAAGAAAAGAGACAACGAACTGCAGGAAATTAGGAAGTCCTTCCAGGATATGAAAGAAGAAATGATTACTCTGAGAAAGAATCAGGTGGAATTATTAGAGATAAAGTCTATAATACAAGAAATCAAAAACTCTCTGGAAAGTATTAAGAGCCAATTAGACCATGCTGAAGATCAAATCTCTGATGTAGAAGATAAAACCTCTGATCTAGAAAAAAACAACAAAAAGATCGAGAAAATAACTAAAAAACACGAGGATAATATATGAGAAATACTAGACTCTATTAGACGTCCAAATATCAGAATAATTGACATCCCAGAAGGTGAAGAAACTAATAGCGGAATGGAAAATCTATTCCATGACATCCTGGAAGAAAATTTCCCAAGCCTAGAGAGGCACCGAACCATCCGGACCCAAAAATACAAAGGACCCTAAATAGAATCAACCCCAGAAGATCTTCCCCAGGGCACATCTTAGCCAGGCTGTCTAACACCACAGAAAAAGACATGATACTAAAACTGGCAAGAGAGAAACGAGAAGTAACTTACAAAGGCCATCCCATAAGACTAACACCAGACCTCTCATCAGAAACAATGCAAGCAAGGAAAGAATGGGAAGACATACTGAAAGTGTTAAGAGAGAAACAATTTCAGCCAAGACTATTATACCCTGCAAGATTATCCTTCATTTGGGAAAAAAAGATTAAAATCTTCTCAGACAAACAAAACCTGAAATAATTCACCAACACCAGATCAGCTCTTCAAGAAATCCTGAAGAAAGTACTGTTCCAGGAAAACTAAAGAAGTAACAACCAGAAACAAAGAAATAACAGGCAACTAAGACAATGGCTAACTTAAATATTGGTACAGATCCTGTAACATCGATAATAACATTGAGAGACACAGACTGGCTGAATGGATAAAAAAACAGAAACCCTCTATCTGTTGCCTACAGGAAACCCACCACATGGAGAAAGACATACATAGACTGAAAGTGAAGGGTTGGAAAAAGGTTTTCCATGCAATTGGGAACCAAAAAAAAGCTGGAGTTGCGATACTAATTTCTGACAAAATAGGCTTTAAAACAAAAACCGTTCGAAGAGACAAAGAAGGGCACTATATTGTAGTAAAAGGCTCTATAGATCGAGAAGATATAACGCTTATTAATATCTATGCTCCTAACACAGGAGCACCCAAATATGTGAAGGAAAGACTGTTAGATCTGAAAGGGGAGATAGACTGCAACACACTAATTGTTGGAGATCTCAACACCGCATTATCCCCTCTGGACAGATCATCTAGGCAAAAAATAGGTAAAGAGATCAAGGAATTAAATGATACCATAAATCAATTGGACTTAACAGACATCTATAGAACTTTCCACCCAAAAATCACAAGATACAGTTTTTTCTCACCCCTACATGGAACTTTCTCAAAGATTGACCACATCATAGGACACAAAGCTAGCCTCTGCAGATTCAGAGGCATAGAAACTATTTCCAGCATCTTCTCTGGCCATGATGGAATTAAACTTGAGTTTAATTTCAAGAGAAATCCTCAAAAATACTAAAAAAAAAAATGGAAACTAAATAACCTACTCCTGAATGACTCCACTATTACCGAAGAAATAAAGTCTGAAATCAAAAGATTCATGGAAGCCAATGACAATGAAGACATGAGTTTCCATAATCTTTGGGACACTGCCAAAGCAGTCATAAGAGGGAAGTTCATAGCAATTAGTGCACATAAGAGGAAGACAGAGAGAAGGCTAATGGATCATCTAACATCAAGCCTCAGAGAATTGGAAAAGGAACAGCAAAAAAATCCAAAAAATTACAGGAGAAAGGAAATAATAAAGATCCAAGCAGAAATAAATGAATTAGAAAATAAACATACTATATAGAAAATAAATGAAAGCAAAAGCTGGTTCTTTGAAAGGATAAACAAAATTGACACCCCACTAGTGAGACTTATTAAGAAGAAGAGAGAAAGGAACCAGGTGAATCAAATCTGCAATGAGGCTGGTAACATAACAACAGACATAGTAGAAATTCAAAACATCATTAGAGGATACTTTGAACATCTATATGCTAAGAAACAAGATAATCTGGATGAGATGGACAAATTCCTGGACAAATATAATCTACCAAGAATGAGCCAGGAAGAAATAGAAAGTCTGAATAGGCCCATAACAAGCCAGGAGATTGAATCAGTAATAAATAACCTTCCAACAAAGAAAAGCCCTGGCCCCGATGGATTCACCTCTGAATTCTACAAAACTTTCAAAGAAGAGTTAACTCCCAATCTGCTCAAATTATTTCTAAAGATCCAAAAGGGTGAATCTCTCCCTAATTCATTCTATGAAGCCTCTGTCACCCTCATCCTTAAAACAGATAAGGACAGGACAAGGAAGGAAAACTACAGACCAATATCTCTGATGAACATAGACTCAAAGATTCTCAACAAGATACTAGCAAATTGTATTCAACAACTTATAAAGAAGATCACACACCATGATCAGGTAGGCTTTATTCCATGAATGCAAGGTTGGTTCAACATACACAAAACCATAAATGTAATACACCATATTAATAGGAAGAAAGACAAAAACCATATGGTCATATCGATTGATGCAGAAAAAGCATTTGATAAGATACAACATCGCTTCATGATCAAGACTCTTAGCAAAATTGGCATAGAAGGGCCATTTCTCAATACAATAAAAGCCATCTATGAAAAACCCATAGCGAACATCATCCCGAATGGAGAAAAGCTGAAAGCTTTCCCACTAAACACAGGAACAAGACAAGGATGCCCACTTTCTCCACTCCTTTTCAATATAGTACTGGAAGTCCTCGTCAACGCAATCAGAAAAGAGGAAAAAATAAAGGGCATTCGAATAGAAAAAGAAGAGGTGAAACTCTCTCTATTTGCAGATGACATGATTGTATACATAGAAGACCCAATGGTCTCCATGGAAAAATTACTGGAAGTAATACATGATTACAGTAAAGTTTCAGGATATAAAATCAATATAAAGAAATCAATAGCATTTCTATATACGAATAACAGGCAGAACTGAAAAAAGTTATTCTGTTTACCATAGCCACTAAAAGTATAAGATATTTAGGAATAAATCTAACCAAAGAAGTTAAAGACCTCCACAAGGAAAACTATGAGAAGCTAAAAAAAGAAATTGAAAATGACACAAAAAAATGGAAGGACATCCCATGTTCATGGATTGGAAGAGTTAATATAATCAAAATGGCAATTCTACCCAAATTAATCTACCTATTTAATGCAATGCCAATCAAAGTACCAGACACATTCTTCACAGATCTAGAAAAGACAATCTTAAAATTTGTCTGGAATCATAAAAGACCCCGTATTGCCAAAGCAATTCTACACAAGAAGAGTGGAGTGGGCGGCATCTCACTCCCCGATCCAAAAATATATTACAAAGCTGTGGTAATAAAGACAGCATGGTACTGGCACAGAAACAGACACGTGGACCAATGGAACAGAATAGAGTCCCCAGAAATAAGTGCCCAAACATACAGTCAACTGATCTTTGACAAGGGGTACCAGTCAATCCAGTGGGAAAAGGAAAGCCTCTTCAGCAAGTGGTGCTGGAAAAATTGGACTTCCACTTGCAGAAAGACGAATCTGAACCCCTACCTCTCTCCTTTGACAAAAATCAAGTCAAGGTGGATCAAGGATCTAAATCTAAGACCTCAAACTATAAAGCTGCTCCTAGAAAACACTGGGGAAACTCTGGGAGACATTGGTGTAGGGAAAGACTTCCTAAAGAAGACCCTCAAAGCAGAGTCGATCATCCTTAAAATAGACAAATGGGATTACATCAGACTAAGAAGTTTCTGCATGGCCAAAGACACAGTAGTTAGTGTGAATCAACAGCCCTCAGAATGGGAAAATATTTTTGTAAATGTTGCATCAGATAAGGGACTGATAACCAGAATACACAAGGAACTAAAAAATCTGTTTGGGAAAAGATGATCAACCCTATTAAAAGATGGGAGAAGGAGATGAAAAAAACACTCTCTAAAGATGACATACAAATGGCCAAAAGGCATATGAAAAAATGTTCAACCTCCCTCATCGTAAGGGAAACGCAGATACAAACAACAATGAGGCACCACCTAACCCCAGTCAGAAAGTCTAATATTAAAAAACAAAAAATGGTAAGTGTTGGCGGGGGTGTGGTGAAAGGGGAACTTTTTACACTGCTGGTGGGAATGTAGATTGGTCCAACCACTGTGGAGAATAATTTGGAGATTCCTCAAAAATCTACAGATAGATCTGCCATATGATCCAGGGATCCCACTCCTCGGTATCTACCCAAAGGACAGAAGAATTCTTCATTGGAAAAGTGCTTGCACATCGATGTTTATTGCAGCACTATTCACAATTGCTAAGTCATGGAACCAACCCAAAAGCCCCTGTATGGAGGAATGGATTGAAAAACTGTGGCACATATACTCTATGGAATACTACTCAGCCATAAAAACCAACCGAGCCCTGGCTTTTGACAGAAAGTGGAAGAATATGGAAGATGTACTGCTGAGTGAGGCAAGCCAGGCTATGAAGGAGAGACATTGTATGTCCCCATTTAACATATACCGTTTGTCTGCATTCTATGTCTGAAACTGATTGACTAACAGTTGAACAAACACAAGAGATGGGTGTGAATGTCAGATGAGGTGTATGTGGAGAAATGGGACCTAACGAAAGACATTTGGAGAAGGGATACAGAGGTAGAGCATTGACGGGATGGGGAGGTGTGGTGTTATCTGTTGAAGATATTTCGATCAATGGGTCTGGGGAGAAATGTTCACATATCGAAATGGTCTCATTGTAAGCCAAACAATATGATTGAAAGTATATACAAATAATAATAATAATAATAATAATAATAAAAGAATTGTACAGAAAAAAATTACAATAAGAACTTCCACAAAAAAGAAAAAAAGAAATTCTTATGGCAATTGATTGCTCTTGTTTTTGCTAAGAAGTCAAGCAAAAGAGCAACAAAGAACCAAAAAAAAAAAAACGCTCTTTAAACTAAGCTTCCCTAAGGATGAGTTTTTATTCTGAAATCCAAGGAGAGTCCTTCCTGTTTTCCATTATGATGGACTACTGTCCTGGCACATTTTATAATTATCGCCATTGCCAAATACTGCTCCAACCGTCTCCCTAGACTGGCCCAGAATCGCCTGTATGAAAATATCAAAGTCATCTTCTGAAGAACTAAAAAAGCAAAGGAGTACAGTGCCAATTTTACTGAACAAAAAAGGTTACACCTGCTTCATTACAAATCAAATAAATAACTAAAAAGGGACATTGGTACCTTTTTTAAAAATATGTTGGGGTTTTATTTCATTGTGATTTTGGGTTTACATATAATCATTGTATATCTTTATGGGGTACACTATGGTTTATTAAACATGTATACAATGTATAATAATCAAATCAAGAATATAAACATATTCTTCATCTTTAAATTTAACATTATGTTATGTTGTGCACATTCAATTTGATTCTACCTGGGTTTGGGGACAGGCAGGGTGTATATTGAATTGACAATGGCAATTTTTACTCTGCTGTACTACATCATTCTAAAACCTGCTTCTCTTGTTTACATGCATCCTTGAGACTGTTAATCATTTTCTTTAAACCCTCAATCTGGCCAGCAGCTGTGCTGGAATGGTAGCCAGTGCTCTGTGATATTGAGGGAATGTCCCGGGTTTACATCCTGGAGTCCCCTTGTACCTGAATGTGCCTGTGATTCTGACTGACTGGGAGTGGATCACACATGAGGGCCCTGTTAGAGGTCTTTCTCTCTCTCTCTGTATCACTCTCATAGAAGAAATATATCAAATTTTAGGCTTTCAGGCCCAAAGTAAATATGAAAATATCTTATTAATTTTGTCCCCATTTTTGAGTCTCTATATTAATGACATTGGCAGGGAAAAATAATAGATGAGCCAATGTTTTCAGTATGAAAAATTTGAGACTGCTATGTAGAATATAGGAAAGTTCATTTAATTATTTTTTCAAGATTTCTACTGATGACAGTGAAATTAGCTAACCCTTTCTCTCTGTTTTCAACAACTGTTTATATCCTAGTATTCTGAAACATATCTGATGTCTCAATGTTAAAAATTTTTGTTGGGACCAGCAGATGGTATAATGGTTATGTCTCTGGACTCCCACATAGTCAATTGGTTCAAGTCCTACACCCAGCAGCTTGAAACTCAGACCAGGCGCATATGAGTGCATGCCCAAAATTCTGAAAGGAGAATGTAAGAGAAGGGATAGTGGCCTAACAATCCCTCCTCGGGGGTGGGGGTAATTTCGCATTTTCTGTCTCTTTGTGTCTCTTCAGCAAGCACATGCTTCCTAAAGCAAAAATCTCTCTCTCAATTTTTTTTTTCTCTGAAATTATATCATTCTTCTCTCCCCTTCTTTAAGTATAAAGTTTTTCTTTCATGCCCTAGTGTGGTGATACGTTCAGGAGAGCATCTGTAAAGGCTTTCAGACAAGATAATGAAAAATTAAGTATATTGTTATGTCATGGCTTGGTCAATGTTGCTTTGTTAAATTTATCTGTGCTAACACTGCTACTCCTCAAAACATCTCAGGTTCTGTTTTGCTTCCGTGCTTGTGGGAAAATTACACTTACCCAACCTGATGAAGATAGACATGACTATATTAATTGTTCTGTTATTCAAATATGACCACGAGTGGGACCAGCAGTTGGCATAATGGCTATGTCACTGAGCTCTCATGTGGCCGACCGCAGTTAGAGTCCCGGACCCGGTGGCTTAAACTCACGCCAGGTGCCTGTGCGTGCGTGCCCAAGATCCTGAGAGGAAAATGGAGGAGAAGGGATTGTGGCATGGCCATCCCTGCTGGGGGGTGATTTCTCACTTTCTCTCTCTCTTTCTGGCAAGCACATGTGCCCTATAGCAAAAACTTCTCAAAAAAAAAAGGAAAAAAAAGTAGATAAAATAAAAAACAAATATGACCAGGAGCAAAGTGTGTGATTGCTGAGCTAAAATGCTTAATTGCTAATGTCAGACTCTCAAAGTCTCTCTTCGCTTGTGTTGACAATCATAAGGGCAAGTATTAAGAGGGCAACATTTTAAGATGATGACTTCTGTATGCCTGAAATGTGGGTGATTCTGATAGTAGAAATGTCTCTCATGACCATGTATTTTACATGTAGACTAATCAAGAAATAAAGTTTTATTGTTGTAAGAAAAAAATTAGACCCTCAATAAATATTACTTGCCATAGTGAAATAGTTAATGGCTTAAAAAAACTTTCTTAGGTTTATTTTATTTTATTTTATTTCGATAAACTGAGAGGGAGAGATAACACCTCCAACAGGATCTTGACACCACAATCCATCCCTACCTTCAGCCAGTCCTGGTACATGTACAAGTGTGTGCCCAGCATACCCAGGGACTTGACTAGGAACCTTCCCTTGTAGAACAGCCTCAAAGGGCATTGCATTTTACCACTGCACCATCACTGACTTGAGCTTGAAAGTATTTTAACTTATGGTTTTTCTTTGACTCCTTACAACTTTGTGGTGAATATAAAGTTGCTGATAGAAACCTGGGTGTCTGCCCCTTTCAGCAGGTATGGAGTGCTCTGGATCCTCACTTCACTGCTGCTACCACCCTACCCTGCTGCCCAATGCCAGAGCCAAGAACACAAATGGCCACAGAAGTGTTACTCAGGGAGCAGAAATGTGGCAACTCAGATGCCCGTCACATCAGTGACCCAGTGAGCTCAGAGCAGTCTCAAGTTCATGTTAAGGAAGCCTATATAAGCGTGTGAGACACATATAAGCATGAATAAGTTTACCCATCTGAGGTGACCAATCATGGCACACGTGGTTCAATAAAGCTATCTTTCAATTTGCTCTTCTCAACATCTCATTGGTAAAAGAATGTGGTAGTGCTGAGGCAGGTGTTTGGGGTGTGTCATGGCCAGCAGACCAGAATTGGAGGCTGTGTACCTGCACACAACCTCGTGAGAAGGCCAGGTGTACCACAGGGTGAAGGATGTTCAGTCATTTATCCAAGATTATACAAGCATCTGGACATAGTAATCATCATCATCATTGTTATCTCTCCTTTCATAACTTCATGCTTATATTTGGAGGTTTTCTTCTCTTTTGCATCAGGGACAGAAAGACATGGATCCATTTGCATCATGGTATGCTCAGCCCTGGCCCAGTCACGGTGGCAGACTGCTAGTGTGCTGTCGAGTGGTGCTGGAAGCTATACGGAAGTCCAGGATTCAGTTCCTGAGTCAACTTGTACATGTCGGGTGCCTGTGTGCATGCCCGTGATTATGCTTGGCTGAGCAGGCAGTGGGCAGGATCACAGCATGAGACCTTATTAGGTACTTGTGTTTCTTTCCCTTAAATAAAAAAATAAACATAAAAGAGTAAAAGAATGGGGTAGAGAGAAAAATTATAATAGTACAGAGTATGACCAGTACACAGAGCAAGATTAAAAGAGTACACAGGGTACAGAAGATAATAATATACAGAGCATTTTGACATTATAAGATATTCATTATCACTTAACCACTTTTTCTAAAAAAAGAAAAAAAAAATCTTTAAAAGGAGAATTGTTGGCTTTGACCACACCTTTTGGATAGGCACCTGAGGGGCCAGCACATGGTGTCGTGGTTACATAGCTGGATGCACATGACTGACCACAGTTTGAGTCCCAGATCTGGCAGCTTGAAATCATGCTGGGCATGTGTGTGTGCATGCCCAAAATCCCAGGAGGAGGATGGAGGAGAAAGGACTGTAATGTGGCCATTCACCCTGGGGGGTGATTTCTCACTTTCCTTCTCACTGTCTCTTTCTCTGTCTCTTTATCCAACAAGCACATGCACTCTGTGGCAAAAACCTCTGGAAAAAAAAGATAAGGCACCTGAGACACTCAGGCCTATAAACTGATGAACACAATAAGACTAGAAAGAATGATCAATCTGATAAAAGAATTTATTTTATTTTATTTTGCATTCCATCACTATGTATAATTACAGCATACAAAATGAATTTTCCCATCATGAATACATGTCCAGTCAAAGAGATTAGCATGCTCATTATTATAAACAGGTAATTCTCCATTTCTGTGTCTCTTAAATGTATTGCTTCTTTCTCTTTCCCCTTGATTTTTAAAAACATAGAATAAAGAGAAGGATATATATAAATGCACCAAGAGTTTTTTTTAACTGATCTAAAAGCTCCCTGTTTTTGAGAAGTTGTAATTACTTAAGTCTCAATCAAATATCTGGTAAATTCTAAGGGAGAGGTATGCTGTTAAATGAATGATAGAGCGTATTTTCCAACTCAAAATCCTTTTAAATTATTCAGAAAATGAAGCACTTTGTCTTTCTCTCTCTCCCTCTTTTTGCTCACTTGAATCAAAACTGAAATCTGGCCTAGCTGCAGTGCTATAGTAAAGACATGCCACTCCATGATGCTGGAGCCACATGGATGGTGGAATTCAGTTCCCAGGCCAGTCTATACACACCAGATGTGTACCTATGAGCCTCCCTGGCTGGAAAAGCTCGGGGAGAATAGCAGTGGAAGATCCTGTTGAGAGTGCCTCTCTATCTATCTATCTCATGAAAGAAAGAAACTTTTAAAAATAAATGAAATAAAATCCCATTGAATTATTCTACATTTTCCCCATTCTGTTTATATTAATTTGTCACTTCAAAGATCAGAAGCACACAAATTCTTTTCTTCCCAATTTGATCTTGGATTGGTGACTAGTATGCCTATGAAAGAAAAAAGTTCAAAATATAAATTATGTATTCCTGTCTGTAGCTTTCAAACCGATAGCATCAAATATAAAAACATTACTTTCATATTCATGCAAATGATTTTTTTTACATAAAGGAATATTGCCAAGCTCTTTATTATGTGAGTATTCTGGTTGAAAAGTAGAAAAATGTCAATGGTGGAAGGTGATACAATTAACCTACTGAAAATTTTTCCACGACAAATGGTAAAATAGTCATTATTCAGACAGTTGAAGAAAAAAATTCTAATCAGTCAGGAATAGATGAAATAGGTCTCTTTCCATAATAGGTCATTTTTTCCCCGTTTCTCTCATTAGGTTTCAATATTTTTCTCTCATTAGATTTCAATATTCTGTCTCCCCTCCTTGTATCTTGAAAAAAAAATGACCTTATTATTGTCAATTGTTCTGTCATGTAATTGCTAATAATTAAAGTCATTTGGCTCAAAACTAAGTCAAAGCAATCAGGCTTGAGGTTTTGTGCTATTTATTAAGGACAGGACTTCCAGGCCTGTGCAGAGATGGGAGGAGAGGTGTTTCAAGAATCATTTATAAAGGGGGACCAGCAGTTAGCATAATGGCTATGTCACTGGACTCCCACGTAGTCGACCGTGGTTCGCATCCCGGACCTGGTGGCTTAAAACTCACGCCAGGCGCATATGCATGCGTGCCCAAGATCCCGAGAGGAGAATGGAGGAGAAGGGATTGCGGCATGGCCATCCCCCCCTGGGGGGTGATTTCTCACTTTCTGTCTCTCTGTCTCTCTCTGCCTGTCTGGCGAGTGCACGCACCCTATAGCAAAAACCTCTCCAAAAAAAAAAAAAAGAATCATTTATAAAGGGACCCTGGCATAATCTCAACCTTTTTCTTAGTGTCATTTAGAAAGACAGCCACATAAATGCCCCTAAAGTATGAAGAGGAAAAGAATAAGCAGCTCTTTGCTGTATACTCTACAGTAAACTAGCCTACAGTCCTGCTAAGGAAGTTTCCTAAACCATTGCTTTGGACAGATGACGCCTGCTCAAAAGCTACCTGTGTCTCCTTGTTGTCAGTGTGGTAAAATTCCGGGCTTTGATGTAAGTCTCCACCGTTACCAACAATCCTCTTCTAAATACTTTTCCCATGTGTTTCCTCTTTTGTACCTTAACCACTCCTGGAGCTCCTTAATGCCTATACTCAATGTGTTGCACCAGCCCAAGATGGTCCTTTCCCGTCTGTTTCATTTTCTCCGTGACCCAGATCAAGTCATAATTCCTCCACAGAGTCCTCTCCAGTTGCCCATTTCATACTCATCTTACTTCCCTGGCTACCCAGTAAATGCTGCCCTGTTAAATACTGATACTAACTTAGGTACAATTTTATTGAAGGCAAGGATTATTTCTAAGGCAACATTTCTCCTACATTCACTATACTGCCTGGTACGTAATAATAACTCAGTATATTTGTATAGCACTTTGGAGTATATAATGCACTTAAACAGGCAGCTTGCAAGGAAGCCAAACTCCCAGAAACATAATCACTGGATCCCACTGTCCCAGCGTTGCCCAGGAGGCTTCCAAACCATTCCTCTATTATTCTCACCATTATCTCTTTATCTGCACTTTATGGACAAGGACACTAAGACTCTGAAAAGATAAGCATGAGAATTTGTTCCACTATAGTAATACATACACACACACACACAAATGTATGTATATATAGTAACATATTGTATATCTTAAATATACACAATGATTTTTTTTTGGAAAAAAAAAAAAAAGTGAATTTCCCTTTAAGTAAGTCATAACCCAAAGGCAAGCTCTGGTCTTCTAAGTCCTAATCTAGTGATCCATCCTACCTAACCACACTGCCTCCATAATAAATACCCAACACAATTTTTCTGATTTTTGCTGTGACTGTCAGCACTACCACTAGCTCCAGGAAGATGGTGGAACAAAGATAGGTGTGTGTGTGTGTGTGTGTGTGTGTGTGTGTGTGTGTGGTGTCAATAACTAAGTGGGGTAGAGAAAAACTATATCAGTAGAAAAGATATAAAATTAAGGAAAACTAAGAAATACTAGTTGTGAGAACCAGCAGTTAGCGTGATGGCTATGTTGCGGACTCCCACGTAGTCGACCGAAGTTTGTGTCCTGGACCCGGTGGCTTAAAACTCGCGCCAGGTGCGTCTGCATGCGTGCCCAAGATCCCGAGAGGAGAGTGGAGGAGAAGGGATTGTGGTATGGCCACTCCCCTTGGGGGGTGATTTCTCGCTTTCTGTCTCTATGTCTCTCTCTGTCTATCTGGCGAGCGCACACACCCTATAGTGAAAACCTCTAAAAAAAAAAAAAAAAAAAAAGAAAGAAAGAAAGAAAGAAAGAAAGAAAGAAAGAAAGAAAGAAAGAAAGAAAGAAAGAAAGAAGGACTAGTTGTCACATTCAGGAACTTCCAGGTTGTAAGCTGCCACTGACTGGCTTTCTGTTCTAGAGCAAGTCATCTTTCTAAAACTCAGTTCACTTACGTAAAAATGTGGAGTGCAACAAGACAAATGTTGATCTTCTAGCTACAACATTCAGTGACTCCACATCTAGCCCTTAGGAAAAAGTTATGCCAGAATCTCACTCCTGCCCTTTTCTGAACCAACATCAAACAACCTGATAGCTATTCATCTGTGTATTATATCCATACCTTTTCTGTTGCCATGCAAAAATTTTATGTCAAATCCTATCTGGGGGTTTCATCAACACACAACTGGCCCTTTCTCTCTCCTCCAATCCCAGTCTGGTACCCTAGTCAAAGGTTAAAGTGGTATAACCCCAAGGCTCTTATCCTTAGTCTCCAAATCGAAAACAAAATTCTACAGGTCTATGAAAAATGGCACCACATTTCAGATCATAATCAATACCTAACCAAGTTATATAAGGATGATTATTATTCAAAGTGCTAGCAGACATCAATCAAAGCTAAAGCACCATGGAATCATATTACTTCTTTTGGATTTATCTGTAAAGAGAGAGAATTGAGTGTCTGAGATGCTTTAGATATGTTTAGTTCTGTTTAAAGCAGGACTACAGACATAGTAGGCGATTAATATTTTTTTAAATACTAATTCTAGAGTTTACCTATGAAAATAATATGAAACTCTAAGCTTGGAAACTGAATTCTAGGAAGAATTAGCTGTGGAAGCATGTGATACAGGTCACTTATTCTTTTCACATTTGTAATTCCATCTGTGAAATGAGGAGAATGAATGGGCAAGAGCATTTTTAATCATTTTCATTTATAAAAATCTATCACCTAAATGTCATTGATGAATTTTAAATCTCTCCTTTAAATAATCTTTAAATCCAAGTTTATTTTTTGTCTGATCTTCATAGATAATTTTTTAAATAGAGTAGAGGTGTTAAACAGTATATTTAGTAAGTCTGCATACAAGTTTGATAGCTGTAAAGCATAATGAATGCTACTCAGCCCGTGCTCAGCTATTACTTGAATAGCTGATTCAGGCAAGTGAGACCACTCTGTGATTCTATTTGACAGAAAAGATAGCCCAAGAAGCCGCCTCTCAGAGCTCTGCTGTGAAGATTAATGAAGTAAAGTTCCCTGCTATGAACTTCGATTTTAAGAAGAGTGGTAGCCTCAGGAAGGGGTGGAGAAATCCCAGCAGAAGTCATCACAACATATTCTCTTGCCATCTTTCTCACTGACCACTAGATGAAGAGTGTCAACTTGCTCTTCCTCACTGTTTTAGCTGTAAATGGAGGTAAGCTTATAGTCAGGAACTCTTTCCCCCACAAGCACAGAGTGGACTTGTGATGCTTAGTTTTTGAGTGTCAACCTGACTAGACAAAGGAAGAACTTAGAAACCTGATAATGTATTGCTTTCGGTGTGTCCACAGGGTGTTTCCAGAAGAGATTTACATACAAGTCTTTGTAGGCTAGATGTGGAAGGTCTGCCCTAAAGGTGAGCAAGCATGAAGTCAACAAGGGGCTCAGGTAGTATAGAGAAGATAGGTGGATCACTCTTGAGAGAGTGTAGACTTCTGTTGCCTCTGACATTAGAACTCAAGGCTCGGGACCAGCAGTTGGCATAATGGCTATGTCGCTGGACTCCCACATGCCCTATAGCCAAAATCTCTCCAAAAAAAAAAGAAAAGAACTCAAGGTTCATCTGCCTTCAAACTCCAGGTTTTATACCAGCCTCTTTTTCCCCACCAGTTTATCAGGCTTTCAGCCTAGGTCTGAGTTACATCGTTGGTCTCCCTGTGTCTGAGAATCTCAGACTTGGACTGAACCCTATGACCAGAATCCCAGGGTTCCATCTTGCTGACAACCTGTCATGGACTTCTTTTTGTTTTTGTTTTTGTTTTTGTTTTTTTTTAAAAAAAAAAGAGAGAGGTTTTTGCTATAGGGCACATGCACTCACCAGAAAGCAAGAAATTACCCCCCCCCCCAGGAGAATGGCCACACCTCATTCCCTTCTCCTCCATTCTCCTCTCTGGATCTTGGGCATGCACATGCACACACCTGGAGTGAGTTTAAGCCATCAGATGCAGGACTCGAACCACGGTCGACCACATGGGAGTCCAGCGACATAGCCATTATGCCAACTGCTGGTCCACCTGTTGTAGACTTCTTAGCTGCTGTAATCACATGATCTGACTCCCCTAATAACCCAATCTTATGCAGCTACACATAGGAATATGTATATATATTCTCCACAAAACCCTGACTAACACACACGACAGAGCAATTCCTACCTCTGTCTTTTCTATGATGCCCAAACACTAGCATTTGTTTTCTATTGCTGAATACAAATATCAGAAATTTAGCAGACTAAAATAGTACAACTTATTATCTCAGTTTCTATACGTCAGGAGTCTGGGCACAGTTTAACTGGATCCTCTGCTCAGGGTTTTACAAGGTATCCATTGGGCTGTATTTCAATCTGGAAGTTTGGCAGGAGAAGAATCTGCTTTAATTTTTCTTCAAGTTATTGACAGAATTCATTCCCTTGTGGCTACAATACTGAGAGCTCTGACATTTTGCTGGCTATTACCTAGAGGCCACTTGTAGTGTGGGTTTCTGGTCACTTACTTCCTCAAGCCCATAAGAAGAGTCATCAGCTCCAGTATAGTTCAGAGTAAAATCATATAATGCAAGGTAGTCACAGAAATGACAACCCATCACCTTTGCCATGAAAATACCTAATCAAGAGATGACATCTCATCACCTTTGCTGTGTAAACCTAATTATAAGACTGACATCCTATCTCCTTTCCCTTATTTTGTTGCTTAGAAGCAAGTCAAAAGTCCTTCACACAGTCCAAGGGAGAATATTACATAAGGTTGTGAACACCAGGAAGCAGGAGTCATTGGGGGGTCACCCTAGGGTCAGTCTACCACACTGCCCCTGGACAGCAGGATCAACCGTCAGATCTTGAGGCTGAGACCTTCTATTCTTACCAGGAAATTTCCCCCTCACTACCCTCCAACACTACCTTAAGCATCATTACTTTGACAGTTGTGACTAACTGTTGGCAAGGCCATATGCACAACAGATCCAGCCCATTCATTCTGCAAATCTATTGATCTCTTAATATGAGGAAGATCCTACACTAGTGTAATATGTGAAAGAATGTCATCCCAACCATTTTGGAAGAAAGAAAGAAAGAAAGAAAGAAAGAAAGAAAGAAAGAAAGAAAGAAAGAAAGAAAGAAAAGAAAGGAAGGAAGGAAGGAAGGAAGGAAGGAAGGAAGGAAGGAAGGAAGGAAGGAAAATAAGAAATCATGTTGTATTTGAGAAATCTGAAGCAGCCCACAGTCATTGGATCCTGGGATACAAGTAAACAGAATAAAGGAGAGTAAATCAGACTAGCAAAGGTAAGGAGACATCAGTGGAGATGGAAGAGAAAGAGAAGAAGAGAAGAGGAGAAGAGAGGAGAGGAGAGGAGAGAGGAGGGGAGGAGAGGGGGGGGGAGGGGAGGGGAGGGGAGGGAAGAAGGAAGGAAGGAAGGAAGGAAGGAAGGAAGGAAGGAAGGAAGGAGGAAGGGAAGGGAAGGGAAGGGAAGGGAAGGGAAGGGAAGGGAAGGGAAGGGAAGAGAAGAGAAGAGAAGAGAAGAGAAGAGAAGAGAAGAGAAGAGAAGAGAAGAGAAGAGAAGAGAAGAGGGGAGAGGAGAAGAAGGGAGAGGAGGGGAGGGAAGGGGAAGGGAGGGAAGGGGAGAAAAAGGAAGAGGTAAAAAGGAAGGAAGGAAGGAAGGAAGGAAGGGAGGAAAGAAGGAAGAAAGGAATAAAATATGACTAGATCCTAATTTTCAAAATGTATGAATATGATAGTATAAATGTCAAAGGAAATTTAGGTTGCAAAGGCATTGATGTTGAAAACCATGTGACCCGAGATAGAGAGATTTTTCCCAGATGATCCAGTTACAGTCAATATAATTACTACAGTCTTTAGAAATGGAAGAAGGAAGCAGAAGAGAGTCAGTAAGAGGCAATATGAGGAAGACTTATCCAGTCATGCTGACGGAAGTACTGGTACCGCAAGACAAGGAATGTAAGCAGCCTACAGAAGCTAGTAAAAGATAAAAACACAGAACTTTTCCTTCAGCTTCAAAAATGAACTACACCCTGCCAACACTGATGTTAGCCTAGTTAGACCCACTTCCAACTTCTGACCTCTATAACTGTAAGAAAATAAATCTGAGTTGTTTCAAGCCACCAAATATGTGGACAATTGTTACAATATTCGTATTAAAGTACTATGACTAGGATCTGAGGACACTCAGATAAAAGAGACATTGTCCTTATCCTCAAGAAGGTAAAAGACAGAGGACACAGAGATTACCTCAGGGTAGGAGCTGGGGCTGCTATTTGCTTTGAACCAAGATTAATTTTTCAGCACTGCCTGCAACCCAGTTTCTCTTGAGATCATTGTCTTGTCTTTCTGTCACTCTGAGTAAGAGATTTTCCCTTTTCTATAAAACAGAAGCAAAATTTTCTGCCTTACATATTAAAGGAAAGACAACAGGATTTGGCACATCTTCCAGTTCAAAATATTACTATAGAGCATTTTAGTAAATACCAAGAATAGAAAATACACAGGTGAATAAAACTGACCCTTACCTCCAGAGATTTTAAACCCTCGAAGAAAACAGACACAGAAATTCATAAATTGTATTCAGTGCCCAATGCTGTCAAAGAACTAAATTCATGATCCCCTGAGAACACAGTGAAGAAATTATTATGCCAAGAAAAATGAATGGAAGGGAGTGATACAATGTTCCAGAAATGAGGTGACCTGTGAAGTGGATTTTAACAAGTATACCAAATACACAAAAAAAGTTGAGTAGAAACAAAAACATGAAAAGTGCAAGGCAAAATAAGAAAATATGTTGTATTTAAGGAATCTGAAGCAGCCCACAGTAATTAGGTCCTGGGATACAAGTGAAGAGAAGGAAGGAGAATATATCAGGCTAGCAAAGGTGAGGCGTCAGTGGGGTGAGTCTACGTGCCATTCCTACAGGCAGACTCCATCATGCCGGCCTTGGGAATACAGGGCCGTGCCAGGGGAGTAGAGCTCACATGTTTTAGGTAACTATTCTAGTCACAGTATAGAGAAGGGACTAGAAGATTGGTGAGAAAGGAAGCAGAGGAAGACACTCTGATGGACCTGGAGAAAAATTACAAAGACGACTTAATGCAGTGGATGTGGAAATGGAGGAGAAAAAAAAAAGGATTTTGACAGCTATTGTCTGAAGTTTGAGGAAATTGATTTAATGCAGTAAAGGAAAGGAATTAGAAAGTATTCCTTCCAGGTTTCTGCTGAGGTCAACCAGTGGGTAGTGATGGTATAAGCCAGCTCAGTGCAAACATTATAATAGCCAGTAGGGTTGGCTGAAACACACACTGGTCCACACCCAGGGTGTCTAGGAAGCTGGGTGGAGACACTGCTGGAAACTAAGCTAAGGAAGACAGGTGAAGGAACGGGTCTGAAGAAACGATAATGCAATTAAATTATTTAGTAAGAAAACAATGAGCAGCCTGAATTCCTTGAGGGAATGAGCTCTATAAATTTAAGCTGTGTTATCTTTAAAAGAAAACCTCTGTCAAAAACTAATCAGGCTTAGATTAATTGGTTTTGTATTATCTGAAAACTTCATCAGAGAATGTTATTGACTAAAATCCAGTGGCTACTTCAAATCTAGAAAGAACATCCTAATGTCAAGTGTAAGAGGTTTTTACCATGTAGAGACACATATTAAAAAGATGCAGCACTAACTTAGCTACTAAAAATAAAATTTTAATTCACTATGTAACAATTACTAAAGTAGTCATCTTCTGTTGTCTGGGTAAAGGGGGTGATAAACATAGTACAAAGAGGTCCTTGTGGTAATTACCTAAAATTTATTTTTAAATCTGAGATTAGGAAGACGGGGCAGTTCATACTTGCTTCATTGATTACTTTCTTTCCTATGACTCTTGGCTTAAATTTCCACAAGTGTGTACTGACCCAAATAGTCATACTTATCAACAAACACATAGCACTCGATTTTGTCTGTCTGCTTGTTTTACTGGATAACAATAGCGAGGTTCTTATTAACTGCAGAGTTACAGTTTGAGATCCTAATTCTGCAAGATCCTGCTGAGACCCAAAGAAACTGACAATCCAGAACAGCCAGGCTCATTTGCCATATGAGTGTGGTTATAAAGATACAGACATTTCTCGTCAGTGCATTGAATTCAAAGAATCAGTTTAGAAAATTCATAAGTTTTGAAAAGTAGTGAGGATGAAGAGATGACTGAAAGATGGGCATATTACAGCCACAGAAATTCTGTGAGATCGCAGCAGGGATAAAGCAACTTTTTTTATTAATAAAGTTCACCTTTGTAAGAGAAAAGGAAGCTGCAGTTGCTCTATACCCACCATTTTTCTGATTCACTTACTTTCTTAACTATTGATTATTGCTCACTAATTGCTCACCTATATATCTGTATCTGAGCTACAATCACAGAACACTACCACTCTTACCAGTATTATGAAGGTGTCAATACCTATCCTATACTTGGCACTATGTCAAGTGCCTTTCCAATCATGGAATTTACCAATTGGAACTTAAGTAAACTTATAAAACCCTAAAATGCGTTACCATTATTTTCCCCACATCATTGAGGTATAATTTGACAAGTAAAAATTGTGTGCATGTAAAGCAAACAACATGATTCGGATATACACAAACATTGTTAAATAATTACTACAATCGAGCTTATTGACATATCCATCACCTCATATATTCAGAGGTCAGAAGTGATGACACATTTTTACACAGAAAAATACATCATGACTTTTCTGATCCCCCAACAGCTAGCATGTGTGTGTGTGTGTGTGTGTGTGTGTGTGTGTGTAGTGAGAACATTTAAGATCTACTCTCTCAGCAAATTTTAAGTAAACAATATAGCTCTGTTAACTATATTCATCATGGCATACGTTAGATCTCCAGAACTTATTCCTTCTGCTTAAGAGAAACCACATCCTTTGACCAAATCTCTCCAATCACCCCACCCCCAAAACCCAGCTCCTAAAAACCGCTATTCCACTCTCTTATTTCATGAGATTGCATTTTTAGGATTCCATATATAAGTGTGATAATACAGTATTTGCTTTACTGTGCCTGGCTTACTTCACTTAACATAAGGTCTCCAAGTTCTTCCATATTGTTCCGAAAGATTTCTTTCCTTTTTAAAGCTTAATAGTGTGTGTATGTATATATATATATATATATATATATATATAATATATATATATATGTATACACATATGTATACACATATGTATATAATAATTATTTATATTATATATTATACTAATATAGTATATAACATTAATTATATTAATATATTATATTAATTAATATCTAAATTAGATTACTATATTAAGTAATATAATAATAAAATATATATTAATTATACTAATATTGTTATATATTAGTTAATATAGTAATATATTAATATATTAATTAATATAAGATATCACATAATACATTAATATATACTAGTGTGTATAATTATTACATATTGTATTTTTTCACTTTTTTTAAATTATTCATCCATTGATGGACACTTACATTGATTCTATATCTTGGCTACTGTGACTAATACTTCAATGAGAGTTCAGATATTTTCCAAGATATTGATTTTTTCTCCTTTGAATGTATACCCAGTAGTGAGATTGCTGTATCCTATGGTAGTTGTATTTTTTTTCATTTCCTCCATGAACAAGAGAAACAGACATAAAGACAGCACCCTCAGTAGGGCCCCAACACTGAGAACCAGCCCCCAGCTTCAACCAGCCCCAGCTCAATCTCTGGAAAAACACCATTGAAATGTTACTAGAGATCACATTGAATCTGTATTTCACTCCAGGTGGTATGAAAATTGTACTAATATTATTTCTTCCAATTAATAAACATAAAATATCTTTGACCTTTTTGTTAAATGTATTCCTAAGTATTTTTATGCCATTATAAATGGAATTGTTTTCTTTCTTTTTTATTTAGTATTAGTATATGGAAATTATAGATTTTCATATGCTGATTTATGTCATGCAACTATACTGAATTTGCTTATTAGTTCTAACAATTTTTTGTAGTTTTTAGGGCTTTCTATAAACAAAATCAAGTATCTACACACAGAGATTCTTTTATCTTCCTTTCTGATATGGATGCCTTATTATTTTTTCTTCTTGCTTAATTGTCCTGGTTAGGACTTCTAGCATACTACATTGAATAGAAGTGACAAGAATGGACATACTTACATACCTTGCATAAGTCCTCATTCCACCATATTAACTCACTCACTAGCTGATAATATAAACACTAACTGATGAATTTCATTTATAAGGGCTCTAGAATAAAATACAAGGTAATCACACCAGCATAATCTGTTTTTATTTTGAATTAATTAGTTCAGCTTTTCATTATGCTGTGGTCAGTCTCATAAATAGGTTCAGTTTTTCTCCACTACCAAGAGGAAATGATATCAACAGGTTTTTTTTTTATTTTGGTTGTTTTCCCCTTTGCAGAATTTGTATTGTAATAACCTTTAGTGCAAATTTGCTAAGGAAAGGAGCACACATCTACAGCTTATAGAACCTCTGCTAATTAACATGGCATTGGGTCAGCTTACATCTGGTTATTGTCCTGGGAAGATCACTTTTTATAGAGATGAACTTACAAGGGGTTTTGAATTTTATCCTTCTACTGAAATGTTTATGTCAATTATGTGTGTTGACTAAATTCATAAATTCGTTTTATAAAATAATAAAAAAACTCAACATTCTTTTCTCATTCCTGATTAGAAGAAAATGTTTCAACTAGTCACCACAGAGTATGATGTTAACTATGAGTCTGTTAAACCAGAGAACTCCAAAATGGTTGTGGAAAAGTGGAATTAAAGACAACAAAAAGATACAAGAGGTTCATTTCTCAACATAAGCTCCCTCAAGTTGAACATACTTTATAAAGCAATCATACAAGCCATTTAGTTCATCCCTAAAGAACTGTGGATCCTGAGAATTAAACCATGTTAATGCAATCTTTTGTACATTATTATCTGAAGAGAAATGGTGTCCCTTATACACTGTTGAAGATTAGAAACAGAAAGAGAACAGGAGAAGCCATGTCAGGACTGTAAGTTGGGTGGCAAATGAGTTCTCATCAAAATTCTCACAAAATTACCCTTGTTTTGTGAAAGAAATGAACAGGAATACTGTCAGGGTGGAGGAGGACTCTGTTGAAGATATTCTAGGTGTTTTTCTGCTAAAGCTTTGGCTAACTTTGTCAACACTCTCTCATAATAAGTATAATTTCATTCTTTGGCCCTCCAGAAAATCAACAACCAAAATGCCTTGAGCATTCCAAAAAACTCTTTTCATGGTCTTTGCTCTTGACCAATCCACTTTTGCTTAGACTGGACCATTTTAATCTCTTTGTAATCACTGCTTTGATAGTGATATGTCTTCAGGATCATTCTGGTATGATATGTCATCTCCTGTTATCATTCATTGAAGAAATGTTCCAGGATCTTGATCCCACTTTTTCAAAATTTCTATGGAAAGTTCTGCTCTCATCTGCAACTGATCTGTGCATAATGGTTTGGCACACATGAAGCAGAAAGTTTGCTCAAAATTAATTTTTCAGTTATAATTTTGGAAGTTGACCCAACTTAAATGTCAATGGTGTTGGTTATTGTTTCTGCTATTAATCATCAGTCCTTTTCAACTCAGGTATGAACAGATTAATTTTTGTTTTTTTCTCACAGATTGAAGTTAACACTCTGCTACTATAGGCATCACCCTCAATATTATCTTCCTTAGAGTATTGTCTCCAGAAACTTCTCATAGAGCATGAATTATTTCACTGTTGTTCCACCCAAGCATCTTCATAAACTTAGTGTTTGTCCCTGCTTTCAATTTTGTTCACATTGCTCTGATGGGGCTATTTTCAAACTGATGTCTTAACCTCTTTAGTGCCTAGACTAGATACTGTTCAAACATAATGAGCTAGTACAAGTTTATTTTTGTGCAAAAAATATTGAAGTCTATGCATAGTTTTTTTTCATACTAGGCATGTACCTTGAACATTTTGAAATACTCTCATATGTGACATTTATTGGGTTGAAGTACATTCCTTCTAAACCTAATTTGTTGAGGGTCTTTATCATTAAAGAATGCTGAATTTTGTCAAATTCTTTTTCTGCACCCAATGAGCTGATCATATGCTTTTTGTCCTTTATTCTATTAATGTGGTATCATGTTTATTTATTTAAATATGTTGAGCCATCCTTACAATCCAGATATAAATCCCACTTGATCATGTTTTATGATCCTTTTAACGTGCTATTGGATTTGGTTTGTTAGTATTTTGTTGAAGATTATTTGTATCTGTATTCATTAAGGATATTGGTTCATATTTTTTTTTCTTCGAGGGCCCATTATGACTTTGATATCAGGATAATGCTGGCCTTTAAACTGAGTTTGAAAGTGTTCTCTCCTGTTCGATATTTTGAAAGTTTTTGACAAAGATTGGTGTTAATTATTTAACTGTTTCATGTAATTCACCAGTGAAACCATTAGGTACTGGATTTCTTCTTTGTTAGGAAGTTTTTCATTATTGATTCAATATTCTTACTCGTTATGTATTGATTCAGATGTTCTATTTCTTTATAATTCAATCTTAACAGGTTGTAGGTTTCTTGTCACTTATCCCTTTCTTCTATGTTATCCTATTGTTGACATGTAATTATTCATAGCAGTCTATCATGATCCTCAGATTCTTTGTATTTCTGTGCTACCAGCTGTAATGTCGTCTCTTTCATTTTTTAATTTATTTATTTGAGAAATCTGTTATTTTTTCTCAATCAACTAGTTTTATCCATTTCGTTACCTTGTCAACAGTGAAATTTTAGATGTATTCATGTTTCTATTGTTTTTCTAGTCCCCTTCATTTATTAGAATTCTTATCTTTATTATTTCCTTCCATCAGCTAATTTTGAACTTAGTTTATTTTTCTTTTTCCTTGAGGTTCTTGGTTCCTTAAGGTGTAAACTTAGGCTATATATTTGAAATTTTTTTCTTAATAATTTTGACACTATAAACTCCCTTCTTATAATTCTTTTGTTGCATCTCATAAATTTTGGAATATTCTGTTTCCATTTTCATCGCCTCAAGATATTTATTTACCTTTCGATTTTTTACAGTTTTTTTTTCAGAATGTGTTGTTTCATTTTTACACATTTGTGAATTCCCTCCTGTTAATGATTTCTAATTTCATACTATTTTGGTTGGAAAATACACTCAATATAATTTTAACCTTTTTTAAAAACATTTTAAGACTTCTTTTGTAACTTAACACATGATCTGTCTTAGAGAATGTTCCACATGCACTTAAGAAAAGTGTATTTCACTACTACTGGGTGGAATGTTCTGTGTATGTCTGTTAGGTTCATTTGTTTTAGAGAGTTGTCATGTACATGCTTTCTTTACTGTCTGTATAATCTATCCATTTTTGAAAATGGAGTGTTGAAGTCCCTTACTATTAATGCAATGGTGTGTATTTCTCCCTTCAGTACTATTAATATTTGCTTTATATATTTATGTGCTCTAATGTTGAGTGCATATATATTTACAATTATTATATCTACTTGATATGATATCTCTTTATCATTATATAAAGGCCTTCTTTGACTCTTGTGACAGTTTTTTACTTAACATCTATTTTGTCTGATACAAGTATAGCCACCTCTGGTGGCTTTGGTTACTGTTTGAATAAAATAACTTTTCCCATTTCTTCACTTCCAGTCCATGTGTGTCCTTAACACTGAACTAAATGTCTGGTAGGCAATATATAGTTAAATCTTTTTTAAAAATCTATTCAGTCTCTCTATGTCTTTTGATTGGAGAATTTATTCTACATACATTTAAAGTAATTATTGATGGATAAGAATGTATTCTTGGGGTAGGTTTGGATCTTGGGTTCACAGAGAGTCCAGGATATCTGAGTCCACAGGGACTCACTGGCAGTTTGGGTTTGCAGGGGCCAGCCAGGAACAAGGGTTCGCTGAAGCTGACTTGCTGCTGGGCTCCGTCATGACGACAGATGCTTGCTTTATTCTCCTTTCACCAGCAGGGGCTGTATCTCTCCATGTTGTGCTGACAGTTTGGAAAAAAGATGGAGCAAGTAATGTGAAATCATCCTTCTCATCCTCTTCAATGACTTTTTTTAATTTCTGTGCTTTAATTAGTGCCATAATCTCTTACTTGGATATCTTAGCTGATATAAAAATGTTTTCATGCATGGACAATTGTTCGAATTGATATTTCTGTGAAGCAACAAGTGCTGGAAACTCTCATTCCACCATCTCATTGAATCACTCTCTCTGGAAGCTCTATGCTTTTTTAACTGATCCTTTCTTCCACAGAACATTTACTTCTCCCCTAACTAACAGTCTAAATTACCTTTCTTGTTGTAATTAAGAAGCTGGTAGCCCATTACAGACATCCACCACACCAAAAATACCTGTATTAAAGAGAAAAGTAAAAGGAAGTATGCCCATTCACAACCACCATAGTTCATATTTCAAAGATGAAAATTTTTTTCAAATTTATTTTATAATTTTTAAATTTATATTTCATTGTTATATAGCTTTATGTTGTAAAATATGGTTTTCAAAGCATGCACGCAGTGTGCGATAATCAAGAATATTTCCACATACAATTTTCGACAAAGAACCTTACATTCTTGTCTGTTAAATGTTTTTTAACCCCTCCCACCCACTCCCCACTATTCACTGTCCCCCATAAAGTCTCTAGTATCTATACTTGGCCTCTCCTATTATGTCTTCAAATATTTCCATTTCTGCCAGACTTTCAGTATATATTAAGTGCAGACTGTATGTATTGGGCAGAGGTATAGTGTTTGTCTTTCATAGTCTGGCTCATTTCACTTACCACTAAATTTTCTGTATTCATCCACTTCATATCAAATAACAGAGACTTGCTGCTCTTAAGGGCTGAGTAGTACTCTATAGTGTATATGTGCCACATTCTTAATTGACTCATAAGTTGTTACACACTTAGATTCATTCCGTGTCTTAATGCTGCAATAAAATGTATGTACAAGTGTCTTTTGGATTGAGAGTTTTCTTGTCCTTAGGATAAATACCATAGGGTCATATTGTAGATTGTAAAT
The DNA here is from genome assembly GCA_026018925.1 of Tupaia tana. Taxonomy (NCBI): domain Eukaryota; kingdom Metazoa; phylum Chordata; class Mammalia; order Scandentia; family Tupaiidae; genus Tupaia; species Tupaia tana. The sequence goes on along the minus strand of JAKSZU010000020.1, from coordinate 4,835,168 downwards.
TTTTGAGGAGCCCCCATACTGTTTCCCACAGTGGCTATACAAATTCACCTTCCCACCAATTGTGCAGGAGGGTTTTCTTGTCACCACAGCCTTGCCGTAATTTATCATTCTTTGGTTTTTGATAATAGCTATTCTGACTGAGGTTATGTGAGATCCCATTGTGGTTTTGATTTGAATCTCCCTTATGATAAGAAACACTGAACATTTTTTCATGGTTTTTTTTAGCCATACATATCTTTTCCTTTGAGATTTGTCTGTCCAGCTCATTTGACTTTGTTGTTGTTGTTTCTGTTAGAGAGATTTTTGCTATAGGACACATACACTCACTAGAGAGATAGAGAGAGGGAAAGTGAGAAATCAACTCCAGTGGGGATTCCCATGCTGCAATCCCTTCTCCATTTTCCTCTTGAGATTTTGGGCTCACGCATATACATGCACCTGATGTGAGTTTCAAGCCTTCAGACCCAGGACTCAAACCACAGTCAGTCATGTGTAAGCCCAGTGCCTTAACCACCACACCATTTGACCATCTTTTTAATGGCATTATTAGTTTTTCTACAGGTGAGCTGCTTGAGATCCTTATATATTCCAGTTATCAATGCCTTGTCTGATACACAGTTTGTAAAATATTTTTCTCCTATTTTGTGGGTTGTCTCTTCATTTTATGTATTGTTTTCTTTGCCATACAGAAGATTTTTGGCTTAATGTAATTTCACTTTTCTATTTTTTGGAATTGTTGTCTGCACTTTAGGACTCTTACTTAAGAGATCTTTGTTTACTCCAATATCTTCAAGTATTTCTCCTGTGTTTTCCACAAGTAGTTTTACAGTTTGAGGCTTTACATTTAGATCTTTCATCTAATATGAGTTGAGTTTTGTTTATGGTGAGAGGTAGAGGTCCAGTTTTATTTTTCTGTAAGTAGATATCCAGTTATTCCAGCACCATCTGCTGAAAAGAGTTTCTTTTCTCCAATGGATTGTTCTGTTCCTTTTGTCAATAATCAATTGGCTATATGTTTTGGTGTTTATTTTTGAATATTCTATTTTTTTCTGTTAGTCTTTGTGTCTGTCTTTATGTCAATTCCATGCTGTTTTGATTACCACAACTTTGTAATATAATTTTAGGTCAGGAAGGGAGATATCTCCTACCTTATTCTTTTTGCATAGTCTTGCCTTGCCAATATGGGAACTATTATGATTCCAGACAAATATTATGGTTGCTTTTTTTCCTATTTCTGAGAAGAATGCCACTGGCAATTTGATCAAAATCACATTGACTTTGTAAATTAATCTGAGCAGAGTTGACATTTTAATTTTATTGATTTTTCCAATCCAAGAAAAAGGGATATCTCTTTTTTTTATCATATTCAATTTCTTTTTTAAGTTTTTCATAGGCTTTATTATAGAGGTCTTTCACCTCTTTGCTTAGGGTTACTCCTAGGTACTTTATTCTTTTTGTGGTTATTGTAAATGAGGTTAGTATATTTGATTCTGCCTCAAAGTATGCTTGTTGGTGTATAAAAACACTATAGATTTGTATATATTTATTTTTTATTCTCCAGCTGAACTCATTTATTATTCCTAGGAGTGTTTTTCATGGATTCTTTTGGATTTTTTATGTATATAATCATGTTGTCTATACATAGGGACAATTTCACTCCTTTATTTCCTATTTTAATGCTTTTTATTTTACCCTGTCATCTAATTGTGTTGGTTAGGATTTACAGTATTAGGTTGAAATGGAGTAAAGTGTACAACCTTGTCTTGTTCTAGTTTTTAGCAGAAAAGCTTTCTGCTTTTTCCCACTCAGATGGTGTTTGCTATGGGTTTCTCATATAAAGCTTTTTCTTTTTACAATTGTTTTGAGAAATGTATCTTATATATCTATTTTGTTGAGAGTTAATCATGAAGTATGTGGTAGTTTATCAAATTCTTCTTCTGCATCAATTGATATGATCATATGATTTTTATCTTTCTTTCTGCTAATATGCCATATTATCTTTATTATTTTAAGTATGTTAAACCATCCTTGTATCCTTGGAATAAAGCCTACTTGGTCATGACATATAGTCTTTTTCTTTAAGAATTATTCATTTAATTTTATTTATTATTATTATTTATTTTTTAAATTTTACTATAGGTTACATGTGTTCACTAGAGAGACAGAGAGAGAGAAAGAGGGAAATCAAGTCATAAGCTCCAGGATTCAAACTGCACTCAGTCATGTAGGAGTCCAGTACCCTAACCACCATGCCACCGGTCAGCCCCCCATGAATAATCTTTTTAATGTGCTATTAGATTTGATTCACTAGTTTTTTATTGAAAATTTTTGCATCTATATTCATCAAGGATATTGGTCCATAGTTTTCTTTTTTAAATATGCCCTTATCTTTTTTTTTTGGGGGGGGGGGCCTATCAATATTATTAAGGGTTCATAGAGTGAGTTTGGGAAGACTCCTTCCATTAGGATCTTTAAAAATAGTTTAAGTAGGATGGTGTAACTGAATACTATATGTAATCCCAGCTTTCCTAATTTATAGCCAGTTAAGAATTACAATATCTGAAGAAAGTATTTCAAAATAGTATTATTACTGGTAAGTGATTTTCTTTCTTTTTCTTTAAATAATTATTTATTTTATTTATTTATTCATTCATTGATTTATTTTTAATTTGACCAGAGAGAGACGAGGGTGAGAGTGAGAGACAGAGGAAGTGAGAAAGCAAGCCACCAGGTCCAGGACTCGAACCCAGGTCGGCCATGTGGGAGTGTCCAGCGCCTTAACCACCACACCACCTGCTGGTCCCAGTGGTAAGTGATTTTCTACTCAAGTAAATTTAAAATTTTACATTTTAATGTTACCTTGAATTTTGGTACTTTTCAATCCAAGAAAAAAAATAAACAGACATGGTCCTGAGTTTAAGATTACATATATATTGCAATTTGCCTTGTTATAATACATTTGTGGCTTTATGATTAAAAATAACTCAAGGACATAGAATTCAAGCTAATTTGTGTAACTGTCATAAGGAAAAAAGCATTAAATGTATTACTGAAATAAATATTTTCATTTAATATCAGAATCTCGGGAACTAGCAGTTAGCGTAATGGCTATGTCACTGGACTCCCACGTAGTCAACCGTGGTTCGGATCCCGGACTCAGTGGCTTAAAACTCACGCCGGGCGCGTGTGCATGTGTGCCCAAGATCCCGAGAGGAGAATGGAGGAGAAGGGATTGCGGCGTGGCCATCCCCCCCGGGGGGTGATTTCTCGCTTTCTGTCTCTCTGTCTCTCTCTGCCTGTCTGGCGAGCGCACGCGCCCTATAGCAAAAACCTCTTCCAGAAAAAATAATAAAATAAAACTCACGCCGGGCACATGTGCATGCGAGCCCAAGATCCCGAGAGGAGAATGGAGGAGAAGGGATTGCGGCGTGACCATCCCCCCTCGGGGTGATTTCTCGCTTTCTGTCTCTATGTCTCTCTCTGTCTGTCTGGCGAGCTCAGGCGCCCTATAGCGAAAACCTCTCAAAAAAAAAAAAAAAAAAAAAAAAAAGAATCTCAAAACAACTTTAGACGTTGGCCTTTGAGTCCGAATTTAGAATATAAACAGTTGGATCTATTGGTTTAAAAAAAAAAAAAGAGTTTAGTTATAAACTAAGCTAACTAAATAACATTTTTGAAAGGTTTAAACACAACTGACATAGAAAATGCTTTCCTTCTGATCTCAATCTTATGTAAATGGAAGAGGTGAGGGGGGAAAATATAGACAATTTCTTCAGCAGCATACATGGCTAAATCCATTAACCACTTTGAATCAGAATGTCCATTATTGACTCCATTAAAAAGAATAGGGCAAATATTCAAAGCTGCCCATTTTATAAACCAAACGGCAACAATTTCAGGTTACAGGAAGTAAAATATTTGAAACATTTCAAAAACTTTAAACCATAAACTGAAGGAAGAAAACCATAAGCATAATGAAGGAAACATCTCTTCCTTGTAAGAAAAAAGACATAATAGAAAATAAAATACATTTGAACTAAACTGATGTTCAATCCTCTGAACAAAAGAAATGAAAATTAATGGTTGATTAGCTAAGCTTTTTACTCTAATCAAACCAATTAATTACAGAAATTTTAAATGACAACAGCGCACCTGACTGAGCAGCTTGACAGTTCTGAACATTTTTGCAATGAATTTTTTAATGCAAAGACACTAAAATGATCCAATCATGCAATATCCATCTTATGCATTCTGTATCTCTGCCAATCTTATAGCTGAGAATCTTGTTCCAACCAATTTTAGTACATGTAACCAGCAAGTGTTGACATAAGGCTTTGAAAGTACTATCTGACATTGTCTGACACTTCTCATAATTTACTGATTCTACAGAAATTTCAAACCTGTGGTGAATGTTTGTATTTATTATAAGGAGTGAGATAAATTTATGGATTTATTCAGTAGAGTACTATTTATTATACTTAAGTGGAATATTTTTCTCAAATACTCCTGTAGATATCAGGGCCTGGAAATGTTTTCTTAAAAATAACACCACTACTATTAATGTACAATAAGATGTTTCATTAGCTTCGGGGTAAAAAAAAAAAGTTTGAGGAGAATTAGAATTAATTCTTTAATAAAAGTTTTGTGGAATTCAAAAGTGAAGCCATCAGGATCTGGACTTTCTCTTACTGGGAGACTATTTATTACTGGTTCAATCTCATTGCTTTATATTGGTCTATCAGGCTTTCTATGTGCACCTGGTTCATTCAGGTATATTGCATGTGTCCAGAAATTTCTCCATCTCATGTACGTTTTCTAGTTTGTTGGTGTTTAGTCACTCATAGTATTCTCTCATCATCTTTCATACTTCTGGTTTTTTTTTCTTTTTTTGGAGAGTTTTTTTGTTTTGTTTTGTTTTTTGAGAGGTTTTTGCTATAGGGAGTGTGAGCTCGCTAGAAAGACAGAGACATAGAGACAGAGAAATCACCCCCCAGGGGGAATGGACACGCCGCAATCCCTTCTCCTCGCCGCAATCCCTTCTCCTCCATTCTCCTCTCGGGATCTTGGGCACACACGCACACACGCCCGGCGTGAGTTTTAAGCCACTGGGTCCAGGACGCAAACCGCGGTCGACTACATGGGAGTCCAGCGACATAGCCATTACGCTAACTGCTGGTCCCCCATACTTCTGTGATTTCTGTTGTAAGGTTTCCTGTTTCATTTCTGATTTTATTTACCTTATTCCTTTTTTTTTTGTTTTGGTTGGCCTAAGTAATGAGGTGTTGATTTTGTTTATACTCTCAAAAAAAGTGTCTCTTTTGATTTTTATGTACAGTTCTTTTAGTCTCAATTTTATTTATTTATGCTCTAATGTTTTTTCTTCTAATACATGTGGGACTTTTTTGGTCTTGCTTTTCCACTTCCTTGAAACATGCCATTGAGTTATTTATTTGTTACCTTTCTATTTGTTCTTATGAGCATTAATTGTTATAAACTTCTCTCTTAGTTTTCACTATTTCACAAAGATTATGAAAGGTTGTATTTTGGTTATTATTGTTTCAAAAAATTTTTTAATTTCAATCTTAATCTCTTCCATAGTTTTGAAGTCATTCAGAACTAAAGTACTTAGTTTCCATGTATTTGTGAATTTTTGAAGATTCTTTTTTATTGATTTCAACTTTAATTAAATGGTGGTCAGAAAAGATGCATGATATAGTTTCTATAATTCTGAATTTGTAAAGATTTGTTTTTATATAATTTGTATATAATTATGCAAATATAATTATATAAACATAATTTTAATATATTTGTAAAGGCTTGATTTCACCCTATTATGTGGGCAGTCTTTGAAAATATTCCACGTGGGACTGACAACTACAGTTGCCAGATAAAATGTTCTATAAATGCTTATCAAATTCATTTGGTCTATGATATCATTTAATTCCTGCGTCTCTGTTTATTTTTTTGTCTAGATTATCTGTACAGTGGTGACAGGTGTTAAAACTCTTAGCAATTAATGTCTTGCAACCTATCTCTCCCTTTAAATCTAGAAGTCTTTCTTTTATGTATTTGGGTGCCCAATATTAGGGGCATAAATATTTATAGTTCATCTTTATCTTCTTGGTGACTTAATCCCTTTAATGTTATATAGTGCTATTCATCCTCTCTCTCTCTCTCTCTCCCTCTCTCTCTCTCTCTCTCTCTCTCTCTCTCGGTTTTCTGCTATAAGGCACATGCACTCACTGGAGAGAGAGAGAGGAAATATGAGAAATCACCTTCCCCAGGGGGAACAGCCACACCACAATCCCTATTCCTCTATTCTCCTCTAAGGATTTTGAGTATGCACGTACACATGCCCAGTGTCATTTCAGTCCACTAGGTTTGGGACTCAAACCACAGTTGGCCATTTGAGAATCCAGTGCCTTAACCACCATGCCACCTGGTGGTCCCATTCTCATACTTTTATCTTCAAGTTTATTTTGTATGATATCAGTATCACAACTCCAGCCTTGTTTGGGTTTCTGTTTGCATAAAATGACTTTCTCCAGCCCTTCATTTTCAATCTGGGTATGTCTTTATTAATGAACTATGTTTCTTACAAGTAACATATAGGTTTCTGTTTTACATTCATTCAGTCAATCCATGCCTGTTAATTGGACAATTTAATCTATTAACTTTCAGTGTAATTATCAACATGTGCAGACTTATCCCTGCCATTTAGTTAGTCATTTTCTTAGCTGTTTTGTGTTTTTTTCTTTTTATTTCTATTTGTCTCCCTTTTGTTTTCCTGTCATAGCATTCCATTAAGTATATCTTGAAGAGTTGGTTAGTGTTCATGTTTTTTTTCAACTTTTGTTTATCTCAGAATGATTTTATCTCTCCGTTTTTGTAGGATAATCTTGCTGTGTATAATATTCTTGGCTGAATTTTTTTTTCTTTCAGAATTTTAAATATGTCTTCTCATTGTTTCTTGCCTTCATGTTTTGTTTGTTTTTGTTTTTGTTGTTGTTGTTGAGAGATCTGAGGTTAGTCTGATGGGGTAGCCTTTATGAGTGACTTGATATTTCTCTCTTGCCATTTTTGGAATATTGTCTCCTCTTTGACTTTTGCTAATTTGATGTGCCTTGGAAGGATTTTCTTCTGTGTGGTCTAATCTATTAATACTTGCAGGAGAGGCTTTTTTTTTATTGTTTTTCAAGAGAGATTTTTATATTTTATGTGCTGTTTTCTTCATCTTCACAAGTTTCTTTTGATTCTTTTTTAGGGTGCCTGCCTTTTTATAGAGTTCCTCCTTCATGTCATGGATAATTCTCTCATTATGGAATTGAGTGTCTGTTTTCTCTTACAGCCTGTTGAGTTTTGTTATGATCAGCATTCTGAATTTCCTTTTCTTTCTTTCTTTCTTTTTTTTTTTTTTTTTTTGAAAGAGATATTTTTGCTATAGGGCGCATGTACTTGCCAAAAAGGACAGAGAGACAGAAAGTGAGAAATCATCCCCTCAGGGGAATCATCATGCCACAGGGGAATCACCATGCCTCAATCCCTTTTCCTCCATTCTCCTCTTGGGATTTTGGGCACGTACGCACACACACCCAGTGTGAGTTTTAAGCCTTCAGGTCCAGAACTCAAACCACATTGGGAGTCCAGCAATATAATCATTACACCATCTCTTGGCTCCAACATTCTGAATTATTTTTCCAACATTTCTGTGATTCTTGTATATTATTTGTTGTTGGTGAGAAATGACTGTATCACCTTAGGAGAGAGGGATTTCCTTATTTTTCATATTTCTTGTATTTTCATTGATTTGGGGACATCTGGAGGAGTACTTACTTCTTCCTAATTGTTAGAGGAGATTCTGTAACATAAGGGTGAGAAGAGGAGTGACAAAACAGCCATAAGTCCCAAAGGTAACCCTGGCAAAATGGTCCAGGAGAAGCTAGAAGCCAGCCATGTCTTTCAAGTCAGAGCAGGGCTTAAGTAAGTAGCTCATGTGTGAGACAGTTCGACCTCAGAAGAGCTGCCTTGAGGGTGACTTCAGATGGGACTGGTAGCCGTTCCCTTTGGTTTGAGTCTGAAGGGAAAAAAAAATGGTAGGCTTGCCCTGCAGACAAGACAAGGGTAAAGACCAAACTCCTCAGTCTCTTGTTGGGAGAGTGTTGCTCTCTTTTGTGTCCTCTGTTACCACAGGGCTATAGAAACTTGGTTATAAATGGAGCTCCACCTGCTGGTCGGCTTAAAGGATAGTTCAGGGCTCTTGAGCCTTTGGATGAGAGTGAGGTGAGAGTTCAATGTTTTTTTCTGAAACTATCGGTTTATGCACTTCCCTATGATGTGTACTAGCACTATACCGGTTTTGTTGTTTTCTAATGGGAGTCTAGGGTTAGGGGTTTAGGAAGAAAATTTCTCTTGTCTTTTTCCCTGGAGTGGAAGTGAAAAGGATCTTTTGGAGTCTTTGTGACTTCAGATAATTGACTCCCTTTATACTCTTCCAAGTAAAAACAACGTGTTTCAGAAGTTCTCATCTTTTTCTTGTACTTCACCAGCCTTGCCTTACTCTTTTCCTGGTAACTTAGGCATTTGCTGGGCTTTCTTCCTGGAGGAATAAAGAGCTTTTCCTATGGTTTCTCTGACTTCATTGTCAGAGGTATCTTTTGGCATGAGCTAATGAGCCCACTGTTTGCCTGCTTATGAGTCTGCTACTCTTATTTGGTACTATTCTCCACTGATAAAATAAACACATGACTCCCAACTTTCTGTTTTTTCCAGTCCCAAAAAGGAATTTGAATCAATGTTGCCATTCTCTCTTACCTGGACTGATACCATAGCAACACAGTTGTCAAGAGTTAAAAAAAAATTTTGTAGCAGTGGAGAAAGATTTTTCGATATAAAACTGACCAAATGAAATCAAATTTATGCCCTAGCCTTTTGCTACTCAAAGTGAAGTTCAGCAGCATTAGCATCACTTGGGAACTTGTTAGAAATGCAGAATCTCAGGCACAGTTGTAGACCTACTGAATGGGAATCTGCATTTCAACAAGATGCCAAGGTGATTCATATGCACATTAAATTTTAGGAAACATTTTTCTATTAATACACTGCATAAGTACCAAGTCAACAGAGCTTTCCAACTGCAGGTGACAAATGGGTTATAATTATGCAGAATTAACCGTTTCCTCCACCTTCAGCAGAGCTGGGCAAAGCCCGGGTCAGCCTTCTTCAGCCATGTGCTGCCTTGCCCATTAATTCTCATGTGTTGTACAAACACAGGAGTGAATTTCCTGTGCACACTCTACACATAAAGGGAAAAGTTATATATTTTTCATGTACTATATACATGAAAAATGTGAGGAAGCAAGTACTGTCCCACCTGAACTCGAACAAGTGTTGGAAGCATGAATCCTATTTTATAAAGTGCTTCGATGTCATAAAACATGTCATAAAAGCATCAAGTGGTTCAATACCAGCATTAACAAGACACACTAGAGTTTTAGAAGTAGCATAGCGGCTGCTTTGTTTTGAAGACTTATTATTTGGTATCCCAGGAGGCAATACAATTTCTCAACCAACTGCTTTCTGAAAGTGACTGTTGGAATAGGTTTGAGGCATCTCTTTTTATCTGATGGGAAATGAAAGCCACTCTACTGAATTAGAAGATGATACTATACTCCAAAAATGAAAGGAAGCTAGGTTTATAAACTAGTTAGTCCTTTACATTTTCCTATCAAAAAAATGTTCACATCTGACTCCTTCCCCAGAATGATTTTATTTTATATGCTGGCTGGAAAAGGAGCATCACTGCAAATAAAAGCATGTCAAATCCATAACTCAGATTCTTTCTAATGCAGGGCACTCCAGAACAAAACATTTGATATGCTCAACCACCTTCATCTCAACAAAATTCATATCTTCCAGACCAACCTAATACAGTCTAATATAGTAGTTACTAGCTATGCATGGCTATTTGAATTTAAGCACAGATTACTTGAACTTTAAATGTAAATATAAATCCATTGATATTAAACAAAATCAAAAACTCAGCTCCTAATTTACTACACTTCAAGGGCTCAAATGTCTCTTATGACTAATGGCTATCATAATGGATATACGGATATAAAATATTTCTATTAGCACAGAAAGTTTTATTGAAAGGCATTACTCTATGTACCAAATATACTATGTTCCTCCCCTAAATTCCTGGAAGAAAAGAAGCAAAGGACCTTTCTTTGCCATATTACTAGTCTTTAACCAACTACTTAAGCCAAATAAGATAAAATGGCAAGCTAGCCAGGCATTTACTCTGGAGAGTCTCCTCCTTTCTCACTCACCCCCAACAACCCCAGAATTAGGAACTAGTAAAACTCCCCCTACCACTATAGGAAGATTATGGACCCAGGGCATTCTCCAGAAGAAATACAGTTATTTTTGTAACCATCCTTCATATGCTCCCTTACAGTAGCATGCCCATTCCATCCTTACACCACCTAAAATAATATACAGAAATGGCCACCATTAAAAATAATTAAATAATGTCTGTTAGTACACTCATTCAATTCTCATCAATATTTCCATTCATCGTATCGTCATTTTATGAATATGCACTAAATAACAACTATATACCCGGTCCTGTAATAGGCTCAGGAGAAAAAGTGATAGATGAGATAGACAGTCTCTTTCCTTATAGCACTTATAGTCTAGCATAAAACAATGATTAAGTGATTTAAAATGTGATAAATATGACACAGGGGAAATAGCCAATGATACAGCCTAACAGGAAGGTCTAATCTAGTCTTCTGGGTTAGGGAAAGCTTTCTAACCAAGTGATATTTGAGGTAAAGTTCGAAAGATAAAATCTTAGTTAGAGAATGATGAGAGAAATCACATTCCAAATGGTGGTAACATCCTGGTTCAAGATTCTGAATTTGAAAAGAACAAAATAAGAATTCAAAGAAAATCAATATGACTGACTCAGATGAAACAGAGTGGTTGAGATCAAGGTAAAACCACATGTGTAACCAGATATGTTAGTCCACTATCATGCTAATAGAAATGCCTGAGACTGGGTGAGGGACCAGCAGTTAGCATAATGGTTATGTCGCTGGACTCCCACGTACTCAACCGCGGTTCTTGTCCTGGACCCGGTGGCTTAAACTCACACCAGGTGCATGTGCGTGCGTGCGCAAGATCCCGAGAGGAGAATGGAGGAGAAGGAATTGCAGCATGGCCATCCCCCCGGGGGGTGATTTCTCGCTTTCTGTCTCTCTGTCTCTCTCTGTCTGTCTGGCAAGCGCATGCACCCTATAGCAAAAACCTCTCCAAAAAAAAAAAGAAAGAAAAAAAAATACCTGAGACTGTGTGATTTATAAAAAGTTATTTATTCAGCTTATGATTTGGAGGTCTGAAGTCTAAGGGCCATATCTGGTGGGCATACTGTCAATTCCCAATCACATCACAAGGGCAAGAGCAGATCAGAGCAGAGGGGCTATCCATAACTCTCTCTGTTCTAGTTTCTTTCGCTTTCCTTATACACCCACTAGAACTCAGTTATGGCAGCCCCATCCTAATGACCTTAATCCTTATATTTTCTCAAAGGTTCCAATTTTTTTTTTTTTGAGAGGTTTTTGCCATAGGGCATGTGCGCTCGCTAGACAGACAGAGAGAGACAGAGAGACAGAAAGCGAGAAATCACCCCCCAGGGGGGATGGCCACGCTGCAATCCCTTCTCCATTCTCCTCTTGGGATCTTGGGCACACACGCACACACGCCCGGCATGAGTTTTAAGCCACCGGGTCGGGGACGCGAACCGCGGTTGACTACATGGGAGTCCAGCGACATAGCCATTACGCTAACTGGTGGTCCCTCAAAGGTTCCAATTTTTGACACCATAATTGGTTCAAGTTTTCACCCCCTTAGTCCCAGTACAATGGCTCATGAATTCTTGGGAGACACACTCAAACTCATCTGATTTGTATTTTTGAAGGCCACTCTGACTGCAGAGAATAAACAGGAAGTGGGCACAAATGGAGTCACAGGAATTATTTCAGAAGCTCTGTGTGGAATCATGGGCTAGGGTTCAGGCAGAGTTCATGTAAAAATGGTAGTAAAAAAATGTAGAGGAGAGAACCAACAGATCCTAAGATTGAAAAATATCAGGACCGAAGAAGAGAAGAGAGTATAAAATGACTCCCTGATTTGGGAGTTTAAGGATTGTTTGCGTGGTAAGCTGGTAAATACTGGAAAAAATGTGAATGGCAAGAGAGCTGGCATTAAAGTTAAGTTTGCGAGCAGTGGAATTAAACATGTCTGTGAGACATGCCAACATGGCAGTACTGAGCAGGCAGCAGATAATCCACGGGTTACCGCCAGGGAGTGTGGATGAGACTGAAACCACAGGAGTCAATGAGATCGCTTCAGGAGAGAACATGAGTCAAAAAGAAGAGTCACCCTGACAGAGCCTCACACCCTGCCATGTAAGCTGTGATCTGAGGAGGACACCTGCCTTCAAGAGTTTCTAATCTAGGGACTCCCACCCAGTCAACCACAGTTCAAGTCCTAAACCTGGCAGCTGAAAACTCACGCCATGCGCACACGCGTGCATGCATGCCCGAAATCCTAAGAGGAGAATGGAGGAGAACGAATTGCAACGTGGCCATCCCCTTTGCGTGATTATTTCTCACTTTCTGTCTCTCTACCTCTCCAGGAAGCACAAGTACCCTTTAGCAAAAATCTCTCTCAAAAAATAAAATTAAGAAAGAAATCCAAATCTAGTAAGTAAATTAAGGGAACCAGCAGTTAGCGTAATGGCTATGTCGCTGGACTCCCATGTAGTCGACCGCAGTTCACGTCCTGGACCCAGTGGCTTAAAACTCACGCCGGGCGCGTGTGCGTGCGTGCCCAAGATCCCGAGAGGAGAATGGAGGAGAAGGGATTGTGGCGTGACCATCCCCCCTAGGGGGTGATTTCTTGCTTTCTGTCTCTATGTCTCTCTCTGTCTGTCTGGCGAGCGTACGCGCCCTATAGCAAAAAACCTCTCCCCCCAAAAAAAATATTAAGTGCTCTGTTTAGTGTTACTCAGGATCCAGGCTCAACAATTAAGCATCTATAATTAGCTGAGGTTGTTTTCGTAAGGATTTCTGCAAGATTTGAAATATCTGAACGCTTTCAGATTTTCATCTCTGTCTCTTTAGCTTAGAGCAGAGTTCATGCTCATACTAGATCTCTGCCAGGTTTGGGCCACAAGGGCAGTCTTTCCTCCATTTCTTGAGGTGCACTGCCACCTGGTGGCTCTAGCCCAGTGAAATCAATCCTACCCTCTCTTTTCTTTGAGGTTTAAGACCGACACACCTTTCAGATTTCTCTATGCAAACTAAATTATTTTTAGTTTTCTTCATGGTATCATTGATCTTCAACTGTATTTAAACACGAGGTCAAGTGACAGTAAAAATAATGATTCGCTTTTCCCACATCCTTTCTTCAAATATTGTTTTATGCAAACATGAGACTATGTAGGCAATGTCAATAGATATAAAAAACAGATGGCCAAAGTGCTCATAAATCGCTATCACACCGTAGGCGTGTTCCTACGATTAACATTAATCTTATTTTAAATGATTTATTGAATTGAATTAACTTGGTGTTGTGTGTGTTTATTTTTCTTTAGCACTAAGTCAAATTCTGGTCAACAAAATGTATTTCACATCTAATAAAATAAACCAAAATGATCATTTTACTACATGGTTTCAGTTTAATTCATAAGCTTTATAATATTGCTCCATTCTTAACAGGCAATACTCATCTAATTTCTAATATATTTATCCATCCCCCCTCGCTTCTCCTCTGGAATACATACTTTTTCAGAAAAATAAATTATTTTACACTTTCAGGGATGGGCGAGGTCATAACAATGGTGTCCTCCATACGCAATGTCATCATCTATAGCTCCAATGAAACAGTTTTTAATTTAGGCGGAATTCCAACCAAGCAGTAACTTAAGATGGGTTAAGGTAGATAAATTGATAGCGTCACCGTGATTTATATGATTCAGGGAACCATAAAAAGATCTAGCACTAACTCTTATTTGTGTTCAAAGTTTCCAATTGTGCATAACACAAAGTAATTACATAGGTAGTGTTTTTCTGTTAGTTTTAATTGCCAAATGATCAAATGTCCTCGTGTCACCAAAGTCTTACATACATATTCAGTTGTTTGAAAAGAGATGAAACTCAATCTAAGTCAAAAGTCAAAGCAAAATCCAACAAATGATTAAGCCGTGAAACAAAACTAAAGGGTCAATATAAACTTGGGTGCTTTTTCAATTATCTGAGTTCCTACAGTTCAGGTGTTTACAAAAACATCACTATGGAATACGTTTGGTCTTTTATATGAAAGATGCTCAGATTTTTTATTTCTCTATAACCTACCATGGTCATTAAATGAGTGATTGATAGATAAATATGTTGTGTGCCAGGCTATGTAATATTAAGAGGTGAATTAAATAAAACAATTGCTCTCCTTCCAGTAACTTGAAACCTGATGTGACCCCTGTATAAATCAAATGAAACAGAATATGAGAAACTACTTTGATCATTAAAAGCTGAGCACGTAAAGAAGGCACTGTTCTCGCAATAAAGAGCTACACCTAAATATCATTGTGGAGGAGTGCTCCATCACAAACATAGACACATATAGTTTGATAAGGTTGATGAAATAAATTAGATGAGCAAGTACACAGCAGACATTAAAAATACATGGCAGCTGTGAAGGTAAGACACAGCTTCCGTTCTTCCCTCTAATTCTTTATTTGGAGATTCACTGTAAGGAAGCTTAATGAAGTCCTTTATCATTTTCTTTTCACAGTAGTCTTCTGATTTTCTTTCTATCTTAATTCCCAGAATAACCGTGGAGCAACAACCAAACTGGAAACAGAAGGCCAGATTGCCAGCAGCACCTCTCTAAATACTGTTCTGGTGTACAGTGAGCAGTGATGTGTATCCGGTCGATGCAATGCAGTAAATCATGTGAAACATCCATCCCCTGAGTGCCTCTGTTGCCATACAGGGGAGTTCACAGTACATATCTGAAGGATCTCTTTACTCGGGAAAGTTTAAGCAAAGTTTAAACAAAATTTGCTCCCCGGTGGATGATCTTAAATCAAATCAGGATGTCACTGGCTTGATTCATGAGCCTATAAAACCCTATGAGTTCTGACACATACAGACATTCTTGGATTCCCTGAAATTCTGTTTTCTCTTTTCTCTGACAACATCAATTTCCCTTGGGTCATATTCACATCCCAGAAGTTTACATAGGAAAAAAAAAAAAGAAAAAAACAGGATTCTAGAAGAAATTTTCAAACCCTGCATAAAGTGCCTTTCTTTAAAATATCTGAATATTCCCTTGGAAGTTTATTAGGGAATGGATCTAGTATCACCCTCCTGTCCTCAGGAAGGGACACACCCTGTGTTTTTCCATGCAAACTTTGAAATAATCTGCAATGTCAAGTAACCTAGAGGAATTAGTTTTGACCTTTCATAGGAAGTGTGTACTAGGATGATCCATAACTACTGAATTCAATCCTATATTCTCCTGTTTGGACTGCCATAACAAAATTTATCAGATGGGCTAAACCATAGATATTTATCTTTGCAGAGTTCAAGAACCTGGCAGTGCAAGACCGTAATGGCGACAGTGTTCATTTATGAGGAGGCCTCTCACCTCAGCTTCCTCCCACTGTGTCCTCTCATGGCCCTTCCTCTCTGCACAAACATCTCTGGTGTCTCTTCCTCTGCTAAGGACACCTCCCCTTACTGCACTTGGAATCCACCCTATGGCCATATTAAGTATCAGTTATCTCTTTTAAGTCCATACCTTTGAATGCATTGGGGGTTAGGGCTTCAACATATGAATTTGGGAAAACCATTTCAGTCCATAACAAACCCATATTTGTGGAGAAGCTGTTAAGAGAAACTTACGGTGCTAGACCCTGAAAATAAAATCCATAAGACATTATTTCCTGCTCTCAAAAAAAAACCTTATATGGGGAGAGCCACTGTAAATATTGGAATCTAAGAGAGCAATAAGGTGTCATGAAAGAGCGAGTCAGTAGATGAGTTTGAACAAAAGGTGGGTGTTATGGTTTGGATGACAGTTTGTCCTCAAAAGATTCGTGTGTGGGAATTTCGTTGTACTGCAGAGTGGTTGAGTGAAAACTTAATTCTTTCATGGCCCACTGTGGGGCCTTTGGATATAATAAAGTCATTAGGGGAGGGTCCCATTATTGAGTCCTGGTAGGCTTCTAAGGAAAGGAAATCAAGCAGGTGGAGGCCACCTGGATGAAGACCTGAACAAAGGGAACATGCAGAGTCCCTCTGCTCAAGAACCTGCCCTCTGCCGCGATGTACGCTCACCAGAAGTTGGTCCACGGACCGTGGATGTCCAAACTTCTACCTTTATAAATTCATGCAGGCTCAGGTATTTCTGCTAGCAACACAATAGCAAACTGAAACAGTGCGATAAGGTCATGTGTTCATTAGTAACCATGTCGGAGGGGGACTGGGGTCAATTTGGAAGTGAGGTGGAGATTTGGGAGACTCTTATTAACCCAGAAGACAGGGAAAGAACACTTACGCTAAAATCATCAAGAAATATGGTTGAAGACAAAGAGACAGATCTGAAAGGCTTTCCAGAAAAGAATGTATGAGAATGGGGTGGGGGGGGGGAGGAGAGGAGATGATTGCAGTTGAAGGACTTCTGAGGGAGCAGTAATTCTTTTTAACTTTTTCCACTTCACTCATTCAATTAGCATTTTCACACCTCCTTGACTTATATCTCTATTAGTATTACTAGAAAAGTACATTTAATTCTATTTGACTTGCTTTGTAACGTATTCTGATTACCTGTCCCAATTTTACACAAAAATATACTTTAATTCTGTAAATTTAAACATGTTAGACACCTTCAGTGGATATTGAGAATAAAAAGCTATTAAATTCCCAACAGCCTTAGCTACTAAACATATTCTTTAATGTACAAGGGAACTTCAGAAAGTTTGTAGAAAAAAAAAATGGAATTAAATTATGAGTATATTTGGGGGCAAAACAATGAGAAATCCATGTATAGTTATTTTATGATATTCATTTTCATTTACTTTTTTTTTTTCTTTTTCTGGAGAGGTTTTTGCTATAGGGCACGTGCGCTCACCAGACAGACAGAGAGAGACATAGAGACAGAAAGCGAGAAATCACCCCCCAGGGGGGATGGTCACGCCGCAGTCCCTTCTCCTCCATTCTCCTCTCGGGATCTTGGGCACGCAAGCACACGCGCCCGGCGTGAGTTTTAAGCCACCGGGTCCAGGACGTGAACCGCGGTCAACTACATGGGAGTCCAGCAACATAGCCATTATGCTAACTGCTGGTTCCCTCCATTTACTTTTTAAAGACCCCCCCCCCCCTTATATACCTAGAAATTACACGTCAAAATTAATCTGTAAATTCTAAATTTATCTTACTCTCAAACCCAAAACTACCTGGTCACCTTTTTGTTCTGTTGTGCCCATGATACCACACTTCCACCACTAAAAGTTCTACCAATTGTCAGAATCATCATTGACTTTCTCTTCTCCTCTGATTATTTTACCCAGTAAGTCACAGAGATCTGCAAGCTTTTATTTAGATTCTAAAGTAAGACATGTCTTTAGTAGTCATCTTTTTCTTTTTCTTTTCAGGCCCAGAATTCTTCCAATCCAGTCTGCTTGCAACAACCACACATGAGTCAAGGAACTCAGCTGTAAGGCCCTCGCTGGCTCCCTCAGATAGAGTCAGCACCCCCCCTCTCTCTAAGAGACTGCATCATAACCACTGGTTTCCATGTATCTCCCTGCAGGTTGTGAGATCTTTAAGTGCAAGAGTCTCTCGAATCCACACCACACAGCCTCAGACCTTGTATGTACTTCCTAATTGCCAAATAAATTAACTGATTAAGAGAGTCCCTGTGCTAAGAGTGTTTACATTTGTGGCTGCATTAAATATATGCTGTGTTTCCCACTCACACATAGCTCTGGAATGTTAGTCTAAAGTGTCAAATTCCTTTATATCTGAGAGAATCCGAGGCAACACAATAAACCTAGCAGGCACTTGGCTGGTATTTGTATTTGATGTAGGCAGTATCTACTCACCGCAGCAAACTGAAACTGGGTCAGAACCAAAACAGTTCTCTTCTTCCTCTATGTTATTAAGCTCCATTCAGGAGATCATTTACAATTTTTAAGCTCTTCTTTCAAAATCTCTTGAGTCAACAGGATGAATTAGCTAGAGTTTCCATCCTTGCTCCGTTTGGGGGAAAAAAAAATGAAAAGGGAAATACAGTCATTGCAAGAGATCAGAAGCCAAAGTGAAAAACTAAGTTCTATCTCCAGAGCCAACTATACTCTATCTTTGAAAACTTTCTTGCCCAGGCTCCTTAAAACTTTTGCCATCTGGCCAGCCGCAGTAGCACAGTGGTGACACAATGTTCTGTGATGCTGAGACCATGTGGGAAGGTTCCAGGTTCTTGTCCAGTGGTCTCCCTGTGCATGCCTGTGTGTGTGTGTGTGTGTGTGTGTGTGTGTGTGCGTGGACATGTGTGTGCACCAATGAATGTCTATGATCCCGGCTTGCTGAGGCTAGGGGTAGGACAGCAGCATTAATACCCTTTTGGAGGTTCCTCCCCACCCCCATCTCTCTCTCTCATAGAAGAAACAAATAACTTTAAAAGAAATTAGAAAGCGGGCCAACCATTGGCATGGTATTTAAAACTGCTGGCTCCCATATGACCAGCTGTGTCATTAGAGTTCCTACCCGGCAGCTTGAAACACACACCCAGCATCTGTATATGAGGACACATGTGCCCGAAGTCCCAAAAGGAGAAACAGAGGAGAAGGGATTGTGGTGTGACTATCCTTCATGAGAGGAAGGGGTGCTCTTTCACTTTCCCTTTGTCTCCCTCTCTCTCTGGTGAGCACACACACCCTCTAGCAAATTAAAAAAAAAAAAATCACAAAGCTACGCCACCAGCTAGCTGCCAAATGCTAAGTCACTTAATCATTCCAGAGCAAATAAGCCCTGTCCTCACCCCACTCCCACTCCTTTTCTCTAAATTAAAAATGCTTTATTTATACAAGTGGTCATACTAAAAGAGGCGTAAACCAGAAGTAGCACTGTTAAAGCTACTCTAACATTTTATAGGTTGTCTTTTTGGATTGTAAAAAGCTGTATTTTAAACTAGATACTACTGAAAACACCAGACTAAGTTCACATGAGGCAAATGAGAGCGACGGATGATGCATGTAGTTATGAAGCAGCTTGTGGAGAACAAGGTGAAGGACGTGCGGGTGTGCCTTCTGTACGTCTAGCACTAGGCAAGTGCTTTAGGTGCTTTCCGTCCTTTTGCGCATATTCATTTGATCCTCACAACCATCCTATGTGGTCGTAAGTAATCCTATTAATGGATGAGGGGAAAAAATGAGGCTGAGAGATGCTGCTATCTTCTACCTTGTAAACTGGAGTGGGTAGGCGAAATCCACTTCAATCTGATTCCGAGACCTATTGTTTTTACCATTACTGCTGCCTAAGCTTAACTGGGAAACTCGTATATGAGGGGTAATAACTGTTGGTATCGCCACAGGGTTCAAAATCATGTTACATTTTCATGGAAAAATTTTTTTCAATGCAAAATAAGTAAATATATTTTAATGTATTAAAACAAACGTGGATACATGTTGGTAGAGGCAAACCTCACATGCATTTTTTTAGTTTTTCCCCTCCTATAGGCTCTCACTGAACAGAGACAGAGAGAGACAGAGGCAAATCGAGAAATCACCCCCTAGAGGGGATAGCCACACCACAATCTTTTCTCCTCCATTCTCCTCTCAGAATTTTGGGCATGCACACACATGTTCCCAGTGTGATTTTCAAGCCACCAGGTTCATGACCTGTTCATGACCCATGATCGGCCATGAGGGTGTCCAGCTTCTTAACCACTACACCACCTGCTGGTCCCAACTTCACACACATTTTTAAAGTAAAATAGAAGTCACAAAAAAAAAATTTTTTTTTTTGAGGCAGTATTGATTCAAGCTCCATTCTAGACTCTGCCTGCCTCCTTTCTCACCCCTGTGCCTCCCACTTTCAGAGGTATTCCAGTTACCTACATTAGCAGATCCATCCTGGGGGGGGGGGGGGCAAAGTTATATGGACAATAAACAGCATTAGTCAGTTCTCTCTCTCTCTCTCTCTCTCTCTCTCTCTCTCTCTCTCTCTCTCTCTCTTTGGATGAGCTGTTCATATTCATAGGTCTCTTCCCAAAAAGTAAGATAGAGGACTAGATACTAAGGCTTTCATTACCAGACAGTTTCAGACAAGAACTGAGTAGAAGAATCCTTGGTGATTTAAATCCAGAGAGGACACAGTTAAAGAATCCAAAGCTAGTTAAGCATCCATGGCACAACTGCTGGAATGCCTAATTGCAGTGCTGAAAGCCACACGGCTGACCACAGGTTTGGGCCCTGGTCCACCACCTGAAACACACCAGATGTGCACAGGTGCCCAAGACCTTGAAGAACTGGAGGCCAAGGGAAGGTGACTGTATCATGACAAGACCCTGTTAGGGATGCTTCTCTCCCCTCTCTCCCTCTCCCATGAATAAAATAAGCTTTTTTAAAGATCCAAAGCTGGAAGAGTAAAAAAGGCTTATCCATCAAGTTTCAGATTCAGAATTTGCTGAACAGTGAAGAAGAGGAAAAGAGAAGCAGGAGGGGAGGGAGAAGAAAGAAGTTGGGATGCTACCATTCATTGTCTTACCAATATGAGTGACCATCAGAATTTGGTCTTGGTCAATATTCCAATATATCACCTGAACCAGCATCTAAATCCTTTTCCTAGCGGTTGAATTCCTCCCCATATGAATCTTGATACGAGGTAGAAACTAATCCCACCTGAAAACTGGGAATGCCAGGCCCTGGGATATACAACCTTAATGCCTCTGATGAAACACACCTGCACAGAGCCAGCTGCGACCTTCCTCCTCCCGTAAGAACTGACTCAACACTCGGAGCTGGCTGGGACGGAAAATGGAGGCCATCAGTAGATCCAGCAGAAAAACTGGAAAAATGTCAAATGTAAAAACTGAAAGATGCCAAAATCAGACAAAGGTGGGGACTGTGTTATTTGGTGCTGATGTAGGAATGGCATTTTTATTTAAAATCAAAAGATTGTACTTAGAAACATAAAATTATGCTTGAATCCAATCCAGTCTTCCACTAGTGTGTGATGGTATGAAATCCATAAATCTTCCCTGTGGATTTCCCTAATGACAGTTCGACTTCTACCTGAGCTGCTTCTAAGCAGATAGCAGAATATTTTTCTGTGCTCCTCTACCTCCATCTAGTGGGCAAAGAGTCTAGTGCAACCTTGGTTTCCCTGTAACCTGCAACCAGTATGGGGTTTTTTGAGTCTTAACTGCAGGTCTGTTCAGGCTCTTGCGGCTGGAAAACACTCCTACCTCTCCGTATCCATTTAGCTACGGAAAACCAATATTTGACGTACCTATTCTTCTCAGGGCCGGAATTTCAAGTTAATCTAGTTGTGACTAGTGAATATGTCTTTGCAGTTATGGTATTTTCTATTTAAAATTCTACCTTTAGGATGTCTTGATCTTGCCGGAAATTTTTGCTTCACTGAAACACTGCAGGTCATTGCACCAGCTCGTCCACCTTTCCTCCCACCCCCCCCCCCCCCCCCAAATTTATTGTGTTTTTTTTTTCTCCATTGCTATTTACCTTTTCATGACAAAATATTAAAATATAAAATCACAGAATATTAGAGAAAAAACAACCCTTGCAGACCCTCTATTTTCTCTTATTCTATGGATAGGATCTAGGTAATTTCAGTAATTTGCTTTTAACAGTCATAAAAAAAAAAAAAAAAGTCCTAGTTAGTAACAGAGACTTTGAAAGACAGCTTAATACAACACCGGAAAAGGGAAGGGCCATTTTAGAGTAACAACAGCCATGCGTAGCAATGTCCGTAGGGCATATCCTTATGTTTTCATTCGGATGAGAAAATCTTTTTAAGCAGTAGTAAATATCAGATTTTTTTCACTGTTTTCTCATGTCATTTTCTGCCCTGGAGAAATGCCTTCAGAGAGTTTGCAGGTCACAGGAATGTCTGGAGCCATGCACACGGCAATCCAGAGTGGGAGCCAGTACTGCTGGGAAGGGCTACAGAACGCTCGTCTACAGGCATGTGAATGTGCAACAGAACCCTGCTGTTGCTGCCCAGGCAAAATTCCTCTGAAGGGCACATTCAGCTCAAAGACAGCCAGGTTGTAGGATCTAGCTATGGTGCCACCAAGGGACATTTCCAGAGTAAAGCTTCTAGACTGACTACCAATGAATCGTTCTCTTCAACGCGTTAAACATTGTTACCAGTTCTCAAGGAAAGTGAATTTTACTAACCTTATCTTCTTTGAAGACCCACGTTGAAGAATGATAAAGAGATGAGGAAAGTAAACCCCGTCTGGCCAAATACCACAGCACGCTGTTTTTAGTGTCTCTCCCAGGTAGGCCAAGCCCGTGACGGGGCAGAAATCATCAAGCAGGGTAAACTTGAATACAGTTTATATGCTACTATCATTTCATTTAGTGCACACTTTATGTGCCATCTGGAGACTTGTATAATTGCTACAGGACACAATTATTTTAAAAGACAATTAATTTGATTAGTAGCAATGAAGTCTTTATCTGTGCAAACTAAAAGGACAATCTGATGAAGAAAGTAATCAAGTTTGCAAAATTAGAATGTGAGACGCACCGTTCAGAAGGCTGGAGAGAGGACCCCATCTCTTGGGTAAGACCGGGCGGAGAAACACTGCTTTCAGGGCTTTCTGGTTTCCAGCTCGTCTACCAAATGGGACTCCTGCTGCCAGACACCAGATCTTAGACTGCACCGAAGGTGGGTGGCCTCCCTCACATAGTAATATGCTGTTCGAGATTTCATCTACTGAGTAAGAGGAAAGAAGCCAATACTGCTGAGCACCCATTGTATACCAGATAACTTGCTAGATACATTTTAGCTATTTTCTATTTTAATTATTTTTAAAATGATTTTATTCATAGTTGCATGTGCACACACATGAGCATGAGAGAGAGAGGGGACCACCCTTTGTACCCACTGGTCATGCTGCCATCTTTTTTCTGCCGCCCTTCACTTCACCAGATCTTGGGCACTCACATGCACCTGGTATGTTTCAGACCAACTGGGCCGGGAGTTCAAACCATGCCCATGATGTGGGATCTGGCTTCTCTTGGGCAGCACATTACCACTGTGCCACAGAGCCAGTACTACTTTAGTTCTTAAGCCAAGAACACACAGCAGATGAGAGATTGTGAGAGGCTGAATAATGAACCCCATGTCCATGTCCAAATCCCTAGAACCTGTGAATGTTACCTACATGGCAAGGAAACTTTGTGGGTGCAATTAAAATAAGGATCCTAAAATATCGGGGTTATCTGATGTCCCCTAAATACAATCATATAGGTTCTTATAGGAGAAAAAATTTGGCTATGGTGGAGAACAAGGTGAAGCAGAGATTGGGGTGTTGGAGCCAGGAGCTAAGGAATGACAACCACCTTTAGAAATGGTACAGTCAAGGAATGGATTCTCCCCTGAGCCTCCAGAAGGAATCTGCTGATATCTTATTGCCCCTTAAAATGCATTTTGGACTTCTGACCTCCAGAAATAGAGGAGAATCGTTTGTTTTGTTTTAGAGACTCAGTTTGTGGATGCTGATTACAACAACGCTAGAACCCAATACAGAGATAACGCCAGAATTCTAACCCAGGTCTACTCAGACTAGAAGCCTGCATTCCCCCCACACACACACACTTTACACTACCTGGGATTTGATTGAAAAGCCTAGAACTGAGCAAAGACTCATGCTCTGTCCTAGCATGAACTTCCCCAATATTTGAAACTGAGCACTAAAATAAATGACTACAATGTTGGCTGTGATTAAATCATTAGAGTCATCTCGTTTATTAATTATTGTTAGGATGACTCTAAACAGTTGATTCAAAGAGAAAAACATCAGAGAACATCAATATTGAACATAACTTTAACTCAGATAATTCCAAAAGTAAACTTTGACCTGAAATAGTCAGATACTGAACTAAAAGTATTTTGATGATTTTTTAAATTAATTTATTTATTAATTTATTTATTTTATTTCATTTTCTTCCATACATTCAATCACATTATTATTTGCCTTACAAAGTGGATATTTCAACACGTGAACATTTCTCCCTGGTACAGTTGATAAAACTACAAAATATCTTCAACAGGGCTTTTATTATTTAGAAATCTATTAACTTTATATACCTAAGCTTGTCCTTAACAACAATTTTACATAGTTGCGTTCTGAGTTTTCTCTCATGACGCTATTATACCAGCATAGAAATCTGAAAATCAGGATTCTATTAGTAGTGACTTTTTCATCGATTAGCTCTTCAATTTTGATCCAGTCACCCAACATACCCAACAGTCTGTTCACATGGAAAATGGGAAAATGGGTGGGAAGCTTGCCAAGGAGATCATCGCTAAGTCTTCTTTTCAGTCTGAAAATTAAATACTGACAGCATTCCCACCAAAACACTAAATGGATTGCAAGTGTTCTCATTAACACAAGGTGCCACTAGAGGTCAGATTAAGTTTGGTAATTCTATCTAATCTGGCAAGCACATAGAGGAAAAAAACAATAATATTTATCTAGATTGATGCTTTGCCTAGTAGGCCTGTACCTACCACTTTCTGAGCCGATGCTTGTTGGTCCCAGTGTTACAGAACAAAATAGGAAAATCTTTGAATCCAGAAATTACATTCATTAATCTGTCATTTGTAATTGCCTGGTACCGGAGTGCTTATCTTTGTTTGTTTGCCTGAATGTCATTAATTGAATGGGTCACCTGCAGCTCTCGTGCTTCGTGTTCGCTCATGTTACTGTGTTAATCAATCAGTCACCACAAAACTGGAAGGTGGGAGAGACGAAAAATGTTCCCGGCACACTCTGCACTAAGAACCAGTGACTGTGTAACAGCATTTGACTCACACATATTCACAGTAAAGTACAAAGCAATGAGTGAAAAGCAAAAAGAAAGAGAGAACACACATCATCCTTGGGTACTTGTCAAGCTACCAGTCAGGACCAGTCCCAGACACAAGTGTGAAGTCTAAAGAATTAGATTTTGTGTTGTACTATTCTCTGCACAGTTCTCTCCCTTTCTCCAGAAACTCGACTTTCTCTCATTCCAACATCCCTAGTCAAATCCTGCTGTCAAAAGAGATCCAAAGAACTCAAATGCAATAAGATATTTTAAAAAAGAAAAAAGGCTGATGTGGTGACTTTTTTATTCACTTGCATTTTGTTGGAGAACAAGGCATATAAAAGGATGGAATTCTAAAGTAGAACTGTAGCTCTCCAGGAAGGTAGTTAATCTAGACAAAAAATAAACAAAAAGACACAGGAATTAAATGACCTCATAAACTAAATGGACTTGATAAACAACGTTTGCTAAATTGTCCACAGGCTAATAGCAAAGCTAGCCTTGCCCCTCATTAGTGTCCGCAGCCTAAATCTAGTCATTCTCTTTGTTGTAACAAGTATTAATCTAGCATTCATCGCACATGACGTTTCCAAATGCATACAATTGTCATGTGAGGGCCAAGTGATTTCTCCCCGATGCTGAGAGGATTATGTGTGTTGAGTCTCAGATCATCCATGATTTCCTGATAGTTCTGCTATATGAAAACAAGGCAAAATTTTCTAGTGGCTACTATCGAATAAGACCAGAAGAAAGCAAATCTCAACGTCTCCAGGACCTCTAAACCCCTATCGCACCAATGCAGTAACGTTAGGAATCACAGCCCTGGCGATCACCGTCATGGTTGTGTCTGGCTTAAAACACAACAAGCCACAACAAGCACTCAGTTCTCTTTGATATATATACTCTCAGTAAACAGAAATAACACCTTATATTTACCCAGTACTTAGTAGTTTACAGAGTGATTCAGAAAGTCCTTTCATCTGTCCTGTGAGGTTCAATATTATACATAGGCTCTCATTTCCTAGGTTTTTGGAATTGGTTCCAAATCATCTGTCCCACCCTCTCCCCACACTTAGCCCTCTCACACTGCCCAATGCAATACCTGCAAATTCCCAACTAAACCCCTTCCTCTTAACTTTCAACATCTCCTTTCGCCAACACTTCACCACTTTACAGATGATGAAACTGAGACTCAAATATGTTAGTGACTCTCACAGAAGCATAGCATGCAAATAGAGAGCAGAGTTTCCATCTTATTTAGTGTTTTTTTATTATTATTAGTGACTTTCTAGACCCAATTAAATTAAGAATTTTAGCAGCATTTAATATCATACCACTTTCTTAAAACCATTTCTCTCTCCAAGTTCCCATATCACTACACCCTTGTTTTTTCTGTTATCTCTGGTGCATTCTTCTCATTCTCCTTAAGAACATTAGGATTGGATGAGTTTTATCCTAAACTCTCTTCTTTTTCACTCGATGGTCTTTTTTTCATTTATATCCTTTATCCTCATAGCTTACATATTACCTATGCCACATGTATACCTACATTTGTATTTCTAAACTATATCCCCTTCTTAAGTTCCAGACTTATTTATTCAGATGTTCAGATGTCATTTCTATCTTCATATTTCCATGACTGAACTGTTAATTTTCTCACTCTCTTCAGTCACATTTCAATATATATTACACCCGTAGAATTATTTACCATCAAACTCTTCCTCTCCCTTTTCTCCCACATCAACTCATAAAAGAGAAATTACTGGTAGAGTCTACCCCTAAAACATGTCCTTGGCCCATCACTTTTAACCTCAAAAACAAAAATAACGCTGACCCAGGGCCTAACGGCTAAGGGAGCTGGATCCCATATGGCCAACAGCATGATTTGTATCCTAGCCCAGATGGCTTGAAAAACACACAAGACATGTATGCGTGCACACCCAAATTCTCAACAGGAAGTAGAAATGTAAGAGAAGGGATTATGACATGACCACACTCTATCAGGGAGCACTTTCTCCCCCTCCATCTCTCTTTCTCTGTCTCTCTCTGGCTCCTGCATGTGCCATCTTGCAAATAAACAAGCAAACAAGTAAAAGACAATAGGGGAAATTTGAAACCTAAATATTTAATAATGCTTAAAATGTACTGTTAATTTTTAATCCATTTAGTGATGTGGTTATTTCTAGAAGTACAAACTGAAATATGTATATAAAAATAGTATGTTGCCTGAAAATTGATTTAAAATAATCTGTGGTGTAGTGAGTAGGGAGATTAAATAACATAATATATGCCATGCTGTAATCATTATTGTAGCCCAGAGATGGGTACATCAGGTTCATTATAGTCTTCTATTTTTGCCTGTGTTTGCAAAGTTTTGTAACAAAGTTATGGGAGAAATATTAAATCTGCTACTTAAGGATTAAATAAAAATCATATATTGGGACCAGCAGGTGGCGTGGTGGTTAAGGCGCTGAACACTCCCACATGGCTGACCATGGTTCGAGTCCTAGACCTGGTGGCTTGCTTTCTCACTTTCCCTCTTTCTCTCTCTCTCTGTGTATCTCTCTGGTCAAATTAAAATAAAATGAATGAACGAAAGTAAATAAATAATTCTTAAAAAAATTTAAAAAATAATATATCATTGGGAAACATTCTCCTTACAATAAGAGCAGCTCAAAAAATATGGAAAATTGTATGGCCACAAATTAAAATACATTCTTCTGTCGGAAAACACTACTGGAGCCTGCTCATTGTAGGGTGGTTAAGGTAACTGAATCCTACATGGCCAACTGCACAGTTAGAGTCCCAAACCTGGTGGCTTGAGAAACACAGCAGGCACACATGCATGCATGCCCAAAATCCTGAAGGAGAAATGGAAGAGAAGGAATTGCAACATAACTATTCTCCATGAGGGGTGCTTTCTCTCTCTCGCCAACCTTCCTCATGTCTCTCTCTGGTGAGCATGCACACCCTCTGGTAAATTTTTTTTAAAAAAGAAAGAAAACATAATTAGAAAATACCAAAAACATCACAGCTTTGAAGACATAAGCTGTGCTAACCAATATGGGAAGTGTGTTACACAACTGGATATAGCTGTTTTTCACATGTCTATGCTTATGATATAGTCCACATATTTTTCAATAATGATTTATATGTATGTGTGTGTATATGTATGTGTGTGTGCATGAAGCACTAATGTTCTTGAAAATAACTAAAGGAAAATATCTCTAAAGATTACTTCTACAATACTTGTAAATTACTTCTGTGAAGTACATGTGAACATAAACTAGACATTGATAGAGTGGCAGGTTTGAATGTACTAAAAAATAATAACAGTTTCCAGAGTAAGTTATAGAAAGAGCAAGCCACAAGAAATTTATGCACTCCATTCTTCAAAGACAAGCAAGCAATTACAGTAAAGCTTATAAAACAGACATATATGAAATGCTACAGAATGTCATTGATGCAGTTGATTTTAAAACTAAGATCTCGAAAATACTTTGTACTGAGATGGACAGTAACCATGAAAATTTTTTCTACCTTGTGAAATTCCCCAGGTTATTCTATGGCAAAGTACTTTATAAAAAAATCTATCAAACTTATTGGTAAGATATCCTTATTTTTTACAAAAAGATATGTAATATAAATTTGCTAAACTTTTTTTTAATAACATGTGAATGAACCTTTGCATATAATTTCTAAATGAATGAGTAAATTATGTTTCTTCAAGTTAAAAGTATACAGTAGAGCAATTTCTGGGTATGTACAACATAGTGTGGTGTTGAATGATGGAGACAGTAAATATATTTGTATCCTTGATTTGATTATTGCACAGAATATACATGCTATTAACCATACTACACCTCACAAAAAGATGTAAAATTATTTCATATATATACATATATATGTATATATGTATATATACACACACACACACACACACACACACATATATATATCAGAAATTACAATGAATTTTGAAAGTATGCTTAATTTGTTAGCTTTCAGTTTGTTTTGTTATGTAATAGTCATCCTAATGGGTATAAAGTGATTATCTCTTTGCAATTTTGATTTGCATTTTTCTGTTAATTAGTGACATTGAGCACCTTTTTATGTACCTGTTAATATGTCATTTGTATGTCTTCTTTGGAAAAATGATTAGTATGCTTTCTTCAGAGAAATATCTGTTCAAATCTTTGTACATTTTAAAAACTGAGTTATTTATCTTCTGCTGTTGCAGTTTTTCATATACGTTGATATTAACTATCACAAATATGGCTTGCAAATGTTTTCTTGCAGGTTGCCTTTTTATTTCATAAATTGTTTTCTTTGCTGTGCAGAAGCTTTTTACTGTAGTTTGATGGAATCCTATTTGTCTTGTTTTGCTTTTGTTTTTTGTGTTTTTGTGTCACATCCAAGAAATCATTGCATAGACATCATGTTCTCCTCTCCTTTCATGTAGGAGTTTTATAGATTTAGGATGTAACACACATTGGAGAAGATATAAAGAAATTAGAACTCTTGGACATCCTTAGTGGGAATACAAAATGATATAGCCATATGGATAGTGTGACAATTCTTCAAATATTTCAAAACATAACTATGATATGATCTGACCATCTCATTTTGGGGTATACATCTATAAGAATTGAAATCAAGATCTCAAAGAGATACTAGCACTCCATTTTCATTGCAGACTTACTCATAGCCAACATATGTAAACAATCTACCTAAATGACCAGAGGCATTGCACGTTCATGCATGCCCAAGATCCCAAGAGGAGAAGGGAATGTGGTGTGGCCATATACCCACTTACTCTCCCCCCACCCCTCTCTCTCTCTCTCTCTCTCTCTCCCTGTTAATCACACACACCCTATAGTAATTTGTTTGCAGCCAGATACCTGGGGCCAGCAAGTGGTACGGTGGTTGTGGCGCTGCACTCCCATATGGCCAACTGCCGTTAAAGTCCCAGGCCTGGCAGCTTGAAAATCACTCAAGGTGCACATGCATGCATGTCCAAAAATCCCAAAAGGAGAGCAGAGGAAAAGGATTGTAGCATGGCCATTCCCTCTGGGGTGGAGGGGTTGATTTGTCACTTCAATGTTAATTGAAGAAGTTTCAAAAGAAACTATAGAAAAAAAGATTCCAGAAATACATTGAGAAATATTTTTATCATCATGATCTTGTGTTGCTATAAATAAGCCCCCATCTAGGGGCTTTCACATAGAAGTGGAGAAGTCTGACCTACAGGAATGATCAGCAAGACCCACAGAAGAGGAAGAAGAAGAAGAAGAAGAAGAAGAAGAAGAAGAAGAAGAAGAAGAAGAAGAAGCAGAGGCAGAGGCAGAGGCAGAGGCAGAGGCAGAGGCAGAGGCAGAGGCAGAGGCAGAGGCAGAGGCCATAGTTCCTTAGTGAGGAGGCCCCAGAATCTGAGACCTGGTTGCATGCCTGATGGGCAGACAAGTCACCTAGCCCCAGGAAGCAGTCCCTTCATCACTCTGAGGCCCTTGTGGAAAGAAGAGGGCAAAGAGGAAGTCCTCATTAACTCTGTCTGTGTCCCACGGCTCAGGAATGAAGACTTCCCCAGACTGCAGACCAAGTTGACGAGGTGACCAGAGTTGGCAAGAAGTTCAAAAAACACAAGAAGGAAAAAAAGCCAAAGACACTATAGCCTTCTCAGTCCAGGACCCTTAGTTCTGCAAGGCTGAGGAGGCTGTATACAGTTGCTTTAAGGGAAGGAGGGTGAGGAGCAGACAGACCTGGGGCAGAAACAGAAGCAGGAGAGCCCCAGGGAACACAGCAGGAATATGAAGAAGAAAATCCACCAGGAAGGAGACACTGTCCTGTGCCACTCAAAACTCTCCAGGTGCATGGAAAGCACTCCTAGGAAAACTTAGCAAGAAGAAATACAAAAATACATTTCAATAGAAGATGGCCCGAAGGCTCCAGCCAAGAAGAAAACGAAGTCCAAGAAAAAGATGGAGCAGTAAGGCATTGAGGAGCAGGCTCTGAAAGGGAAGAAAAAGAAGAGGAAACAGAGTGGGACAACAGGAGATCCTTGAGAAGAGGAACCAGACACAGACCTAGAGGTGGTGTTGGAAGAGAAAGGCAACATGGATGAGGCGCACATAGACCAGGTGAGGTGAAAGGCCTTGCAAGAAGAGATGGATCATGATTCGGGCAAAACAGAAGCTTCTGAAACCAGGAAGTAGATGGGAATCCAGTTTGGCCAATTTGATACTGCTCGTTTTGAAAGCGCAGAACAGAAACTGCAATTTCTCAAGCTTACAGGTGGCTTTAAAAACCTCCCCCCTCATTCAGCTAGCTCCCTAGAGTGGGTCGGTGGTCCAACATAGCCCTCAGCAAGAAGGCCGTCCACAGGCTGCAGCAGAGCCTGCAGCAAGACTATGACAAGGCCATGAGCTGGCAGCACAACTGCGGAGCTGGCCTCAGTTTCTCCACTGCCCCCCAAGGAAATCTTTTATATTGACCAGAACACCTCTAGGTTAATCAAGTTGGAAGATTAAACCCTAGTGTTTGCCCCCTCCAAAAAAAAAAATGTGCATCACCTATGAAACCTTGCATATCTGCACACTTAAAAACATTGGAACAGAATTACTTAATCCAGTTTAAAAATTGCCAAATGTTTCAGTAGGTATTGAATCCATTTTGATAACTTTCTTTTTTTTTAGAAATATTATTGCTATAGGGTGCATGTGTTTGCCAGACACAGAGAGAGGCAGAGAGACAGAAAGCAAGAAATCACTCCACAGGGGGAATAGCCACGCCACAATCCTTTCTCCTCCATTCTCCCCTCGGGATTTTGGGCATGCATGTACACGTGCCCAGAGTGAATTTTTTGCTGCTGAGTCCAGGACTCAAACTGTGGTCCACTATGTGAGAGTCAAGTGACATAACCATTATACTATCTACTGGCCCTCATTCTGATAACTTTAAAAAGTCATTGTTGTAAGAGAAGTTAGAGAGAAGGAGTCTTCAGGAGTTCATGAAAATGTGTATTTTGAAAACACTATGCAGGGATTTAAATATTTTGCACCAAAATAAACTTGTATTTTAATTTTATTTTTCTCAAATTGTTGACATTCCCTTGAATAATACAAACTGAATTTAAACAAAACCTTATGACTAGTGTAAAAGAGTTAAAAAATGAGTATCATAAAACACAGTAGCAGTTAATGACATTCTTCTTCATTTAGATTTACACATCAATATGAGGTATCATTTTTAATCTATAACATTATGCCACTAAAACCAAGTATTTAAATGAATAAACTAGAACCTAAAGCTTTGATCATCCATATTGTATTGTTTCAAAAATGATAAAAATGGCAAACTATAAAAAGTTTTACTTACTATTATTGGCAAAAGAATTGTTTTCATTATTTCAAAATTATTTTAAAAGTGTCATTTTATCTCACCCTCTTTTCTTTCTACTTTACTTGCAGTAAAGTAGAATATATATATATACAAAAATGTGTGTGTGTGTGTGTGTATATATACACATATATATATACACACACATATATATCAGTATAGTAACACATTTACATAAAATAAGTATATATTTTGGGAAAAGTCCGCTCACTTGTTTATATGATGGGGTACTCTGGGATACAAGTTAGAAGGTGAAAGCTTAAAGCACCTTTATGTTTCACCTTTAACAGCCCAGGTCCTCCTAGCTTGTGTTTATAAAAGTGAAATCAAGTTACAACAAATTTAAAAGACAGCTTTAGAGGAACAAGGAAGAATATGAGATGTTATGAAAGTTCAATGCACAGAGTATGTTTTCAATGTTTGTTGCCGGGTAGCCAGAACTAAGGACTTGGTAAGTGCTGATTAAGATGGAATAAAGAAATTGCAACTGAAAATAAAGACTTTTTAGCAACTAAATTCTCCCTGCTGACCTAACAATGTAAGCCATGTATAGTTTCAAACTTTCCTCATGTGTATAGACAAGAACCAGAAAAAGAGCTTATTGTATAAGGTTATTATTTCTGAAACTGTATTGTGGTTAAATCAATTGGAAAATCTACTGGATGACAATTCTCTTATGTAATCCTCTGGTGATAGAATTTTCCCTACACCTTTGACCAAGTGGTTTGTTAAGTAAATAAATAATATTAAAAAGAGTCTTCCAAAAAGAGAAGACTTTGAAGGAAGTATTTTATTAAACAAATTAATATGTCCTTTAAGAATTATTCCTATCTTGGGGCCAGCAGATGGCATAATGGTTATGTCACTGAACTCCCATATAGTCAACTGCAGTTCAAGTCCCAGACCTGGCAGCTTAAAACTCACACCAGGTGCATGTGCATATGTGCCCAAAATCCTGAGAGGAGAGTGGAGGAGAAAGGATTGCAGCATACCATCACTCCTGGGGGTGGGGGCCGGGGGTGATTTTGTGCTTTCTGTCTCTCTGTCTCTGTCTGTCTCTCTGGTGAACACACACACTCTATAGCAAAAATCTCTCTTCAAAACAAACAAAAAAATTATATTCCTATCTAATCATGAAAATACAAGATTCTCCAGCTTACTAGCTTTCTAAAATTTTAAGGAGTTCTCACAATAAGAAATGCATTTTACATCCTATCCAAACATAGAGATGAATATATCATTTCACAAAATAATTTTTGTATAACATAAATAACTATTTTATTCTATTCCATTTAAACACACACACACATACACACACACCATACCTCTGGTCATAACTTCCCAAAATGGATTTTCTTTTCTACTAATGAGTTTACAGACTCATTAGTTTAAAAGACACTGCTCTGGACCAGCAGTTAGCGTAATGGCTATGTCGCTGGACTCCCACGTAGTCGACCGCGGTTCGCATTCCGGACCCGGTGGCTTAAACTCACGCCGGGCACGTGTGCGTGCGTGCCCAAGATCCCGAGAGGAGAATGGAGGAAAAGGGATTGCAGCATGGCCATCCCCCCTGGGGGGTGATTTCCTGCTTTCTGTCTCTCTGTCTCTCTCTGCCTGTCTGGCGAGTGCACGGGCCCTGTAGCAAAAAACCTCTCAAAAAAAAAAAAAAAAGAAAAGACACTGCTCTAAGATACCTCAGCATACCCTGACCACAACATTATTCTACATATCTGCAAATAAAATATTGCATTTCTTCTTTTTTAATTATATACTATGCCATCCCTTTATTAATTTAGACAGGTTGTCCCTCCAATCGCAGTGCATTCTCAAAGTATACAAGATTTCACTGCTGCTAATAGGTCTTGATGGAGTCAAGGCTTTGGTTCTCCAGGGCAGAGGAGAATAAAGCTCAGAAGAAAACACAAAAGATGTAACTTCCTGATCCTGTGTGAGAAACACAACGGCATGATATGAGTATAGAAGACAAATGACTAACAAACACACAGAGCACTGCCCACACACAAGGCACTGTTCTCAGCACTTTACACTATCCTTGTTTCTTTCTCTAATAACCCAGTGAAGTTAAGATAAGCGTCAACCCCATCTTTGTCAACAGATATAACCAACTCTGCAGAAATACTAAGTAATGCCATTTATTTCTAAACACGAATTTGAGTGACCAGACCTTGAGAAAGACAAATGTACCTTTCTTTGGGGTGCTCAAACACAGTGGTTCTTTTTTATTGGTTTTGAGAGCAAGAGACAAGGTTTGGAATAAATTAAAAGAGTTTTCCCATTGGTTTGATTTGGGTCCAAAGGAGGGACATCTGGAAGCAGGAGCTTGTAGGTTATAGATGGGTTTTCTGTGTTTTGAAAAAGACCAGTAAAGAGCATACTTTAACAGAGATAAGGGGGCTTGTATACTCATAAGATACTGTTCCAAGGACAGGATGTAGGAAGAGTCTTGTTATCAATGAGTCAAAAGGGTCTGTTAATTGTGTGGGTATGACTCACCCATCACAAAGATACTCTGCCAGGGACAGGATGTAGGAAGAGTTCTGTTACCAAATGGGCCAAAATGGTCTATTAATGTCTGTGGGTGTGACTCGCTCTAGGCCCTCTGAAAGGAATTTTTGGAAATAGGGAAAAAAGCAGTCAGACTTCTCTCCTCATCTTATAGATGAAGAAAATAAGGAGTGGTTTGACCAGTTAACTTTCCCATGGTAACCCGTTAGTAAGTTTAGAATTTGAACTGGAACTCCTGGCTCTAGGAGTCTTTTACTCTGCTGTCTGTCTCCAGAAATTTTTACATGATTTATTTTTAAATGAGGTGAAGAAGTCAGAAAATAAAAGCAAACAGATGACTAAAGATATGGCGTGAATGTGGGGCCAGTAATGTCAAACATAGCCGTTGCAAGTTAATTGAAGAACTGGCAAGGAGTTGTGGAGGTGTGAGGATGAGGTTTCAAGGAGTGCAACAATAACCCTCAAAAAGACCCTGGACAATCTCAGAAAAGTATGTCCTTCTGGCAAAGAATCAGGATCTGAATGTATTTCACATGGATCCAATATCGCCTGTCCCTGAGCCATCCATTCTGAATGGCTCCGTTTTTCCTCAGAAATATTTTTTGGCAAGGTAGGGATGAAACTGTGGGTTTAAAAACAGCCACAGTAACCCAGAACTGATTTCATTCTGAGAATTCATTGCTTTTAGAAATCCATCAGTCTGGAAAGAATTTGAAGGGAGTCGCCTGGAAAGTGGAGTCAAGCAGAAGAAGCTCCTCTGGCATTCCTCACTGCCCAGGGGAGCCACTCCCAACTCTTCTGGGAATGGAGCAAGCTTAACCATGTTTGAAAATCTTTAAAAACCTTCAAAACATGAACTTCTTGTACACAAGTTAGACCAATTTTGTTTTCTTTAATTGTGGTTCTTATTTAAAACAAATACAGCTAGTGCTACATTATGTGCAGATTGATAGGAGCCACTCTCAGGGGATAGGAGTCTGCATTCTTTTTGTTTTCTTTTTTTTTTTTGGGGGGGGGGGAGGGGGAGGGGAGGTTTTTGCTATAGGGCACGTGCGCTCATCAGAAAGACAGAAACAGAGACAGAAAGCAAGAAATCGACCCCCGCCCCCCCAGAAGAGATGGCCACGCCACAATCCCTTCTCCTCCAGTCTCCTTTCGGGATCTTGGGCACGCACGCACATGCACCAGCATGAGTTTAAGCCACTAGGTCCGGACACGAACCACAGTCGACTACATGGGAGTCCAACAATATAGCCATTACACTAACTGCTGGTCCCAGGGAGTCTGCATTCTTACAAAGCTCCCAGGTATAGGGTAAGCAGAAGTGTCAGGCTAAGCCCTCTGCCAAATTGCATTCTAAGGGGTTAACCTGAGGCCCACAGTCATGTGGAACTGCTTTTATAATAATGTCTGCCTCACATGTTTGAGAAGTGAAAATATCCCAGTCTAAGAGGATATTCTTTTGCATCCAAGATGTCTGAAGACTTTTTTTTTCCTCTGGGTTACTAGGCATTATTCCCATGGTTTATGCCATCCATAACATTTTTATTTTAGTCACCTTTTGTATATACTTCCTCTCACTGTCCAAGCTGCAGAAACTATTTTAAAGTCAGCATTAAATGGTTCGTAAAGCCTATTCTGTAGATCATTTCTCACCGGGAGGTTTTCTGTCTTGTCTTTTGATGCCGGGCTCCTGTGGGGCCTGCTCCTTGGCCATGACTCTGCCTCTTCCCCACTCCACCTTCAAAGACAAAGAAGCTGGAAAATGAGAAAAGCCCACATGAGACAGTTCTGTTTGCCCTCATCAGCAATTGAGGTGATTGAAAGCAATAAATGATAATAAACTTTGGGACCAAGTATTACCACAGTAGATTCTGTGGAGGCTGCTGGTGTATGGACTGCCTGAATTTAACCCCTGTTCCACCTCTTACAGTCCTTAGACAAGTTGCTTATTGTTGCTCAATTTCTTCATTTATAAAATGGAAATGATACTCTTGATAGTACCCACTGCATAGGATTGTTGGGAGGATTAAGCAAGGTAATGTAAATAGGGTGTCTGGACACAGTAACAACTGAAGAAATGTCACCCATTTTTTATTTAAGTTTGCATCTTCTGAGACTAGGAATCAATAGAAATTGGCCATCTTTTTCTAAACAATGCTATAGATTGGAGCCAAAAGCAGACACTCTGTGTCTTGGGAGGGCTCCACTCAGAGAAGGCTCACTCTCGCCTCACAGCTATACACCCTCCTCCTCTAAACAATTATCTCATCATCAAGGTAGATCTGAAAGAAAAACTCAAAAACTAAAAGGAATGAAGGCTTTTGCCTTAGGACCATATGCACTAGCCAGAGAGAGAGAGAGACAAGGAGAGGGAAAGTGAGAAATCACCCCCTAGGGGATATGACCATGTCATAGTTCCTTCTCTTCCATTTTCCTCCTGGGATCTTGGGTATACACGCACACACACACACACACACACACGCACCTGGCATGAGTTTCAAGCCACCAGGTCCAGGAATCTAACGGGGGTAAGTCTTGTGGGAGTCCAGTGACATAACTACTATGCCATCTGCTGGCCCCAAGAAAGGATTATTTCAAAGGTGAGAAACACAATAATGTGTTTGTTTACAGATAGGTGTGATATAGTAGAAAGGGATAATCAATGATATAGAAAAGAGATGTAGACAAAAGAGGAAATTTACTGGAGAAATTTCCTGGAGGAAAGAAGTTGAGATGGAAAATGATGCTCAAATGGAGAGCTTGGCCTAAAATAATAAAATGGATATGCCATCTGTGGTAACAAGGGAAAAGCCAATATAAGTGTCCATATTGCTGGTAGCAGAATAAATAAGGTACCAGAAATTTGCAGAAATTCTAGTTGTTTGCTTGTTTGGTATACAAATCTCCATGGCAGTTCTACTTGTAGCAGCCCGAAAGTAGTGCAAGTGCCCATCTACAGGTAAACGGGTAAACAGGAAAGAACTCCACAAGGAAGAACTGATGCATGCGGGACAGATGAATCTCACAATAATTAAGGACACCTCCCCAGTGCATATACATAATTCCATCATAAAAATTCCTAAAAAGTGCAAGTTAAAGAAACAGAGAGCAGTAATTGCCTGAGATGGAAAAGGGTTCAGGGATGGACAGGAAGAAAGGATTGTGATGGAGCATAATGAAACCAGGGTAATGTTCAGGGTCTTGATATGGTGTTTTCACTCAAAAAGTGTACAGTGTGCAAGATTTATATGTCAACTACACCTCAAAGCTACTAAAAGGTGTTATCACATGTAAGGTACATTTTAAATTAACATTTAAATATTTTACATTAACAACTCTGGAAAGTTGTGGAAATTCTGTTCTCTTTACTTCAATTTTCTTATTTCTGATATAAGAAATAAAGTCTTGGGGCCAGCAGGTGGCAAGGTGGTTGGGGTGCTAGACTCCCACATAACTGAATGCAGTTCAAGTCCCAGACCTGGAAGCTTGCTTTCTCACTTTCCCTCTCTCTCCCTCTGTCCCTTTCTGGTGAGTACACATGCCCTACAGCAAATAAATAAATAATAAAATTAAATATATCATTTTAAAAATGAAACAAAGTCTTCAACTAGACAGGAGGATGAGAGGACAGTATTTTTTTTTTTTTTTTGAGAGGTTTTTGGTATATGGCGGGTGTGCTTGCCAGAACAAGAGAGAGACAGAGAGACAGAAAGCGAGAAATCACCCCCCGGGGGGATGGTCACACCGCAATCCCTTCTCCTCCATTCTCCTCTCGGGATCTTGGGCACGCACGCACACGTGCCCGGCGTGAGTTTAAGCCACCGGGTCCAGGACTCAAACCACGGTTGACTACATGGGAGTCCAGTGACATAGCCTTTACGCTAACTGCTGGTCCTGAGAGGAGAGTATTCAAGTGTTCCGGCTACTTCTGATATTTCAAGAAGCAAATGTCAAGATAGAAATAGAAGTGCAACAAATTTATTGCAGAAACACCTGTGAATAATAATGGGGGAGAGGGGGGCAAGAGACAGTGGGGAAAGCCTCTAGACTGCTATGAAAATCTGCCAGCTGTGGAGCGGGGGGAAGAGGAGATATTAGATAGAAAAGAAGGGCCTCAAACTGCAATATTATTTATTTATTTATTCATTGTTATTTTTTAAAATTTGTTATAGAGCACTGGCACTCACCAGAGAGAAAGAGAGAAATCACCCTCTCAGAGATTGTCACACTGCAATCCCTTTTCCTCTCAGAATTTTGGGTATCCATGCCCACATCTGGCATGATTTTCAAGCTTTCAGGTCTGAGACTCGAACCATGATCAGCCATGTGCGAGTTCAGTGCCTTAACCATCATGCCACCTGCTGGCCCCTGCAATACAATTCTGATAACATTTCAGCCTAGCCAATTAACTGTCCCCCAAATAAATATTTCCATTAAACAAGACTGTCATCGGGTGGGAGTTGCCTGGCCCTACTACCCTTCCGTAGTCACTGGGAGCTGGGAGCTGGGAAAAGCAGTCCAGGGGGGAATGTGGCCTTAGTTTGAATGCCATGATGGACCTGAATGTACAACAGATCAAACTGGCCATCCCCTATGCCTCATATGTATTCTTGAATCTGAGTGGCATATTTCCATGACTGCCATAAGGTTTAAGGAAAGAGGAGAAGGTGTAAAATAATTATCTGGAATCTAGCCAGTGGTAGTGGTTAAGGTGGCTGGACCCCACATGGCCAACTGCATGATTCAAGTCTCAGGCCTGGTGGCTTGAAAAATGCACCAAGTATGTGTGTATGCATACTCAAAATCCCCAAAGGAGAGATGGAGAAGAAGGGACTGTGGCATGACCATCTCCTGTGGGGGTGGTGCTTTCTCACTTTTCCTTCCCTCAGTCTGTTTCTCTTCAGCCAGTACATGTACTCTCTGACAAAAAAGGAAAAGAAAAAAGCAAGCAAGCAAAAAATAAACAAATCAAGAATGGAAGACAGTGAATGGCCAGGAAAGTGAATATAGTCCATCAGTTAGCATTAAGGCCTCTTGATAGGTTCCTGACCCAGTGGCTGCGTTCTCACCCTGAAGAATGCAGTTGCTCAGAGCAGAGTAAAGAGAAAATTGATTTTAATAAGATGAAAGTTTTAACAATGAATATAATGAAGCAAGAGAGAGGCTCAAGGTATTTGAAGCTATGTGCATGGGAGTGAATGTTAATAATGTGGAATTTAATCCATATAAAGAAAGAAAGGCTTAAGGAATAATACATAGTGAAAAGGTAGAAGAATCAATAAATTACGACCTACATGGGATCAAAGGGTAGATGGAATGCAGGTACTAAAGAGAGTGAGCTAGAAATGTAGGGTCGTAGAGGGAGTTATCAGAGGGAGAAACATATAAAATGGAGATTATGAAGAGCTTTCAGTTATTGAAATAATAAGGCATAAGATATTACCAAGAAAATGAGCAGTTATGGTAGAATAGAGGGCAATGTTATCAGTAGAGAGGAGTTCCCAAAATGGAAAAGGTAGAGTGGTGGAGAGTTCATTTACATTTGTGTTAAAATCACCAGGAACTAAGACAGGAAGAGTACTGAGGAAAGTAATAAAGAATAAGTAGGTAAAAATCATCCAGAAATTAATGATCCAATAGGCACAAGATGAAGGGGAGTAGAAAATGCAGTAAGATGAAATGAGACTCAAATTTTGATGGGTTTAGGGAGACTAGAACAGTCTGAAAATTGCAACAAAAACTAAAAGGGATACCTAACCTACATCTATGCCCAATATTATTAGAGTCTGGGGAGAATAAAACTGTCACCAATGGTAAGGGTTCCAGAGAAAAGATTATTGGAGGACACTTTGGGTTTGGTCAAACCAGGAAAATTAAAAAACAAAACAAAACTGTCAACGTCTAGGAAAGAGAAGAGAACTCATACCAGGTAGCTTATTTTACTCGAGGAACTGGTTACAAAAGCACTAGAAGCGCTGAGAAGCCCAAAGTGAAGTGAATAAACCCAGAGATTAGCGAGAATAGAGGCCCACTATCACTGATTTAGCTGAAGAGACTAGAGGAGGGGGAAATGGTAACAGAACCCCTGAACTGCCTCACTTGCAAAAACTGGAACCAGATGGAACAGAAACCAGAAAGGCAAGTTGTC
The DNA here is from genome assembly GCA_026018925.1 of Tupaia tana. Taxonomy (NCBI): domain Eukaryota; kingdom Metazoa; phylum Chordata; class Mammalia; order Scandentia; family Tupaiidae; genus Tupaia; species Tupaia tana. Next base: position 4,793,964 of record JAKSZU010000020.1, on the reverse strand, counting down.
CTGAAGGAGCCAGAACCAAACAGGAAATGGCGCTGCTGGAGGCCAAATCAGAGAGGAGGGGAAGGCAAACCCTGGCTGCTTCTTTCCCATCTGCTTTTTTTTTTTTTAAACCATGAAAGAGCACCAATGCAGTTTATTTTAATGCTTCTAATTTATGAGAATTTCTTAATGGTACGTAAGTAAATTTGTCAATATTGAATTTGAAACTCACAATGAAGAAAGATTTACAAGTTCACTGGGGCTACACAACTTTGCATAATACTTGGCATCATCATTTTTTTTTTAATAAGAGGTTTTTGCCTTAGGGTTCATGTCCTTGGTCAAAGAGAGTGAAACAGATAGTGATAGGGAAAGTGAGAAATCATCCCCTATGGGAGGAATGGCCACACTGAAATCCCTTCTCCATTATCCTTCTAGAATCTTGGGCACACACACATATACACCCATTGTGAGTTTTAAGCCACTTGGTCCAGGACTCGAACTGTAGTCAGCCATGTGGGAGTCCAGAAACGTAACTGCTCTGCCATCTGCTGGCCCCTCGACATGATCATTCTAAACAAAAATAAGCTACTGAAGTATGCACTACAAACATTTATTTAAACTTCAGTTTAAACATTTATTTAAACTACAAATTCATACTGTACACAAGTAGTGTGGTGCATGTAAGTGCATCTTTCTGGAGAGAGGTCCCAAAACCTTAATGAACTTAAGAGATCCAAAGAGGCTAAGAAACAGCAGTGTCAACAGAATTCTCATCTGCTTCTCTATATTTTCAACAATAATGGAAGTGGTGGACCACACAAGGCTCACTTTCATACATCTAAGAGTCAATTTTAATGGAAAGAAGGTAAGAAGGGGGAAAAAAAATACCCACAGATGTTAACTTGCAAGGGTTAGGCAGGGAAAAATATAACCAAATGTCATTCCCTTTATGAGTTTAGGAACATGATCTGGGTTAAAGAGGGGACATGGAGACATAGTGGTAGCATAAGGCAAGGAGACTCCTAAGGGATTTTTTTTTACTCTTTATGTCCCACCAGTACTTTCTATTGGCTGAACCTAGATGACAGCCAGTTGACACCTGTAGTAGGAGCTCTGTCACCTGTAAGAGAGAGCAGAGGATAGGTGGATTAGGGAATGAGCTTGAAATCAAACAGGCAAAAATCAGAACAGGAATCCACATAGTTAATGCTGTAAAGATTTGGCTATGATTTTCCAAAGGGTCCAATGGAAGGATTTCAGGAGTGGAGAGAGACTGGGCGTAATACAAAATTGAAGACATTCAGAATTATGTGACAAGTACAGGGAGTGAAGGGTGCCTTGGGAGTCTGGGGGTTATTATGGCAACCGAAACAAACAGAAAAGAGAATAATGAGATGGACCCTGGTGGACTTCAGAGACATATTATCCGTAAGAAGTGGGTGCCTAGGTTTTGCAGTTTGGGGATGTTAATGTGTAGAAAGAGGCCTGAACATGTATACAAGCCAAAGAAAATGAGGGTATGAAAAGTAGTAGAGATGAATAAATAGAAAAAGAAAAAAGGAAAGATTAGAAGAAGTAAGGCTAGGGCTGGCTCTGTTGCCTACTGGCTATGGAAGCTGATTTCACATGACTTACCACAGCTCAAATCCCAGCCCAGGCAACGTGAAAAACACTCTGGGTTCATGTACATGCATGCCCTAAATTCCAACAGGATGGCAAAATGGAGAAGAGGGGATTGCAGTATGACCATGCCCCAGTAGAGGGTGCTTTCTCCCTTTCTCTGTCCCTCTCTGATGAGACCTCTGGTGAGCCAACATTTTTAAAAAATGGAAAAAAAAAGAAAGAAGAAGAAGTAAGGATGGTTAATACAGTGTCAGAGGCATCTTAGCTCACAAATTCTCATATGTAAAAAATACTGCTTTTTTTTTCTAGAATGCAATCCTTTTCTGGGTCCTCATTCCACTAGTGTAATAGAAATATAGTCTAATTTTTCCTCCTGAGACAATAATTATGTGTATATATGTGTGTGTATATGTGTGCATTTGTACATATATGTTTGCATATATGTGTGTATGTGTTTCTAGGTGTGAAGGGGTGGACAATTGAAGGCGTACTTGAACCTTAGAGCCATCTTTCCACAACGGCATCTACTTTCCCATTCATCATCACATCTTATCCTCAGTTTCTGGTCTACTTGGGTGCCTGAAGGAATGTTCTTGTTTTCCACCTGTATAGTCCCTTCAGGAATTCTTTCTCCATTTATGTGTAAAAATATCATCTAGTTTCTCTTCACAATGTGATATAAAAAACTCTAGGAGGATTTCAATGTCCTTTTAAGCTAGAATCATACCTCAGAGCCATTGCTCACCAATGTTCAGAGTTCTAAAGGAAAGTAAGCCTTTCGTCTTCTCTCCTTAGCCCAAAACTAAAGACAAGACCTTCCTAGTGAATCCCCAAACTTTCCTCATTAATTTTTTATCCTGACAGTCCAGGGAATCCTTAGTGGTAGGGGAGGCCATCAGTGAGAAATTCTATTCCTTATTGTACAAGCCATGTCTGTCTCTAGGTCTCACTCTTCCCCTAAGCCCTGTGAGGAAAACAAAAATCCCTCAAAAACATTTTTCCTCTCCTGAAGCAATAGTTATTGGCTAGTTAATTGAATAGCAGTGAGGAAGAGGCATAAAGGAGAAAGTACCTGAGGGAAAAATAACACTGGTTAATATTTCAAAAACATATTCTAACCCTACAGAATCAAGTTCTGAGAGAAGGAAGTAGGCTAAGCTAAGAATCACAGAGATGAGAACAGCTTAGAGTAAAGAAGTATTTTGAGATAAAGGTTATAACTCATGCTAAATGGTTATGTTTTCTTAGATATTTTCCTTTTCATAGATGACATTTTTTATTCAGGAAAAAGATGAGGTACTGAATTCTAGAAGTAAAATGAGATAAGAGTTGAAGATAGCTTACAAGAGAGCAATTAGCTCTGTGAGCCTTGATCATATAGTCACAGATGTGATGATGGACAGGCCAGAAAATGCCATTGTGAAATGGGAAAGGTTAGCATCTAAATTCCTTTCTATAGAAGAGATCGCTGAAGCAAAGAAAGGTTCAGAATTTGTTGAAAGTCACATAAACCAGTGAAGGTGTTCCGAAAATTTGCAGTTAGTGAAAACATTTATTCCCAAAAACTCATGGCTTGCTTTTTCTCTCATGATTGAGCTTAGAAACATAACTTGTTTTCAAGTAAACCCTCTAATCAGTGATTTAAAAAAAAAAAAAAAAAAAAAATTCTTGTGTCATTGACAGTAGTTGTTATCTTCTTGAGAAAATGAAACCAGGACATGACTCAGCTTGGGAAAGTGGGAAGTGATTTTGTGGGAACATATTTCCTTTGGTAACCATAGAAAACTCTAATTTTGCTGGGCCTTCAATTTGCTAATTAGCAAAGCTTCCGCAGAAAGGTCTAGGTCTTCATCATATCTTAAGAGCAGCCCCCTATCGAGTCCCCTAGAGTGAACTGGTATGGGCACATACTTTTGCCAGCATTTGCATCCCAGGAGTGGAGCTCCTGGGATGGAGGAGGGTGGAGGATGTTACTAAAACAGCCTGAAGCAGGAAGAGCCAAGATTGTTACTGCCTGGTCTTTAGAGAGCACCAAAAATCAGGCACAAGACACAGAGTTCAGGCCATTGAGTTTAGAGCAGTTAGGAAACTGGAGGCTAGGTCAGAACTTGAGAAACTGGCAGAAGCAACCCAGAACTGAAAAGAATAGTTGGGGGGAAGCTTGGGCCTCCATTCTTTACAGTTAGCAATTGGTATTACCAAAGAAAATATGCTTTTAAAACATTGCCAATGTACAGAATTTTTTATTTCTTTTCTTTTAAAAAAATTTTAAGTCATATGGACACATGAAAGAGAGAGAAAAGGGCAACTTCATAGAGTCTGTCCTCCCAATCCTCTTCCTCCAGTCCCCCTGCCTGATGGATGGACACTAGCATGTGTGCCCAGTGTGTTTCAGGCTGACCAGGCCAGGGATTTGAACCATGGTTACCATGTGAGGTCTGTATTCTCTTGAGCAGTATATTATCTCTACGGTCATGGTGCCAATCCTAAATTTCTTCTTATTTTTAATAAAAATGTATCATACTAGACATATGATTTATAATCTTTCCCTTAATATATCATGAATATAGGTTGAGCACCCTTATCTGAAAATTCAAAATCTAAAATGTTCCAAAATACAAAATTATGAGTGCCAACAAGATGACAAAAGTGGAAAATACCACACCCGATCTCATGTGGTAGATCTCAGTCAAAATACTTCAATACAAAAGCACTATAGAAAATTACCTTTAGGCTATGTGTAGAAGGTATATATGAAACATAAATTAATTTTTGAATTTACATCTGGGTCTCACTCCAAAATATCTCATTATGTATATACAAATATTCCAAATCTAAAAAAAATCTGAAATCTGAAACACATCTTGTCCCAAGCATTTCATTTTTTTTTTAGAGAGAGATTTTTGCTTTAAGGTGCGTGCACTTGTCAGAGACAGAGACAGAAAGTGAGAAATCACCCGCCCCCCCGGGGGGGGGGGGGATGGCCACACCACAATCCCTCCTCCCCTGTTCTCTTCTCAGGATTTTGGGCACACAAGCACACGCTCCCGGCCTGAGTTTTAAGCTGTCAGGTCCAGGGCTCAAACCATGGTCAACTACATGGGAGTCCAGCAACGTAACCATTATGCCATCTGCTGGTGCCCGCCCTAAGCATTTCAAATAAGAGATGCTCAGCCTATCTATCTCAACCCACACCAGTTTGGTTTTTATCATGACTGCCCCACTGTTTGTCCTGACAAAGGAAACCAGCAATATGGTAACTTCTAGATCTAATGACCACCTCCAGTTCTGGCTCACTTTTATTTGCCTTGATTACTTCCTCCTTTGAATTCTTCAACACTCCTCTATCCTGATTTTCATTTATCTCTGGCTGCTCCCTCTGATCCCCTTCACAGCCCCTGTTCTGATAATCCTTGAATACAAAGCACAGACCCCTAGAAACAATGCCTTTCCTCTTATTTCAAATACTCTTCTTGAACACTTACTTTTATCCATTCCCTCTGCATTTTGGCATCCAAATGAAAATCTTCAATCCTGTACTCTGTTGAGTTCTAGACTCTTAACTATAACTCAACCTAGATGTCTCACTATGTCATTAAATTCAATGTGCCTAGAACAAACATCTCTTCTTCTTTCTCAAATAGAAGAAAGTCTGCCTTCAAGTTTAGACAAAAATAATCACACTGCCATCTTGCTTGTTCACTTTAGTAACGTCAATAACCACAGTTAACATTTATTGAACTCTAATGCTATGTGTTAAGAGCTTTACAGACCTTATCTCATTTAATCCTCACAACAGATCTATGAAGTAAGTATTATCATCATCCTCACTTTACAACAAGGCAATTAAAGCTTAGGAAGGTGAAGAAATTTGATCAGTCAAGGATGCCCAGCTAGTAAGTGCAGTTTGTCTCCATAGCCCAGAGTTCATGACCTTAGCTCCACACGCTCTTATAAAAAGATTCAATAAGGCTGGGATTTTGCAAAATGAATACTTACTGAAGAAAAAAAAAGCAGGAGGAAAGAAAAGAAAACTCAAAATGTAAAAATGGATTAAGATACAAAGCACAGGGCAGGATGGTGGTGCAACAATAAAATGCAATACTCAGAGAACTAACCCATGTGGGGAGGTTTCAGATTCGCATCCAGAGACCTCCCCGAGAACAGCAGGCACACATGTGCCCTTGACGTAGTCTGGCTGTGGCTGGAGCGAATCTCAACATCAAGACCCTTTTGGGCATTCTCTCTCTCTCTCTCTCTCTCTCTCTCTCTCTCTCTCTCTCTCTGTCTCTTTCACTCAGAAGAAATAAATAAATAAAATTTGGCAGGGGGTGGCATGTATCACTTTTTCAAAAGTGGCAGTGGCTACCTGGATCAATCTGGCTGGTTCAGTGCGGTAATCAGCCCTGTTCTTTCTTTCCAAAGTCCTGTCTCTTCTTTCTTTTTTCTTTTTATAAATGTATTTATTTTATTGAAATAAGGAGAGAGGAACAGGCACATCTCAGTTTGGCCCCATCGCAAGCGCAGTCCCACAGCCAATGTGTTTCAGGTTGTTGTGGGATAGCTTCTGTGATGATATCCAGGTTCTTGGTGTTTCCAACAAAGCTTTGAACGAAACATGCCAATAGTGAAATAAAATCGTAGATTACTGAGTAGAAATGAAAGGACACTCCTGAGATGTAGGAGTGAGCCTGAGTGGACAGAGAAAGAATGGCTCAAAAGGCCCCAGCAGTTATACTCTGCTAGGCTTAATTTTTAATCTAGGTGGTGCTAGTTGATATTGGCTGGGCCCACTGAATGTTCTTCTCTCATTGGCTCTATCAAAAGTGTAGGGGCCCACTGAGTCCTCTCATTGGCTACATCAAACGTGGCTTAATCAGCTAGACATCCTTCACTAATCTGCCTACATTACCTTGGGTATTTTCTGCCCTGATCAGTTTTGTTGTTGTTATTTTTTATCTAGCCACAGAGGCAGATGCTCTAACCCCTTACCCACTTCCATTTGCTAGCTTTCTCCTCCTTCAAGGTTAAGCCTGGATCTGAACCACAGTCTTCCGTGTGACACCAGCTCTGCAGAACAACACACTACTGCCTGCAAAACAGCAGCTGAACCAAGTCACGGGCCAAATCTCTGCTGAGTACTAGGTCACATCTAGCAGAATCTTCATCCAAACAAAACCTGGATTTCAGAAACTGAAACCCTTAACCTCTTTCAAATGCAGCTAATTCACATTAAACTCTTGCTGTTTGAGTTAGTGGACTGCCCCGAAGTTTTCAATTGGTCCTGAATGCCCAGCCCTGCCTCCTGCAGTAAGGAAAGCAGTTCCAAACCTTAAAATTGAACTTTAGACCTCCCTGAAACTGGTTTCTCTGCCTCTTCTAAAAGACTCAAACCCTCAGAGCTCTAACGGTTCCACAATCCTTTCTTGTTATGCTATTTGGAATTGAATGATACATTTGCCTACATGATTCCTGAGGCTGGCGGGACCCCTTATTAATGATAAACACTCCCCATCTCCTTAGCTAGATTGTTGCCATGACCTGTCTAGTGGTTCTGTGACTGGATATTGTCATCCTCAGAGCCAATCTGGCTTCGTCAGCTACTACCCCTCCATTCCTGCTCCCACAGCCAAGGCCTAGAAGGAGACTTAATGATCCCCTCTGTTCTCAAGCCCTTCCATTTAATATTTCTAGGATAACTTCTGGTCTTCAGCTACTCTACAAGGCAGTGATCTATGTGATTGTTTTCTTCATACAAACACTTATTGAATACCTACTATTACGCCAACCACTGTGCTTTGAGATTATGCTGAAAGTTGAAGAAGAATGAGAAACAATCTCCGCCTTCAAGGAAATGCCAGTCCATCTGTAGAACCAATAAGCATGCAAATTAGACAAGGAAGTGAACCAAATGCTCAGTGAAGTCAGAAAATGGAGCCGCCTCAGGCTGAAATGTTGCTTGTCAGTGCAGTGCAGAGGTCCTATGGGCTCTGTGCTTTTGCGATTTCTGAATGCAGTGACTGAATCTTGTTTATTATTCTATTTTGACCACTAGCAAGTACTTCAGTACACAGAGCCAATGCCCAATAAATAACTGGCTAAAAAACAAAAACAAAACAAAAAAAATTCACCCACTTACAAGTTCCAGGTGATCTGAGTTATATTATTCAGGTGTCACAGACCAGACTGGGTAAATAATACTTTTCATTTGTATCCCAGCAGTGTGTTTGGCTCATGGAAAAAAAAAAACCTCCACGGTTGAATTGACCATGAAATCAGTGAAACATCCCATCCTTCCTGAAACCTCCACCTGCCAACGCACCTAATTAAAATGTCTGATAGATCCTCAAGTTCGCTGAGCCTTTGTGTGGTTTTTGGGTAATCTATAGGGTAGGGGTTTGAAAAGTTCATAAAAAATGTGTTTTATGAAAAAAAAAAAATGTGCCTGGCCCCATAGCCTAGTGGTTAAGAGAGCCAGAACCCCCAACAGCTGACTGGCTTGAATCCTGGCCCCAGTGCCCTGAGAAACATGCCTGTGTGTGTGTGTGTGTGTGTGTACATGCACATGCCCAGGATCTCAAAGGTATGGAAAAATGGAGGAGAAGGGATTTTGGTGTGACCACACTCCACTGGGAGTACTTTCTCTCTCTCTCATTCTCTCTCTCTCTCTCTCTCTCTCTCTGTTTGTCTCTCTTTGGTGAGTACACACACCCTTTGGCAGATAATATATTTTTAATTTAAAAAAGGAAAAAACTGTACATGGATTTCAAAGGGGGTATTTTGTACCAAAATAAACTCTTACTTTAATTAATTTTTCTATGAACTTTTTGGAGTCCTCTCATATTTGAAACCTTCCAGATATGAAAATCTCATTCCTCGTGAGTCTCGGTGTAGATCAGGTGAATTGGAAGTCCTTTCAATGAGATAAATTTGACTTCTTGAAATCTCCACCCATTTGCCCTAGGGTTGATGCCCCTGTTCTACTAAAAACAAACATAACACTTTTTACAAAAATAGTGTCTCAGATATTTGAACACTGAAGCTCTGAACCATTTCTTGGGCCACCTAAAACTGTTCCCAATATTACCAACTATCCTTCACTTTCTGAATCCCCTATTGACCTGGCTAGTCTCCATTACACACACTCTTCATTGTTCACATCATTTTTTTTTAGTTTAGTATCCAAAATAGTATTTCAAGAACATGGTCAGCATAAAGAAAAAAGTACAGTCATCTTCTTTTTTCTATATATCATATCTCATTTATTCTGACCTAAGATCATCTTAGATTTATATCCCAATCATAGCACATTGTTAATGTGTTTAATCTCAACTGAATTTTCCACATAAGATATTGCCGAGTTATATCTCCCCACCTGAGGACTTTGTATAACTGTTTGTTGGACCCAATGGCAGTTTCTTATTTTTCCCTATTAAATTTTGTCTTGCTATATTCAATTCATAATTCCTGCAAATCTCTTTACAGTCTAACTTTGTCACCCAAAAACTTCAAGATTGTCCCAAGGTTAAATTTATCCATTTATTAACTTAAAATATATAATTTATTGGATGCTAGGCCCTGTTCTAAGCACTAGAGACTCAACAATGAATAACGCAGGCAAAGCCCCTGTTTACCTGGATTTCATAGGCAAGAGTGGTAGGGGCAGAATGAACATCCTATAAAGTAGCACCTAGCTAGGGCTATATATCTTACTGCAGTCATCGAATAGGTATTTTTAGTGTTTTGTTTTGTTTTTTTAATTTCACAAAAAACAGTTTTAGTCCTAGGTGCTACTTTATAGGATGTCCATTCTACTCACTGAGGCTTACGCCTAAAATTGGACTTGTGTTCATGGAAATGTATATATCAGCTGTGTTTGCTATGAAAATATTTAGTTTAATTAAGACCTTTAGTAACTCAATAAAATATGGGGGGAAAACAGTATAGAAAGCAAACATAGATACCAGAGACAGTGTGGGAGGAAAGTGGGAGATTGCAGAGGGTAAGAGCTAGGTAATCAAGGAAGGGGAAAAAAAAAAAAGCAAAACATACAGGAAACAAGAAATGGAAAATTATTTGTTGACGATAACATGTATGTTGATGTGCTTGATTGAGCCAATATACAGTGTACTCTGGATGGAAAATCTCATTTTGTATCCTGTAATGATGTACAGTGAATGAATGTAAATAAATAAATTTAAATTTAAAAAAAAAGGGTGGTAGGGGCATGGGTAAGAGAAGGGCTGGAAAAAGGGTCATTGTGGGTGGTGGGGACAGAGAATGCTTCCCTTGGTTTCCTTCCAAGACTCTAGGGAGATCAGCATGCTATCTATTAATATATATTTACTTTTATTATTAAATTATTATTTACTTATACTTAATCACATATATCTTTACAGTATACAGCATTTCTTTTTCCAGCATGAATACCTTGCATATCAGACAAGACAAAGATATTACTATATACATTATCATCAGCAAAGAGCTTCTCATTTTATCGTCAATTAAACGTACTTTTACTTTTTTCCCACTTTCCCCTCCCTCCCTTCCATATTAAACTTTTATTTAACATTATATTGATTCACAAAATATCTTAATTAAACTAAAAATATGAACAAAGCTAAAATCTAGTGACAAGAGCACTGTAATTTTCTTCTGAAACATTTTTTTCTCTATCCATTCCCACTTTCATTAAAGAGAAGTATAAACTAACTTATTTGCAAAATAAGTAAATAAATAAGTTTAGCCTCAATTTGGTCTGTTATTTGCACAAAGCCCCATAAAAATTCAATTTCTGATGCAAGGCAACATATACTATCGTATTATTGAACTTATGCAAATAACCATTCTGCCACAAAATAAGAATGCTCACAAATATTTTTCATTTGTGGAGGAGCCAGGAAGAAAGAAAAGTTTATGTTTCAATTTTTTAAAAATTAAGACAAATTGCTGAACCTATCAACAACTCAAAAGAAAGCAAAAATCCTTAATTCTGAAAGACAAAGCATGGAAGAAAATAAGTAACATTTTAGTCAAAAGTCATAGAATTCTATTTCACCAGTTCAGTCTCATGTAATTAATCTCTCTTTCTTCAAATTTGCAGTGTTACTGTGGTCTGATCTTTACATTTAAACCCTGAAAGTTAGCATTCAACATCATTATTGATATTTCCAGACTTGTCCCTATCATTAGGTTGGCCATTATCTTGGTCATTTTGTGTTCTCTTATTTCTGTCTGTCTTTAGTTTTCCTGGCATAGAATTTCCTTCAGAACTTCTTGAGGAGCTGGTCTGGTGTTGGTAAATTCTTTCAGGTTTTGCTTATCTAAGAATATTTTTGTCTTTTCTTCCCATATGAAGGATAATCTTGCCGGATATGGTATTCTAGGTTGAAATTGTTTTTCTTTTAACACTTTGAATATATTTTTCCATTCTTTCCATGCTTGTATTATTTCTGATGAGAAGTCTGATATTAGCCTGATGGGATATCCTTGAAAAGTAACGAGGTTTCTCTCTTGCCAATTTTAGTATCTTGTCTCTGTGTTTTTGGTCAATCTAGCTTTGTTGTGTCTTGGAGAAGATCTTCTTGAGTTGATTTTATGTGAAGTCCTTTATATTTCTTAGGTCTGGATATTTGAATGACTCTCTAGGTTTAGAAAATTTTCTTCCAAAATTTCATGGAATAGATTATCAATACAATTATTAGTTTCTTCACCTTCTGGGATACCAATTATCTGGATATTTGGGCATCTAATTGTATCTAGCATTACTTGTATATTATTCTCCTTTGAGAAGTTATTTTCTCAGTCTTTTTGGTGAATTTTTCTAGTTCAGAGATTCTGTCTTCTATATCTGAGATTCAATCTTCTGCATCATCTAACCAGCTTTTAATACTTTCAAGGGAGGTTTTGAATTCCTGTATTAACCTTAATCTCTAATAGTTCCTTTTGATTCTTTTTTATGGTGGGCATTTCTTCTTTCAGATCATGCAAGAACTTCCTCACTTCCTGAAACTCTTTGTCCCTTAATATACAAGTAATGCTAGATACAATTAGATGCTCAGATATCCTACTCCTGCATCACCTCACCTGGAGCTTATTGTCTCTCTTCTCTTGCATGTCTATTAGTTTTGTCACTATGAATACTCTGAATTCTTTACCTGACATTTCCAAGAGTTCCATTGTATTATAAGTGGATGATTAAGAGCTGCTCTTTTCCCTTGGGAGAGAGATATTTTCTTGGTCTCTCATATTTCTTGTGCCTCTGCAGTGGTTTCTGGTCATCTAATGGATTAAACGTTTCTTCCTACTTTATTGGAGTTAATTATGAGTGTTAGAGGTGTGTGGGAGGAGATGACCTGCAATATCTCTGCAGTTCTACTTCCCTGATTCTCACCAAGCACCTGCACTTTGTTGATGGAACTGGATATTACAAAGGCCTCCCAGTTTGTAAAGAACAGGTGCACCTGGCTGAGCTGTGGAGAATTCAGAGATGTGTGGGAGGAGATGAGCTGCACTCACTGCAGCTCCATGTTTCTCTCAGCTGCCCACTTTGCAGTCTCTTTTCTCTGATTTTTAGTCATTTGGTGGTATATTCATGTTTGGCTAATTTGTTAGAGGTTTCTGCAACTGTAAGCTCTTATGCTTCACTTTACTGTGAGGTATTTCTATGCCAATTTTTCCTCTTCTACTATGTTTTGCGATGTGGTATCCACAAAAGAGATTTGAATTCAGATCTGTGAAGATGAGTTTTTCCCTTTCTGTAGCAGTTCAGTGAGGGTTGAGGTTTTCTATGGCCCTAGGAGTATTCAGATGTTTCACAAAGAAAACTTTTGAGAAAAAGAGAGACAGAGACCAAGACAGAAAGAGGCAGAGAATGTCCTACCTCACTGGATATTGGGCTAGAAGGGAGGGTTTGGAGCAGAGGAGCTTCAGTTAAAGGAGCAGGGCCAAGACCACCTCAGATGTACATGAATTCTCACTGGGTGTTTGGCTGGAAGGCAATATTAGTCTTCAATATGAATTAAACTGATTTTCTCTCCAGATTGACAGAAACACTCTGGGTATATTCTCTCAGCCAGATACACTTATGAGCTGTCAACAGGAATGCTCACTGAGGACCTGGGATAAATGATCTGCTGAATTTCCTTGACCCTTTTTAAATTTTTTAAGATTTTTACCTTAGAGCACGTACACTTGCTACAGAGAGACAGAGAGAAAAAGTGAGAAATCACACCCTAGGGAGGATGGCCATGCCATAATCCCCTCTCCTCCATTCTCCTATTGGGATTTTGGGCATGTCCACCTGGCATAATTTTCAAGCCCCTGGGTTCAGAATTCAAACCATGGTCAAACATGCAGGAATCCCAAGTCATAACCACCACACCACCTGCTGGCCCTAATTGTTATCCAAGCAAGCAATCTGGTGGCCAGAGATGAACTTTCATAGCCCTCTTGGGAGTACAACTAATCTGACCCATTTCATCGTGCTCAGCTACAACCACATACATCTATTTTATTTGTTGTCCCTAAATCCCAACTAGTTTTTCTAAGAGAATTGCATACCAAGGGACTACAGAGAAAGACTGTTTTATGAAATCTTTAAAAATCTCTGAGATCCGTTTCTTAAAATATCACATTCCTCCGGTTATGTACCTAAAGGGAAGCACTTATGACTTTTTTAAGTAACTGTAAAGATTTTATCCAAATGTAACTTGTTATGTCCACCTCTATATAGAAGAGGCTAGAAGTTTTTTTGAGTATATTATTTCTAGCAACAGCTAGTTGATGGGGTCACTTCTTCATAGAAAAGCAATTTGAATAAAAAAAATTTGAATAAAAAAGATGGCCCTGAGCATTCCTAGGTATAGGCTATAAAAGCCCTGGCTTATATGCATAATAAAGATAGAGATGAGAGAGATGAGGGACCTATAAATCTGATTTACTTTTCACTAGGAAAGGGGGGAAATATTCTTCCTATTTCCCACATATATTTCTTTCCTGTTCCTCCTCCTTCTCCTTCTTCTTTTTTAATTTTTACCAGAAGGTGCATGTGCTCACCAGGGAGAGACACAGAATGAAAGAGAAAGTAAGAAAGAGCTATTCCTCACACTCGGAGAATGGTCACACTGCAATTCCTTCTTCTCCATTTCTCCCTCCCTTCAGGGCCCCAGGCATGCATCACCCATGCCCACAGTGCTTTACAAGCCACTGTGTCTGGGACCTGAACCACATTGTTGGCCATATTGAATCCAGCTTCCTTAACCATGACACCGCAGACTGGCCCTTCTTTTCATGTTTAACTTCACCTTCCAGGAAGGGAAGCCAAAACTAGAAGAGAGATACTGGGTTGAACTGGAATAAACTATAGAAGCTGGATTAGACGAGATTGAGCTGGGCAAAACCATAAAGCATTTCCAACTTGCAGCCTTCCAAACTAGTCCTGACATCTCCCCTCAGGCACTGAGGCATTGGCAACCTTCAGCTGGAGAGCTTCAGGCAGCCTGCTGGGGAATTTCAGTGACACATCAATCAATCACCTGGTCTTGGCACAGTCCTCTCCTACACTCTCCCACCTTCACCTTGCCAGCCTAGTCCTGTAGGTGTCCAGAGGCTAAACTCCATGAGGCCGTTCCTTCCAACAGTCTTTTGCCAACAGCCCCAAGCCTAAGACTCCCTTCCTTTCACTCCAGGCATCAACACATTTTCATGCTTTATCTAATCTTGATTATCAACCTCTGGGTGAAAAAATGAGACACATCTTATTTATATCTAGAAAGGTGATTATAACCAAAATACATCTCTCAAAACTGGGATATGACTTATTAGGCTTCAAATCGCTCCACACTGATCTTGTCCCATCTAGTCATCAACCTTGAAAAATATAGAATACCCACATTAGTCAGTTGAACACAGCTGCATCCCTGTGTTAACTCAGCAAATAGCTAATCCCAATGCCATAGAGCTTAGCTGAAACAAAAAGCTAAAGCCCAGCCATAGTGGTTCAGGTGGCCTTTTTCCCCACATGCCACACCCACAGGTAGCTGTTTTCCCTTTCCTGTAGCAAACAGCCCCCCTCATATCCCACAGATGGGACCAAATGACTTCATACTGCTTTCAGCAATTGCACAAAGACGCATATGATTAAAAGAGTTTGTTGGGACCAGCAGTTAGCGTAATGGCTATGTCGCTGGATTCCCATGTAGTCGACCGTGGTTCGCGTCCCAGACCCGGTAGCTTAAAACTCACGCCGGGCACGTGTGCGTGCGTGCCCAAGATCTCGAGAGGAGAATGGAGGTGAAGGGATTGCAGCGTGGCCATCCCCCCTTGGGGGGTGATTTCTCACTTTCTGTCTCTCTGTCTTTCTCTGTCTGGCAAGCACGCGCGCCCTATAGCAAAAAATAAAAAAAGAGTTTGTTATCCTCATTTCTCAACAACCCCCACAATACTACATTTACAGAATTCTCCACTGGAACAGTTTTCTTTGGTTTAAACTTGTGTGCAAGAGGTACTAAATTAAATGCATTCATATTATAACTTTCCTAGCATAATTATTTACAGGCACAGATATGTATTAAAACAAAGACCATATTGTCTGTGATAAAAACCAAGGTGGGATATGAAAATTTACTCTCCAGGTAGCCAAGGATAGGCTAACTCTGAGCATGTATCCACAAGTAAAATGCTACATGGAACACTCCCTAATCAAACTCTTTCCTGGGTAGCAACTCTCATGAGAAGCTAGCCTGAAGTGCTTTCTTGTTGTTGATGCTTCGGCATGAGAATTTATGTTACCGGTAATACCCTGTCAATGCATGGCTCTTGCAGTGTATTGCCTAATAAAAAGATGTTCACGATATGAAGGAGATAATCAAAGAGTGTTTCCATGGGCTAGATATTTTGGAGAAGAACACAAACAAATGACTAAAAGAAGCAGGAAACCCTTTTCAGGAAAGGCATTTGTCCTGAGTCACATTTTTTTTCCAGAGCTTGATCTCTGTCTGCTGTCTCCTTATAAAGGTTTAACTTTGAAACTCATTGCTACGCAGTGAGTTTCAGAGCTTTTTAAAGGCATCTAAAAGCATATATTTGGCAGAGCAGGCTACTTCTCCACCTTTCTTTCTGGCAAGAGGTTGGCATCTGCAAGGTGAAACATTAAGTAGTATTTTAATATTCCTTCAGCCTTTGACAATCGCCAACTCTAAAGACAGAGACTACCTTGTCTTTCTCATCCCCAGGCCTAGCGTAGTGCCTGATACCCAGAAAGGGGATGACAATATGATAAATCTACTTGAGTCAAAATTGACACCCATACACTGATAACCTCCCCACCTTTTAAAAGGATAAGCTCTTTGAGGTACAGGGAGTCAACCAAAGCAGTAATAGGGCCAGGAGAATTGTGGGGTCCTTCCTAAGCAGCATAATGGGATGTTGCTGAAACATTTTGACATGGTATACTTCTTGCTCTAGACACAAGAGAAATTGGTTTTGTTTTTGTTTGTCTTAAATCAGAAAATAGAAAACGAAGTAGTCTTGCATGCACCAAGAGCAGGTTAACAGTGAAGCACTTTGCTGCTAAACCTGGGTTATTATATATAGGCATGTGAATACATGAAGTCAACATATAGATTTTCGTTACTGAATTTTTCAGAACTGGTCCAAACAGAAATCATCAATATCTCAGGAATCTAGAGAACTTGTGTTTTCTGCATGCAAGAATAAATCCAGTCTTTTACTTTTGTCTCATTTCATTCTTGATTTTTAATGGGTATCATTTTAATCATTCTGAGTTTAACAGCAATCATAGCTGAAAAAAACAGCACTCCAAGGAAAAGGGGGAACCACTTTCTCCCTACAAGCTTCCCACTTTGAGGAAGGCATCTTCTGCTGGAGCACAAACACATGTATTCGGCATACTTCTGCTCAACATTAAATTTAAAATATATGAGCGTTCTCCTCACTCATCTACCCAAGAAAAAATGAAAACCAGATAATTTAGTCTTCATTTCTGCCTTCTGCAGTTTGAAAATGCCCGCCTCCTAAAATTTATATGTTGAGATTTGGCTGCAATAATGATGGTATTACAAGAGTAGAGAGCTCATCAGATTATGGTATTAGGAGTTGGAGCCTTTGGGAGGATTAGGGTCAAATGAAGTCATCAGGGTGGGGTCCTATACTTGATTCTTAGTAGCTTTCTAAGAGCAAACACATGAACACATGCTCCGCTCTTGCTCTGTCCCACCATATGATGCCCGGCACCACCTCAGGATTTGGCAGTCATCACCAACAAGAAGACTCACATCAAATATAAACAAACCCTTGACCTTGGACCTCCAAATCTGTAAGCTAAATAAAGTCTTCTTTATAAATTACTCGGATTCAGGTAATCCATTATTAAGCAAAAAGAACCAACTAAAATGCACTTCCTCTCCATTCCCATTGCTGCTTTACAAAACCAGGCCCTCATCACTTTAAGAATAATCTAGACTGATTTCTGGTAGCCTTATTCCCTCACAACACCCCCACCCCACCCCCAACTTCTCCCTTAGACTACTTCTTCTTAGATGTAATTTCTTTAAAGGAAGGCACCATGTTTATTCCTTTGTATTCTAAGTACTTTGTACAGCCTCTAATCATAGGTCAGCTTCTTTAAATGTCTGATGATTGAGTGAATGAATAGCATAGTGAGACCTTTAAATATTATTCATTGCATTGGCCCGCTGCAGTGTGCCATGGTAACACAACAATCTACAATGCTGAACCCACAGGGGAGGGCCCCAGGTTTGCATTCCAGCTCCTACCTCAACACATCAGGTGCACACATAGGCTGGAGGATGCTAAAGTTGGCAGAGCCTGGGGGTGGACTGTGGCACTCTATCTCCTTCTCTCTTGGTCATAGAAGAAATAAATAATAAAAATAAGATAATTTTTTTTCTTTTTTTTTTTTTAGAGAGAGATATTTTTTGCTATAGGGCAATATGCTCACTGAAAAAACAGAGACAGAAAGCAAGAAATCACTTCCTGGGGGAAAGCCACACTGCAATCCTTTCTCCTCCATTCTCCTCTTGGGATTTTGAGCATGCATGCACATGTGCCCAGCATGAGTTTTAAGCTGCTGGATTCTGGACTCGAACCATGGTCAGCCATGTGAGAGTCCAGCAATGGAACCATTAAGCCATCTGCTGGTCCCAAGATACTAATTTTTTTAATGATGCAATGAGTACATATTACTCATTAAACACTCCCATGCTCTGATCCCATTAATAGCTGGCTAGAGCTTACCTCATAGGAATATGAGATTTTACATCTGCAAATTTACCTACTCAATAATAGTTACTATTATTTTAATTATATAATTAATTAATAATCAGGTAGTTTCAAGGTCACTCATGAGCATGTACAGAACAGTGAAAATTTTGAATCACTCAGCATGTATATTCCCTGCTAAGGTCAAGTAGGGTGCCATTCTGCCCTTTTGTTTCAGTTCTTGGACTGTAAACAAGTGTACCTTATACAGCCTCTTTAGTATCATGGTTTTCTCACATCTTTGGGGGTTGTTTTGGTTTTTGGTTATTTTACTGCTTAAATGGTCCCTGGTTATATTTGGTTGTTGAGAAAGTCATGAAGTATTTTTCTATGCAAAAATGCATCATGACTTTCCCAACAACCCAATAATATTGAAGTGCTCTCTAATGTTCCTTAGTACAAGAAGGCTGTGATATTCCTTAAGAAGATATGTGTGTTAGGTAAACCTTGTTCAGACATGAGCTATAGTGCTGCTGGCCATGAGACCAATGTTAATTAACCGATAATGCACATCAAACAAGATGCCTTTAAACATAAAACAAGGTTATAGATTGCTCAGTTGAAAAAATGTTGTGACCAAAAGCTTATACTAACCTGACCCTTTATTTCCCCCATGAACAAATTTCAGTATTTGGTAATTTGATGTTCATGGTAAGTTCATAGAATATAACTATCATGACTAACTAAGATCTACTGTAAATTGTCTGTAATTTCTCTCCAGAGCCCTTAGTAAGCTGGCCATGGGATGCCTATTACCTCAGTTTCTACACTCCTGAGTAGGAAGTATCTACTACAGACGCCTTAGCTCCACAGACCACGCTTCTGTCCTCTCTCTCTTCCTCCACATTTAACATCAAGGTGCTCTCTGGATGACACTTTCTTTCATAAATCTTCCCTCATGGAGTTCAATCCCAATTAATTAATTCATCATTGAACTTTTAATTAACTGTAAACTTGTCGGTGTCATGGCTCTTCACATTTAACTACAGGCAATCTTGATTTATTCCCTACTTGATTAATGTTATTTGCTTACTAGTTTGGTTATAATCACCTTGACAGTAGAGATTGCCTCATATTTATATCAATTTCATTTATTTATACTTATACCTAATAATGCCACATGATTTTAATCTAGCTCTATTATTCTGTAATAGAATAATTATTCTATTACAGAATAATAGAGCAGTAGAGAGCTTTAAAATCCCTCTAGCCATCCCCAAGCCCCCACCCCTCATTTTATAGATAAGCAAATGCAACCTAGCAAGTGGTTTGCCCAAGAACAGATCATTCTTATGTCTGACATGGAAGTAGGGCCCCTGACTCCTACTTCTGCACAGTTCCCATTGTTCTGAACCAGCTAGACTCAACTTCTGTTGGCCTTTATTTTTATATAAATAGACTTTATCAATATTTATATCTAGGAAAATGAAAAATAGGAATTAAATGACTACTGGCCCTTATTTCATTGTATAAATTAACCATGTTTGTCTATGGATACATGAACCAACTGGGGGCAGGGAGGGAAGCCTCCAGGTCCATAAGAGATACCCTTCCAACAAAATATTATTACAACTCATTTTTTGTTCTGTTTATATACTGTGGTGTTTTTGCATTTAAAGTCTTATAGTGACAGGAAATTAAAAAATAATTGAACCTCTAGTACATATTTCTTCTACAGAAAAATGTGATAGGATAATTAACATAAGATTTTCAAGAATAAGACAAAATAAGATAAAATTGGGAAGGGTAAATGGAATAAACAAATACAAGTACAATGTCAAACTTCTGATCTGTAAGTGTGTTCATACATACTTTAAGTGTTTATAACATCTGATAATCATCTTATAATATTTCAATATATATAATATGTTCGGTTTGTTTCAATTAGTGTGAGCTTTAATTATAAAAATCAGTTGCCTTAATTAAAAATACTCAGTCCAGGAATGGTCAGAGGGTGATTTAATGGGAAGTCCATACACAGCTAACAAAAATGTTCTGTTATCTATGTCTGCATCACAAATGAGAGGCTTTTTGTTTATTTTGTTTTTTAGTCTTTTACTATAGAGAGAGTGGGCTTACCAGAGGGAGAAAGTTGAAAAACTACCCCCAGGGAGGATGGACAAGCCGCAATCCTTTCTCCTCCATTCTCCTCTCCAAGTTTTGGTCATGCACACACATAATGCCCTGTGTGATTTTCAAGTGACCATATCTGGGACTTGAGTCCACAGAATTGGCCACAGAGTTGGCCCCATGGAATCCAGTGACTTAATCTCCATGCCACCTGCTGGCCCCCCAGCTGAAGCTTTTAAAATGAATATTGCTAATGTCAGAAATGGGTTCTAGATTTCTTCTTCAGCCTGGAAGGATGTTGGTGTTGAGCGACAGTAACTACGAGGCATCTGGTGCTTTGGTATAACCTCAGATGTGTGGCCTTCTGGCCAGTGTCTGCAATTTCATATTGTTGGAGCATTCGTTGTATCCTTGGATCTTGCAACTTTGTGTAAGTTTGCTGTGGCTGAACCAAGCAAGAAGGTATAGTATCTTTCAGAGTAAAAAGTGGTTTTGGAATGTAAAGAATGTCATTGGATTGATGCCATGTTCAAGAAAGAAATTGGTTTTAATTAACAAAAATCATGGCAATCAGTATGATAGGTGTTCAAAACTGGCTCTTTGATGTAATTAAAATTCAGAGTATACGGTTTGGCTAAAAATATCTTAAAAGTGTTTCTATGTTCCCATGAACAGGGTATAAGAATTCAGAAACCTGGAATTGTTTCCCTTAGAAATGGTTCCCATGTTAGTCTGTTTTGTGCAAGGATAACAAAATATTGGTGAATGGATCATTTATAAAGAGCAGACATTTATTTCTCACTGTTCTGGAGGCTGAGAAGTCCAAGATTAAGATGGCAGCAGCTGGTACCTAGTGAGGGCCTTCTTGCTGCTTGTTCTGGAGGGGAGGAATGCTGCATTCTCATATGGCAGAAGAGTAAAAGGGATAAACTCTGTAAGGACCTTTTATAAGGACACTTAATCCCATTCACAACATGGTCTAATCACCTTTTCAAGGCCCCATCTCTTAAAACTATCATATTGGCCATTATTTTTCAACACAGATTCTGGAGGGGATACATTCAAACTGTACTGAACTTCAGTCACTGGTTTAACAAGAATACTCAGTAGCTAGTACTAATTATTCACATAAGAGAATTCTTTCCTGGAATGTTGTTTGGGGCCTTAAGAGAAACATTTGTGAATGGATAGCTGAAGCACATAAAAGTAGAGGATTTGTGTATCATCGAGTCTATAGAACAAGTTGAAAGAATCAAGTCAAAGCTGATTTGCTAATAAATGTTATTTAAGCAATATCTAAATGTGGGAAACTTAGACCTGAGACCAGTGTGTGGTAGAATAGCTGTCAATCCCTTCAATTATTTTTGTATTTACCATTAGCAGATCCATTACCATTTGATTATACTGTGTTTAATTGAGTTGGCATAGGTCATTTGGTTAAATGGGTGATGGAGGATATCAAACTGTTAGAGTATCTAAGTTTCATTGCACACAGTTAAAAGAGCAATATAATCATTTCAGTTTAAAATACCAATGTGTGCATGGCCCAGCTGCAGTGTTGCAGCAGTAGCATATTACCCTGTGATACTGGAAATATTAAAAAAGGTCAAAGTTCAGTTCCTGGGTCACTCTGTATATGGCAGGTACATGCACATGTGCCAGAGACCCTGGACGTCTGGGAAGATGTGGGGAAAGATCATGGGGAAAGACTGTCTTTCTCTCTCTCCATAGAAAGGAAAAAAAAAACAAAAAAAAAAACAAAAAAAAAACAAAGAAACTTTTTTTAAAAAAGTCAATGCGTAAACATACTAGAAATTACAATTTGCAACTAGTTAAACACATAAGAAGAGGGCCAGCCTCATAGCCTTGTGGCTAAGGAACTTGCCTTCCATGTAGCCAACCACAGTTCAAGTCCTAACCCCTGAGACTTAAAAAGCATGCCAGGTGGGACTAGGACAACTGAAGGTTTTCTGCCTAGACTTCACCCTCCTGACCGCAAGATCTAGGAAGACAGGCCAATCACAAGCCATCTACATTTTAGCTCTGAGTGCCCCCTTTCAGAGACTAGGACAACTAAAATTTTTTCTGCTCAGACTTTACCCTTCTGACCCCAAGATTTAGTAGGATCATAGTAATCCTCAATTCCCAGGAATCTGCTGCACAAAGGGAGAAAAACAGAACTCAGAGAGATTGCAGACCACCACCTGCATGCCTCTGAATGCTCAGATTTAACTCCAAAAATTAAGGAAAAAACATATAATCCATCAGATGACCAGAAACCACCACAGAGGCACAAGAAATATGAGAAGCCAAGAAAATATCTCTTCCCCAAGGGAAAAGTATAACTACTCATCCTGCACAGACAGTACAACGGAACTCGTAGAAATGTCAGGTAAACAATTTAGAATATTCATAGTGACAAGGATGCAAGACAAGAGAGACAATGAACTCCAGAAGATTCAGGAGAAAAGAGACATTGAGTTCCAGGAGGTAAGGAAATACACACTATAAAAATGAGTCAAATGGAATTGTTAGAGATGAAGCTCTAATACAGGAAGTCAAAACCTCCCTCAAAAGTATTAAAAGCAGATTAGGTCATGCAGAAAATCAAATCTCAGATATAGAAGAAAGAATGTCTGACCTAGAAAAAGTCAACAAAAAGAAAGAAAATAACCCCCCTAAAATGAAAATAATAAATGAGAAATACTGAATATCATTTAAATGCCCAAACATCCGGATAATTGGTATCCCAGAAAGTGAAGAAATTGATAAGGGCAGTGATGATCTGGTACATGAAATCCTGGAAGAACATCTTTCCAAACCTAGAGAGGCACTCAAATATCCAGAACGAAGAAATACAAAGGACTCCACATAGAATCAACCCAAGAAGATCTTCTCTAAGGCACATCATAGCCAGATTGACCAAAATCACAAGCGGAGACAGGATACTAAAATTGGCAAGAGAGAATTTTTTAAATAAAAGGAAAAAAAAAAGCATGCCAAGCCCCTGTGTGTGCTTGACCTACAGGATGGAGAAATGAGAAGGGACTGCAGCATGATGATGCCCTGTGGGGAAGGGTGCTTTCTCCCTCTGTCTGTCTCTGACAAGCACACTCACTCTCTGACAATTAATAAAAATACGACATATAATGAGAAATTGTAGGTATCAACTGCAAAATGTGTACTAATATACCTAGCTTTGCTGAGCATTTCAAGTGGCATATGAGCAAAATCATTTGAGTATCATTGCTCTAAAGGGTCTGCAGTTCTATGTTGGCTAAGGACACCCAGATTGTTAGATGTGGCTTATCTGACACCACTTACTACTTCTGCCTCACCAGCACAGCCCACTTGCTTCAGTGGATTTAGTCTCTGCAGAATGTCTTAGGTGACTCCCCCTAGTCTTTAGCAGAAACAGTAAAGCAAAAAAAACACTTAAAAAAAATCTTTATGGTAATGCAGTAGCCCAGAACCTAAAGAGACATAAGGATGTGGCTACGTAAAGAGAATTCTGAGAGGAAGCAGGATCTGAATGTTTATATGAACTGGAACATTTAGTGAGCAGGCAGGTTACAAAAACTTCCCTTCTTAAGGGTCAATTTATACAAAGGCTGCCTTGCACCCAGCTGAGCAGGAGTCCTGAGATTAAAAGGTAGCATGGAAGATTCAGCTTTTCCACTACAAAGATCACAAGGTGATAAAAGTATCTGACGTCTCTCAAGGTAGATAGTGTACAATCTTGTTGCAAACTTAATTTCCCTTCCTGGGCACTGGAATTTTCTATGTTGGACCCAGCAGGTGGTGTAGTAGTTAAGGCACTGGACTCCCATGTAGCCAATCGTGGTTTGAATCCTAGACCTGATGGCTTGGAACAAGCTGGGAACATGTGCATGCATGCCCAAGATTCCGAGAGTGGAGGAGAAAGGATTGCAGCACAGCCATCCCGCAAAGGGGTGATTTCGCTTTCTGTCTCTCTAGCGAGTACATGCACCCTATCGCAAAAATCTCTCAAAAAAAGAAAGAGAGCTATGTAAAGTGACGATTAAAACAGGAATGCTGTTTCTAAACTACAAAATTATGTACTTCCCTAACTTAAAAGCTTTCAGTAATTTTCTATATCTTTTAGACTGACATTCAAATTCTTTGTGCACAAAATGCTTCCTGACCTGGCCCCCTTTAGCCGCACCTCCCAACACTGCCAGGAAGCTCTCTGCATTGTCTCCAGCCATCCCCACGATCAGCAGTCCTCTAGCTGCGTCAGGCTCTCCCCACCTTTGTAGCTATCCAAACACTAGAGCATAAGCCTGGAGAGCCTTCCCACTACTTCACCTGTTCAGCTCCTCTTTCTCAACGCAACTCAAGCATCACCCCTCAGACCTCAAATTTTATCTTATGTTTTCCTGCTTTGTGGTCCCAGAGACACAGACCCTAATTCAGCACTCATTATTTTGTGCTAGACTAAATTCACTTACTAGCTTGTAATTTCCTGGCGAGCAAGGCCTGACATTCTATTGGTAAATCAATGAGCTCAAGAGAAAACTAATATAGAAATGGAAAGAAGAACTATATAAGAGGAGCAAGGAAACAGAGGAGTTCAGAAACAGCAAGGAATGAGGATGCTATGTGGGGGCTGGAAGAGGCAGACGGGCAGATAGAATGAAAAGACTCTTCCCACTTGCTTTCTGTTTGAATACATAGGCCTCCATCTCTGCTCAGGTGATTTCTGCCCCGTCATAACAGACCAGCAGTACTCAAGAAGCAGCCCTTCCAGGGCCAGCAGGCAGTGTGGTGGTAAGGGCGCTGGACTCTCATATGGCCAGCCACAGTTTGAGTCCAGGACCTGGCAGCTTGCTTTCTCATTTTTCTTCTCTCTCTCATCTCTTCCTGGTAAGCACATATGCCCTGCAGAAAATTTTTAAATAATGATAATAATGATTAAATAAGTAAATAAGTCTTTTAAAAAATAAATAAAAACTAGCCTTGCCACTTGTTAGCTATCTAACCTGATATAAATTACTAATCCTCACTAAGCCCCAGTTTCTTCATCTCTGAAATGGCGATAATTATATTAACTTACATCATAGAGCCATTGTGGATATAAATCAGATAATACTTTGATACACCTGACACAGTGCCTAACTCATAATAAACATGTGACAGGTGTTAGCTGAAAATGCATTTCTAGCCACACTGGGGAATGAGAAAAGACACTTATCAGGCCCCATATAAGTCATGTGGCCTGGATTAGGACATTGAATTAGTCTGATATAAAATCATTCTCTGACCCAAGACATTTTCATTCAGTGCAGACCACAACAGAGCAAGCCCAAATAAATTACTAATAGAAATGGAAAGAAGAATTATATAAGAGGAGTAGGGCTACAGAGGAATTCAGAAACAGCAAGAAATAATTACTAATATTTGAATCCATTATTTTGGATTATTAACATCTATTATTAATATTTTTTATTAATTAATTTATTTATTTTTGTATATACTTTCAATCATATTGTTTGGCTTACAATGAGACCATTTCGATATGTGAACATTTCTCCCCAGACCCGTTGATCAAAATATCTTCAACAGATAACACCACACCTCCCCATCCCGTCAATGCTCTACCTCTGTATCCCTTCTCCAAATGTCTTTCGTTGGGCCCCACTCCTCCACATACACCTCATCTGACATTCACACCCATCTCTTGTGTTTGTTCAACTGTTAGTCAATCAGTTTCCGACATAGAATGCAGACAAACGGTATATGTTAAGTGGGGACATACAATGTCTCTCCTTCATAGCCTGGCTTGCCTCACTCAGCAGTACATCTTCCATATTCTTCCACTTTCTGTCAAAAGCCAGGGCTCTGTTGGTTTTTATGGCTGAGTAGTATTCCATAGAGTATATGTGCCACAGTTTTTCAATCCATTCCTCCATACGGGGGCATCTGGGTTGGTTCCATGACTTAGCAATTGTGAATAGTGCCGCAATAAACATCGATGTGCAAGCACTTTTCCAATGAAGAATTCTTCTGTCCTTTGGGTAGATACCGAGGAGTGGGATCTCTGGATCATATGGCAGATCTATCTGTAGATTTTTGAGGAATCTCCAAATTATTCTCCACAGTGGTTGGACCAATCTACATTCCCACCAGCAGTGTAAAAGAGTTCCCCTTTCACCACACCCCCGCCAACACTTGTCATTTTTTGTTTTTTTAATATTAGACAATCTGACTGGGGTTAGGTGGTACCTCATTGTTGTTTTTATCTGCATTTCCCTTACGATGAGGGAGGTTGAACATTTTTTCATATGCCTTTTGGCCATTCGTATGTCATCTTTAGAGAGTGTTTTCTTCATCTCCTTCTCCCATCTTTTAATAGGGTTGCTCATCTTTTTTCCAAACACCTTTTTTAGTTCCTTGTGTATTCTGGTTATCAGTCCCTTATCTGATGCAACATTTACAAAAATATTTTCCCATTCTGAGGGCTGTCGATTCACACTAACTACTGTGTCTTTGGCCATGCAGAAACTTCTTAGTCTGATGTAATCCCACTTGTCTATTTTGTGGACGATGGACTCTGCTTTGAGGGTCTTCTTTAGGAAGTCTTTCCCTACACCAATGTCTCCCAGAGTTTCCCCAGCATTCTCCAGGAGCAGCTTTATAGTTTGAGGTCTTAGATTTAGATCCTTGATCCACCTTGACTTGATTCTTGTCAAAGGAGAGAGGTAGGGGTTCAGATTCATCTTTCTGCAAATGGAAGTCCAGTTTCTCCAGCACCACTTGCTGAAGAGGCTTTCATTTTCCCACTGGATTGACTGGTACCCGTTGTCAAAGATCAGTTGACTGTATGTTTGGGCACTTATTTCTGGGGACTCTATTCTGTTCCATTGGTCCACATGTCTGTTTCTGTGCCAATACCATGCTGTCTTTATTACCACAGCTTTGTAATATATTTTTGGATCGGGGATTGAGATGCCACCCACTCCATTCTTCTTGTGCAGAAGTGCTTTGGCAATACGGGGTCTTTTATGATTCCAGACAAATTTTAAGATTGTCTTTTCTAGGTCTGTGAAGAATGTGTCTGGTACTTTGATTGGCATTGCATTAAATAGGTAGATTAATTTGGGTAGAATTGCCATTTTGATTATATTAACTCTTCCAATCCATGAACATGGGATGTCCTTCCATTTTTTTGTGTCATTTTCAATTTCTTTTTTTACCTTCTCGTAGTTTTCCTTGTGGAGGTCTTTAACTTCTTTGGTTAGATTTATTCCTAAATATCTTATACTTTTAGTGGCTATGGTAAACGGAATAAGTTTTTTCAGTTCTATCTCAGTCTGCCTGTTATTCGTATATAGAAATGCTATCGATTTCTGTATATTGATTTTATATCCTGCAACTTTACTGAATTCATGTATTACTTCCAGTAGTTTTTCCATGGAGACCATTGGGTCTTCTATGTATACAACCATGTCATCTGCAAATAGAGAGAGTTTCACCTCTTCTTTTCCTATTCGAATGCCCTTTATTTTTTCCTCTTTTCTGATTGCGTTGGCGAGGACTTCCAGTACTATATTGAAAAGGAGAGGAGAAAGTGGGCATCCTTGTCTTGTTCCTGTGTTTAGTGGGAAAGCTTTCAGCTTTTCTCCATTCAGGATGATGTTCGCTATGGGTTTTTCATAGATGGCTTTTATTGTATTGAGAAATGGCCCTTCTATGCCAATTTTGCTAAGAGTCTTGATCATGAAGGGATGTTGTATCTTATCAAATGCTTTTTCTGCGTCAATCGATATGACCATATGGTTTTTGTCTTTCTTCCTATTAATATGGTGTATTACATTTATGGTTTTGCGTATGTTGAACCAACCTTGCATTCCTGGGATAAAGCCTACCTGATCATGGTGTATGATCTTCTGTATAAGTTGTTGAATACGATTTGCTAGTATCTTGTTGAGAATCTTTGAGTCTATGTTCATCAGAGATATTGGTCTATAGTTTTCCTTCCTTGTCCTGTCCTTATCTGTTTTGAGGATGAGGGTGACAGAGGCTTCATAGAATGAATTAGGGAGAGATTCACCCTTTTAGATCTTTAGAAATAATTTGAGCAGAATGGGAGTTAACTCTTCTTTGAAAGTTTTGTAGAATTCAGAGGTGAATCCATCGGGGCCAGGGCTTTTCTTTGTTGGGAGGTTACTTATTACTGATTCAATCTCCTGGCTTGTTATGGGCCTATTCAGACTTTCTATTTCTTCCTGGCTCATTCTTGGTAGATTATATTTGTCCAGGAATTTGTCCATCTCATCCAGATTATCTTGTTTCTTAGCGTATAGATGTTCAAAGTATCCTCTAATGATGTTTTGAATTTCTACTATGTCTGTTGTTATGTTACCAGCCTCATTGCAGATTTGATTCACCTGGTTCCTTTCTCTCTTCTTCTTAATAAGTCTCGCTAGTGGGGTATCAATTTTGTTTATCCTTTCAAAGAACCAGCTTTTGCTTTCACTTACTTTCTGTATAGTACGTTTATTTTCTATTTCATTTATTTCTGCTCGGATCTTTATTATTTCCTTTCTCCTGTAATTTTTTGGATTTTTTTGCTGTTGCTTTTCCAATTCTCTAAGGCTTGATGTTAGGTGATCCATTAGCCTTCTCTCTGTCTTCCTCTTATGTGCACTAATTGCTATGAACTTCCCTCTTATGACTGCTTTGGCAGTGTCCCAAAGATTATGGAAACTTGTATCTTCATTGTCATTGGCTTCCATGAATCTTTTGATTTCAGACTTTATTTCTTCAGTAATAGTGGAGTCATTCAGGAGTAGGTTATTTAGTTTCCATGTTTTTAGGTATTTTTGAGGATTTCTCTTGAAATTAAACTCGAGTTTAATTCCATCATGGTCAGAGAAGATGCTGGAAATAGTTTCTATGCCTCTGAATCTGCAGAGGCTTGCTTTGTGTCCTATGATGTGGTCAATCTTCGAGAAAGTTCCATGTCGGGGTGAGAAAAAACTATATCTTGTGGTTTTTGGGTGGAAAGTTCTATAGATGTCTGTTAAGTCCAATTGATTTATGGTATCATTTAGATCCTTGATCTCTCTACCTATTTTTTGCCTAGATGATCTGTCCAGAGGGGATAATGCGGTGTTGAGATCTCCAACAATTAGTGTGTTGCAGTCTATCTCCCCTTTCAGATCTAACAATCTTTCCTTCACATATTTGGGTGCTCCTGTGTTAGGAGCATAGATATTAATAAGCGTTATATCTTCTCGATCTATAGAGCCTTTTACTATGATATAGTGCCCTTCTTTGTCTCTTCGGACACTTTTTATTTTAAAGCCTATTTTGTCATAAATTAGTATCGTAACTCCAGCTCTTTTTTGGTTCCCAACTGCATGGAAAACCTTTTTCCAACCCTTCACTTTCAGTCTATGTATGTCTTTTTCCATGAGGTGGGTTTCTTGTAGGCAACAGATAGAGGGTTTCTGGTTTTTTATCCATTCAGCCAGTCTGTGTCTCTTGATTGGAGAATTTAACCCATTAACATTCAATGTTATTATCGATGTTATAGGATCTGTACCAACATTTAAGTTAGCCATTGTCTTAGTTGCCTGTTATTTCTTTGTTTCTGGCTGTTGCGTCTTTAGTTTTCCTGGAGCAGTACTTTCTTCAGGATTTCTTGAAGAACTGGTCTGGTGTTGGCAAATTCTTTCAGGTTTTGTTTGTCTGAGGAGATTTTAATCTTTTTTTCCCAAATGAAGGATAATCTTTCAGGGTATAATAGTCTTGGCTGAAATTGTTTCTCTCTTAACACTTTCAGTATGTCTTCCCATTCTTTTCTTGCTTGCATTGTTTCTGATGAGAGGTCTGGTGTTAGTCTTATGGGATGGCCTTTGTAAGTTATTTCTCATTTCTCTCTTGCCAGTTTTAGTATCATGTCTTTTTCTGTGACGTTAGACAGCCTGGCTAAGATGTGCCTTGGGGAAGATCTTCTGGGGTTGATTCTATTTGGGGTCCTTTGTATTTCTTGGGTCCAGATGGTTCGGTGCCTCTCTAGGCTTGGGAAATTTTCTTCCAAGATGTCATGGAAAAGATTTTGCATTCCGCTATTAGTTTCTTCACCTTCTGGGATGCCGATTATTCTGATGTTTGGGCGTCTAATAGAGTCTAGTATTTCTCGTATATTATCCTCATGTTTTTTAGTTATTTTCTCGATCTTTTTGTAGTTTTTTTCTAGATCAGAGGTTTTATCTTCTACATCAGAGATTCGATCTTCAGCATGGTCTAATTGGCTCTTAATACTTTCCAGAGAGTTTTTGATTTCTTGTATTATAGACTTTATCTCTAATAGTTCCACCTGATTCTTTCTCAGAGTATCCATTTCTTCTTTCATATCCTGGAAGGACTTCCTAATTTCCTGTAGTTCGTTGTCTCTTTTTTTTTCCAATTCACAGAATTTGGTCACCATGAATGTTCGAAATTCTGTGTCTGTCATTTTGGTAACGTCCTCCATATTTACGAGACATGGAGGGGCATTTTCCTTTGTTGGAGACATATTTTCTTGTTTATTCAGACCTGAGGCTCTTTTTCTACTTTTAGCCATTGGAAGATTACTTCCCTTTTAAAGACCTCTTGGGAGAATTTTTGTCCCACGAGAAGTAAGAGTCTTTCCTTTTTGATGGGAATAGCTGTTTGTTGAAGTCTCTCTTCTGTTGTTTTTACCAATGTGTTTTCAGGAGGGGAACTCTACAGAAGTGTCTAACAAGCAGTATCTCCTTTTTCAAAGGGGATCAGTACTAGGGAGGATCCCAGAGACACTTACCTTCCTAGGAAATTTCAGATATATGATTCTAGACCTGTCTAGTCTGTCTGGCATGGTAAAAAATAAGGAGGAGAGGACAATATGCAACGACAGGAAAGACAACACAGAAAAATAAAGAAAAAGTCACGCACCGCGCATTAGCGCGGCGTGCGATTTTGCCAGAGGCTTGCGGGAGAGCCTATTGCCTGCTGGCAAGCCCGGAAAGTCTGGGGGGAGAAGGAGAGCTAGGTGTTAACAAGAGAATGCAGGGGGTTCAAGAGAAAAAAAAAAAAAAAAA
Organism: Tupaia tana; assembly: GCA_026018925.1. Taxonomy (NCBI): domain Eukaryota; kingdom Metazoa; phylum Chordata; class Mammalia; order Scandentia; family Tupaiidae; genus Tupaia; species Tupaia tana. The sequence continues at coordinate 4,762,897 of JAKSZU010000020.1, read as the reverse complement.
AAAACCGCCTCAAGGAGATCCTGGCTACCTACCTAGAAGGTGGAGTCTGGGGCCTGGGGGTCTGGAAGTGGGGTGAGGGTCAGAGGTGACCCTCCCTCAGTATCCCTTGCTGGCCAGAGGCTTGCAGGAGAGCCTATTGCCTGCTGGCAAGCCCGGAAAGTCTGGGGGGAGAAGGAGAGCTAGGTGTTAACAAGAGAATGCAGGGGGTTCAAGAGAAAAAAAAAAACCGCCTCAAGGAGATCCTGGCTACCTACCTAGAAGGTGGAGTCTGGGACCTGGGGGTCTGGAAGTGGGGTGGGGGTCAGAGGTGACCCTCCCTCAGTATCCCTTGCTGGCCAGAGGCTTGCAGGAGAGCCTATTGCCTGCTGGCAAGCCCGGAAAGTCTGGGGGGAGAAGGAGAGCTAGGTGTTAACAAGAGAATGCAGGGGGTTCAAGAGAAAAGAAAAAAACCGCCTCAAGGAGATCCTGGCTACCTACCTAGAAGGTGGAGTCTGGGGCCTGGGGGTCTGGAAGTGGGGTGGGGGTCAGAGGTGACCCTCCCTCAGTATCCCTTGCTGGCCAGAGGCTTGCAGGAGAGCCTATTGCCTGCTGGCAAGCCCAGAAAGTCTAGAAGGTGGAGTCTGGGGCCTGGGGGTCTGGAAGTGGGGTGGGGGTCAGAGGTGACCCTCCCTCAGTATCCCTTGCTGGCCAGAGGCTTGCAGAAGAGCCTATTGCCTGCTGGCAAGCCCGGAAAGTCTGGGGGGAGAAGGAGAGCTAGGTGTTAACAAGAGAATGCAGGGGGTTCAAGAGAAAAAAAAAAAAAACCGCCTCAAGGAGATCCTGGCTACCTACCTAGAAGGTGGAGTCTGGGGCCTGGGGGTCTGGAAGTGGGGTGGGGGTCAGAGGTGACCCTCCCTCAGTATCCCTTGCTGGCCAGAGGCTTGCAGGAGAGCCTATTGCCTGCTGGCAAGCCCGGAAAGTCTAGAAGGTGGAGTCTGGGGCCTGGGGGTCTGGAAGTGGGGTGGGGGTCAGAGGTGACCCTCCCTCAGTATCCCTTGCTGGCCAGAGACTTGCAGGAGAGCCTATTGCCTGCCGGCAAGCCCAGAAAGTCTAGAAGGTGGAGTCTGGGGCCTGGGGGTCTGGAAGTGGGGTGGGGGTCAGAGGTGACCCTCCCTCAGTATCCCTTGCTGGCCAGAGGCTTGCAGGAGAGCCTATTGCCTGCTGGCAAGCCCGGAAAGTCTGGGGGGAGAAAAGTATTATTAATATTTTTAATCCATTCATTGGCTGAAGGCTGACAGTGATTACAAACTTGGCACTGGGGTCAGGAAGATTTTCATAAGTCTACGACATAGTTTTAGAGTCATGGACTTCTGGTAAGAAAACAACAAAATCACATGAGGTTAATATATGAAAAATCTAAGGGGGATCCAGTCCTACCGTAAAGACATTTCTTCAGTCAGTGGAACCTGAGCTTGTCAAGCTTTCTATGTTGTCAAGAAATTCTTCTTGGGAACCAGCAGTTAGTGTAATGGCTATGTCGCTGGACTCCCACATAGTCGACCGCGGTTCGCGTCCTGGACCCAGTGGCTTAAAACTCACGCCGGGCGCGTGTGCGTGCATGCCCAAGATCCCAAGAGGAGAATGGAGGAGAAGGGATTGTGGAGTGACCATCCCCCCTGGGGGGTGATTTCTCGCTTTCTGTCTCTATGTCTCTCTCTGTCTGTCTGGCGAGCGCACGCACCCTATAGCAAAAAAAAACTCTCCAAAATAAATAAATAAATAAATAAAAGAAATTCTTCTTTTCCAATGACTAATAACATAGTGTTTCCTCTTTGCCTATCCACTAGGTTGGATTTGGTGGTAAAATATTATCCAAGTGGATAAATTATTGTATCAAATTGGACTGGATGCCTTTACCATGCATCAGTTTTCTTGGTTGGTCACTTATTAACAATCATAGTCTTGACATTCTAAATATGCTGCCTGATTAGTAATTACTGGCAGCAGTGACTGATAGCACTTACGGGAATCTCTGCTTGCTGGGTGATTATGTAATACCTACACCTAGCTGCACAACTAGTCACAATATATCATGCTGTTCAGGCTGAAGAAAGTCCATGTTTACCAGACTGATGTCTTGACTCTTCATTCGCTTTTTCCACCTTTGTGCCTTCGCTCAATCTCTTTTCTCTTCCAATCATCTTTTCTCTACGATGATTTTTCTTGCCACATACCCCTTCTCCAAACTTGCTCAAATTCTAGACAACTTTTCAGAGTCAAGCGAAATGTCTCTCTTGACCATCATCAAGCCAAATTTTAAAAAAAAAATTGCTTCTAAATTCTCATTTTATTTTATTTTCTCTCTGGGTACGTTTTGCTTTATATCTTGCATGTCCCTTACTAATGCAATGCCTTCCACAGAGTAGGCACTAAGTGAGAGTTCATTAGAGGCATGAACCAATAACCTGCTACAACTAAGACTGCAATAGCTTACCGAAAATGTAGACATATCGTCTTTATGAAAACACTTTACTCCCTATGAGGAAATCCTGCTCTGTGTCCGACAGCCCTACTTGTTTACCTCCCACAGGGATTGGGAAGCAGACTATAGATAGAATGAATTCTAGAATTTCATCTCTGACTTGTCACTAAAATAGCTTGGCTTTGTCTCATCCCTTAGATATTGAAACAATGTCCTAAAGTAATGGCCATAGAGTTCATAATTAGGAGAACTTAAAAATGATGCCTTCGAGGTAGTGCTTTGGACTGAAGAAAGAACAAAGATTCTTATATGCATGCCCACAATCCAGAGTGGCGGCAGCTGGGAGTTGATCACTGCATCAAGACTCTGTTAGAGAGGTGGCTAGTGGTTGAGGAATCTGGATCCCACGTGGCTGACTCCCAACCCTAGAAGCTAGAAAACACACCAAGTACATGTGCGTGTGTGCCCCAAATCCCAATAGGACAGAAAAATGGAGAAAGGACTGAGGGGGTTGCTTCCTCCCTCTTTCTCTCTTTCTGTCTCTCTGTTTCTCCCTGGTGAGCACATATGATCTCTGGCAACTAAAAGAAAAAAAAACCCTGTTAAAGGTTCTCTCTTTCTTCTTCTCTCAGGAAATAAAGTAATAAATAAACTTTATTTGAAAGATCATCTTTACTTGCCACCTTTATGGATCTACTCATTTCTAAAATGAGAGTCCTTAAGGAACAAGAAGATAGCACAGCAGTGCAATTAGACCCAATAGGAAAGGTCCACTGTTCGAGTCCCAGGTCACCCCAGATAGCCACGACAGTGTCCATGATCCAATCCGGGTGAAGCTGGAGGTGAATTGTAATGTGAAGATCTTGTTAGAGATGCCGCCCTCTCTCTTGCTTTCTATCATTTTTCCTCATGGAAAAAATTAATTTAAAAAAAACTTTAAAAAAATAACCAGAATCCTAGAGGGCTGATATTACCAAGAGCTGGCTCAGAGTTAAACTTGGAGGGAGAATAAAGGATATTTGTATATACTCAGTATTCAAAGATTAAGGAATACTTTCACTTCTGTCAGATTGAGCAAAGTGGCATGCTTGTTAAGAAATATAAAAACCTCATTGGTTAGAGATGCATGCTGCAAAATGACATGATTTCTGGGATTTGCTTGAAATATTTAAGAGGGAAAAAAGGGAAAATGAAGAGAGATAGCAAGACTGGTAAAATGGTAACTCTAATTGATTAGTATATGGAAGCTTGTTATACTTTTCTCTACTTCTGTGCATTAAAACATTTCTACATTAAACAAGTTAAAAGAAACACTATTTTAAGACAATAGTTATACAGCTTATCTCCAAACAAGACTTTAGTCTGAAATGACAGAGAGGGAAAGAGAATTTTTATTATCTAGATCACCAGCCTGTGCCATCTGATTTAATCTAGATTATTCCAGATCACTGCTATATTTTGTGCTCTATGAAGTAAATCAGAAAGCTATGTGTGCACCATGACCTGAAAAAGCTATCTATGGTTTTAATTTCAAACACACTAAAAGTTATTTACATTGGTTATTCGTCAAGAGTTAAACCTTATCCCAATAGACCAGTTCTTTGGTATTTCGGAGGTGTAGGAAGAAAAGGTTACAGAAATAGCCTAAAGGTTAATAAATTTCATGGCAACATATCTGTTATAATCTGGGTAAGCATTAGTTATTTAGGATATCTGCTCTCATTCAGTTTAACTCTGAGCCATTAATTAAATTAAGTGTCTTTTATGGAAGTCAATTAATAACCCTATCCTCTCCATTCTTTTTTTTAATATATATATATATACACACACACACACACACACACATATATATATAGGACAGATGTGCCCATTGGAGAGATAGAGAGAGAGACAGAGAGACAGAAATGAAGAAATCCCCCCCCCCCAACAGGGGATGGTCACACCACAGTCCCTTTTCCTCCATTCTCCTTTTGGGATTTTGGATACGCATACATATGCCGAATGTGAATTTGAAGCCACCAGGTCCAGAACTTGAACCACAGCCGAGTATGTGGGAGTCCAGAGACAACCATTACACCATTGCTGGTCCCTCTCCATTCTTTTCTACAGGCAAAGATTAAAGAAATTCAGAGATTCTTTAGTTAGCTCAAATCAAAGTAGCCCAGATTTTAGGGCTAAGCAGATGGCATGGTGGTTATGGCGCTGCACTCCCACATAGCTGACTGCAGTTCAAGTACTGGACCCGGCGGCTTGCTTTCTCACTTTCTCTTTCTCTTCTCTTTCTCTCTGTCTCTCTGTCTTTCACTGGTGAGAATATATATCCTTTAGCAAATTAAAATAATAATCATTTAAAAAAAAAGAATTATCTAAGGCACCAAATGGGAGCAGTCTTAGTAAATGTCACTTGTTGCCTTTGCATATACCACCAAGGACTTGGCACTTCCCATACCTGAAGAACATTTTTTTCTTCATTGCTATTTTTTTTTCTGAGATAAGCATACATACCTAGAAAAAAACTGTACAGTTTTAATCCTAACTTCATCAAGTTTCAGATAGTAGAAGGACAGGAAGTAATTTTATTGACTACAAGAACTCGTTTGGCAGCATATTTCAGGAAAAGTAGCACTCAAAATTTTTACATTGCCTTAGTAAGCACTGTATCAGTTGCTAGTTGTTTGGTAAGAATTTTTACAGGGTTTGGAGACCTAATACTATTTCAGTAGGCTTTGAGAAGTAGAATTGACTAATCTAGATGGAAAGAAGGAACTTTGAAACTGGCAGCGGCCGACGTTCTCACATTCCTCTGAACGTTACACTACTGGGTCCAAATTCTTTGAGAAAGAATCATCTCATTCAGCACGTGCTAACTGTGTTTACAGAACTGAGATATGACTCATCACTACCTAGAAAAGGGCTTCATGGTTACATGATATTGGGAAAATTCTGGGTCAAACCAATTCCAAATGTTTCTCCTTTGGTGGGCTTTCTAGTACCTTTAATATGACAACAGGTACTGTGAATCTTTAAGAAGGGAAACACTGGGGAACCAGCAGTTAGCGTAATGGCTATGTCACTGGACTCCCACGTAGTCGACCACGGTTCGCGTCCCGGACCTGGTGGCTTAAAATTCACGCCGGGCGCGTGTACGTGCGTGCCCAAGATCCCGAGAGGAGAATGGAGGAGAAGGGATTGCGGCATGACCATCCCCCCTGGGGGGTGATTTCTCGCTTTCTGTCTCTCTCTCTCTCTCTGTCTGTCTGGCGAGCGCACACGCCCTATAGCGAAAATCTCTCCAAAAAAGAAAAAAAAAGAAGGGAAACACTGTAAAACCAGAGTAATGTTCAGATATCATCTTGTAGACCTGGCATCCAAAAATACACTGACGACTGTGGTCTGAAAATATACCCAAATACACACACACACACACACACACACACACACACTGAACATGAACATACTGGACAATATTTGTGCACCATTTTCCTCATTGGTATGAACAAGTCTAAAGGCAACTAAAATTGAGTGCCAGCAGGCCAGGAACCTTTCTTTTTCATTCAGAGAAAACAGGAGAAACTTTTTTGTTTTGTTTTATCCCAACAGCCATTAAGATTGTGAATTCTCAGCAGCTACCTCCTTTCTGCTCTAAAATTAGTAAATTGCAAATCTGTTAATACAAACCAAGAAACATAAAGAAGGAGAGGTCCTCCTTGCTGCTGTAGGAAATGATAATTAGGTAATGAACTTATATCGCCATGGCAAAAAAGTATCATGCTCTCTCCATGGGAGTTACTCCCCTGCTGCCACTATTTATTTTGGGGATACCAACCCTTCAGGCCAAGGATCATGTCTCCAAATAGTCTCAAATGTTCTACTGTGTGGAATACTAGAGCATTCAATGCTAGATTCTGTAGGGAGAAGTGACTTCTCAACTGTGGTTCTAAATTGGAGGTAAAGGATGAGAGTGATAAGTTAGCAAAGAACGTAAGTAAAAAGAAATTCAGAGGATTCCTCAAAGGAAGCTAGAATATTATCCTTTGACAATTATGTGTTTTTATGTAAATTAGGTCTGAGTAAAGACATTTAGTAGCCTAGACACACAGTGAAAGGTGCAGGGATAATACAAACAGCTGGTTATGCCTCTTACTCTCTTTTCTGTTTCTGAATAGGAATACCTGAGACTAGATGATTTATTTTAAAAAATAATTTTTTGGTTCTGGGGGGCTGGAAGGTCTAAAAGCATGAGGCTGAGATCGACCTGGCTTTTGGTCCTACATTACAACATGACCAACAGAAACAGAGGAAGCAGATGCCTTCAAAAAGAGAGAGAGAGATCTGTGGGCAGCCATCTCTTGTAACAGAAGAGATGTCATGGAAACAACCCATTCCTGTGAGAATGAACACTTACCTGTGAGATGGCATTAATCTATTCACAAGGATGTTTCTATGACCCGAGCACCACTCACTTGGCCCACCCCCTCTCCACCTTATACTGGGGAGCAAGCTCCTAGTACGGGAACCTCGGAGGGACAAACTATACCCAAACCATTGCAACCTCCATGAGAATAACTCTCTGTTCCCGAGATCTTTACACAAGGATCATGTCCTCCTATGATTTAAAAAATAATTTTTATTGTCTTTAAAGGTTAAAACTATGAACACTAAATGTGAACTACATTGATTCTATTCAGTAACAAATCTTACCAATTAATCTGGAAACCCTTTGAAACAGCCCAAGGATATACGAATAGATACACCCATATATTCATTGTAGAGGTCAAGGACAGGTCCTAACTACCAAATGGGCATCCTGGAGAGAGCAGGACTTTGGGCATTTTGTTTGTGATTGTGTGTATATACACATGTGTCTGTGTATCTTTTGTTTTGGATATACATACAACTCTAACATAAGCATTGTTTCAGTTCACGCCATCAACCTGAGAATTCATTTTCAGGAACATGTAAGATTAAAAAAAAGGATGACCTGTATAATGCTTCCATTTTGATTAACATACAAGGGGATTTCAAAAGTTCATGAAAAAAATGGAATTAATGTGTGAATTTATTTCATTGCAAAACCTATTTTGAAATCCATGCATAGTTTTTCATAATATGCATTTTCCAGGAATTTTTAAAAAACCTCTCATACAGTACCAGCTTCCAACTAATAAACTGATGAAAATGAAGTATGTCTCATTTATCTAAGACTAATGAGAAAAAACACTTCTATTCAATTACATATAAATTAACTTGAAAATATTCATTATTACAGATATCGTTTACAATTTTTAATTAATTGAAAAGTAATCATATTTGAGAAGGAATACTTGTGTCTTAGATCTGTAATATATACAGATAATGCCATTTTCTTGTCTGTGTGTGTTTATGTGACAAACTTTATCATGATGACTCCTTGATTATTCAAAATCCTATGCTTTTAAAAGTTTGTTATCTCTTAACTACTTTATTCAAATGTGCTGCTTCATGGGAGAAAGTGCATTTGACAGTTCTATTAAAAATTATGAATATTGTACTTGGGAAGAAAAGCTGAAATGCAACAGGTAGATTTCAGTACAGTAATATCAGTTCTTTAACAAGAGATTTTAGAAAAGTTACAAGCTATTTTTATGATGGAATATATAGTTTACAGATGCAAAACTTTAAAATGGACATCAATTTATATTGAATGTCACAGAATTTCATAAAAGAGAAGGTAGCTTGATATTTAAACTACATTCTAAAAAGATGGAATATGAAAGGAAACGAATTGACTTTGCTCTGTACACTTAGTGTAACACTAACTATGCTTACATATCAAATTATCAGGCTTTTAAGATGTCATTGGATAAAATGGAAAATTATCTATTGATGATAATAAGTATAGTAGGATCTTTGTCTGAACCCAATATATGTTTTATACAGAATGGGAATACAATGGGAAATTCCAGTTGGTATATCATAATGATACACGGTGATTAAATGTAAAAAAATAATAATAATTACTTAATATTTTAAGAAGACACCATTGTGTAGTCATTCAACTGACTTTTTTTCTCTTTAAACAGAGTTTACCATCACTCATTTTATTTACACATTCACTATTAGAATATTTAATTACTATACATGTATGCTTTACTCAACAAAAGATTTATAAAAGTTATTTATGCTATGTGAAAGTCATCTTAAGAATCTCCAGCATATTTGTTAACCAGCTTTAGATTTTTTCAATTTTTTTGTCTTTTTTTATTTCAATTTCTTTTATATATTCAATCACGTTATTTAGCTTGCAAAGTGAATATTCCATTATGTGTACATTTCTCACCAGTCTAGTTGACAATCCTATAAAGGTATCTTCAGCATATTTAAAATAGTTATAGACGAAAGAAAAAGCACCTTTATCAAAATATGGTCCTATGTGCCTTGCTTTACCAAATATCTGACTTTTCTGGAGGGTATTTCTGTAATTCAAAACTCTAGACACATGAGGAAAGTTAGGATGTTTTAAGAATAACCATAATTTTGGTTTTTTGTTCTCTCAACATTTGCTCTTGAAATCAAAATAGGCATATTATAGGGAACCAGCAGTTAGCGTAATGGCTATGTCGCTGGACTCCCACGTAGTCGACCGCGGTTCGCGTCTCGGACCCGGTGGCTTACAACTCACACCGGGCGCGTGTGCGTGCGTGCCCAAGATCCCGAGAGGAAAATGGAGGAGAAGGGATTGCGGCGTGACCATCCCCCCGGGGGGTGATTTCTCACTTTCTGTCTCTATGTCTCTTTCTGTCTGTCTGGCGAGCGCACGCGCCCTATAGCGAAAAAAAACCTCTCCAAAAAAAAAAAAAAAAAAAAAAAATAGGCATGTTATAAACACACCAGTAAATAGTACTTATTTAAATATATTATGGCACCAGTGATCCTCATTAAGCTTTTGAAAGTTAACAATTGCATATAGTTGTCAATTTGTTGTTTCATTTCATATTATAAAATATAATTTACTGTCATTTAAAAAATATTTTTAAAATTATTTTATCTTGCATTAGACTATGTCTGTATTTTCTTTTTTTAGAAAGTTTCTTTGAGGTTTAGGAATGTGATTTGTATATTTAAATTTTTTATGAACATAATTCATAGAAGTGTGTAAACTGGTCTTTAGTTAAATGGTTTTTAATTGAAAAATTTCTCTTGTTATTTACAATAAATTAACTTTTTGTGCTATTGGCATAATATGACCTTTACATTCATCGATATTTTAAGGTTTTTCTTTTTTTTTTAAGAGGTTTTTGCTATAGGGCACGTGTGCTCACCAGAAAGATAGAAAGAAACAGAGAGACAGAAAGTGAGAAATCACCCCCCAGGAGTGATGGCCATGCCGCAATCCCTTCTCCTCCATTCTCCTCTCAGGATTTTTGGTATGCATACGCACATGCCCAGCATGAGTTTAAGCCATGGGGTCCAAGACTCGAACCACGGTCGGCAACATGGGAATCCAGAGACATAGCCATTACGTGAACTGCTGGTCCTGAAAGAAAGCAATCCAAAAAAATCTCTTATTTGCAAGTTGGTGTGTGAAACAGTGCCTGAGAGACTACGGTGGCTTTTCTTTTTAATTGCCAGAGAATGCATGTGTTTGTCAGAGAGAGAGTCCCCAATGGGTTGTAGTTATACCACAACCCTTTTTCCCCCATTTCTCCTTCCTCATAGGGATTTTGAGCATGCATAAACATGTCCTTGGCATGTTTTTCAACCCATCAGAACTAGGATTTGAACTGTAGTCATTCATGTTAGATCCAGCTCCCAATGCACAGCGCTTAACCACTGTGCTATAGGAAAAGCGTTACAGTGGCTTTTAGCACCAAGCTAACTTGCATGAGCCCAAAAGTCTATGGAGCAACATTTTGAAAGGATTTAGGGTAAGATTAATGGAAACATTCGATAAAAATTTAAGCATACAGCCAAGATTGAATTAAGCTGTGCTTACCAGAAGTCATAAATTAGTGACAAATATGCACAAGGTTTTCTTTAAAAATATATATTACTAGAAAAAACCAAAGGGATTAGCAGTTAGCATAATGGCTATGTTGCTGGACTCCCATGTAGTTGACCGTGGTTTGAGTCCCGGACCTGGTGGCTTAAACTCACACTGAGCGTGTGTGCGTGCGTGCCCAGGATCCTGAGAGGAGAATGGAGGAGAAGGGATTGCGGCGTGGCCATCCTCCCCCTGGGGGGTGATTTCTCACTTTCTGTCTCTCTCTGTCTCTCTGTCTTTCTGGCGAGCGCACGCACCCTATAGCAAAAACCTCTCCCAAAAAAAGAAAAATATATATTACTTTAAATATTTTTCTTTTTAAAAGTTTTATTACATCACTTCTGTTTAAATAAGAATTTTTTTGAAAAAAATTAGAAAGTAAGAAAATGTATTAATCTCACTTTATCAAAGATTTTACGTGCAGAATATAATCAGGGTATCTCTTCACTATGCATTAGCAGCCTAACTAGTAGAATTGAAAGGTGTTTTAACCTCCTAAAAATAGAATTTGCAAATCAGAAATACTATTTCAAATATCCCAGCCTCTTTACGGATTTTTAACCAGGGTTCAGAACTGACTAGAAAAAAAGGCATACTCAGCTAATATCTGCAGCCTTCGATCAGAGATTCTATCTCATCATGATGCTAGGGTGGACAGGTAGTTATTTTTGTTGTTGTTGTTTTTGTTTTTGTTTTGTTTTGTTTTGTTTTTGAGAGGTTTTTCGCTATAGGGCGCGTGCGCTCGCCAGACAGACAGAGAGAGATATAGAGACAGAAAGCGAGAAATCACCCCCCAGAGGGGATGGTCACGCCGCAATCCCTTCTCCTCCAGTCTCCTCTCGGGATCTTGGGCACGCATGCACATGCACCCGGCGTGAGTTTTAAGCCACCGGGTCCGGGACATGAACTGCGGTCGACTATGTGGGAGTCCAGCGACATAGCCATTACGCTAACTGCTGGTTCCCCGACAGGTAGTTATTTTTAAAAAGTCAATGGAGACCAGTCTAGCATTGAACAATCATAGGCCTTTGTCTTCTTCATGCTCATGTATTCATTCATGAATTTTTGTGTTCCTCAGTCTCTCGCGGTTGTGCCTGTTCTCCAGGCAGCCGACCCAGCTTCTATCTGCTTCAGCCCACTGAAGTCTAAGTCCCAGGCTCAGCTCTTACACTATTGCTAATTAGATGGGCAATGGTTGCCAAGGCAACTACAACAGCCACTTGGGTGAAAACTTGAGAGTCAAGTCTAAGCCTATAAAACCCAAAGGAGCAAAAGGTCAGATGCCCTCCTACATGATGGAGGAACAGAGCTAAGGTTGAAGAATAGAGGATGGATTTTTGATAGGACCAGAGATAAATAAGATCCAGCCCTGACAAACATCTGGCTTATTTGGAGGGATGGTGATTGAGGAAAAGATCAAAAGCAGCCAGCAACCTCAAAGACCGCCTGAAACTTGACGTATTATTACAAATGGAAGCCTCAGCACATTATTCCTGCTGTCAAGGTGTTCTTAGGCTATTGTCCATTTGCTATCCCCCAAGCAGGGTATATCTACAAATAACCTCTTCAGAAGTCTTCTAGACTCATCACTTTGAGGAAAATACCTGGAAATCATAATAAAAAAGATAGAAATCGAATCTTTGTTTTGAGGGAGCAAACATCCTGATATGGATGAACTGGAAGTGAGTAATGCTTTTTTCTTCTTTCCTTGCCAAAAGACAGGTATTTGCTTAATTGGATAGAGACAGGAAAACCTTTCTCCATATATGGAATGGAACTCAAGCTACTTTTATCGGCAAAAAATAAATAAAGCTCTCATCAGATCATCTGTGGAGGTAATCCAGCATTGGAACAATAACACAGTCTCCCAGTGATTTTCCACAAAACTAGTGCAGTAAGTAGTGACATGCCATATACAGAGCTAGTTCAAGTGACTCCTCTGTACTAGAACTCCATGAAAGCTGCGGAAATGTAAGGACGGAAAAAAAGGTGAATGTGAACAAGTGTAAAAGAGTGGCATAGTAGAAAGCAATGGAAAGAGTGTGATACTTTGTTAGAATACTGAAGCCCTGAGTCTGACTGTTCTGTCCAGCCTGCCTCACTTTGTGGTCACATTTCATTTTTACACCCATAAAACTCCAATTAAACTAGATTTCTTGCACATACCCTTTGTTTATTTAGTATAGTTCATGTTAAAGCTATGTTGAAAGAATGAGTAATCGGATTAATGTGTAACTTGAATATCCTTTCTCTGTTGCTACCTTCTTCCTTCTATTGGGTTGTCAAAAAAGTCATGACGTATTTCTCTTTGTTTTTCTGTGCAAAACTGTGCCATGACTTTTCTGACAACCCAATATTATCTTTTTAATGTTTACCACTCATTTTTCACTTTTCATTACATTTATATATATAATGTATATATAATATGTATTATATATCACATATTATATATTTTAATATATACATTGTATATTATATATTTTATATATATAAAATTTCCTTCACCTTGCATGAGTTTGGAGGCCACTGTAGTATCAATGTTGTCTTAACATCAAATAATAATTAAAGAGGACTGTGGTTCATTTTTCATGTATACATATTCAACACGGCTTTGTTGTTTTAGTGAACAACTCAACCAATACAAAAAAGAGACCAAGTTTTTTTCCCCCCATAGTTTCTGGGCCATTCTTTCTGTTAAGAAAACATGTTTAATTAATTGTGTAATTCAACACATTTTTTTAAAAGGTAGACTCTGGAATTAGCCTGGTGTCCTTCTAATTTATAAATTTTAGGAAGTAGCTCCTCAATTAAATTTCAAACAAGGCTGGTGAAAAACGGTCCATGAGAGAAGTCAAAGAGGGGAAGAGAGTAGAATCAGTAGTTGGGCAATTAGCTCCTGACTTACTTAGAGTTTGAAAATGAATTAAGGGACCAGCAGTTAGCGTAATGGCTATGTCGCTGGACTCCCATGTAGTCGACCGTGGTTCGCGTCCCGGACCCAGTGGCTTAAAACTCACACTGGGTGCGTGTGCATGCATGCCCAAGATCCCGAGAGGAGAACGGAGGAGAAGGGATTGCGGCGTGACCATCCCCCCTGGGGGTGATTTCTCGCTTTCTATCTCTCTGTCTCTCTCTGTCTGACGAGCTCACGCACCCTATAGCAAAAAAAAAAAAAAAAAAAAAGAAAGAAAGAAAGAAAGAAAGAAAGAAAGAAAAAACTCTCCAAAAAAAAAAAAAGAATAAAGAGGGAACACATGAAAATATTAATAGAGAATATACTGAAATGTTAAAACCTCTTGTGGGGACCAGAGGTTGGCGTAATGGCTATGTTGCTGAACTCTCATGTATCCGACCACCGTTCGGACCAGTGGTTAAACTCATGTCAGGGGCGTGTGCATCCATACCCAAGATCAGAAAAAGAGAATGGAGGAGAAAGGATTGCTGCGTGGTCATCACCCCTGGGGGGTGATTTCTTATTTTCTGTCTCTCTGTCTCTCTCTGTCTTTCTGGCGAGCTCAAGTGCCCTATAGCAAACCCCCTCCCCCCAAAAAAGAAAACCTTCGTGTGAAAATATGAACTAGGGTCAACAGGCTATTGGACATGAAAAGAGCTTTTTTTTGATGTTTATCTTTCTAGATTTTGCAGAACAAGGACACTGAAACCTCGGGAAGTAATAAAATCTAGCTAAATTCACAATCATTTCCAGAATACCTGCCTCTTTAAATTTGAGATTTATTTAGCCTTAATTTTTTGAGATATACTTAATCAGATTAAAGTTTCATTTATTTATTTATTTATTTATTCATTTAGGCTAGAATATTTTCTTTTTTTATTTTACATTTATTCACTGAACATCATCACAGCATACAAAACAAAATTTTCCATCCAGAATACACTGAATAAAGGCTTAATCATGCATGTTATCATCAACAGATAATTTTCCATTTCTTGTTATATGTGTGTATATATATATATATATATATATATATACATACATACATATATATATACATATATTTTGATTCCCTATTTCTCACCCTCTGTCATTTCCCACCCTCCTCCCACACTGTCTCTAAAAACTGTATCTACAGTTGCTTTCCATTTCTTTTTTTTTTTTCTCCACATTTTGTTGATTCATAAAATATCTATATAGCTTCAGCTTGGTGCTACTTTATAGTATGTTCATTCTACGCAGAGTTTCATGCCTAAAATCAGACATGTGTTCACAGATGTGTATATATCAGCTGCACTTGCTATTGAAAGTATTCAGATTAGGCTAGAATATTTTCCAGGTGGCGATGCGTACTCACATTAGAAGACACATAATAATATCTGGCTGTTTCTTTTGCCAAGACCTCCGATGCTCCTTGCCTAACGTCATTATTTCTTTAGATCTGGTTCACCAATGTTGTAAACAGTTCCTTTTGAAATATTTTTTAATAAAAACATCTTTGCTTTATTCAGCTATGAAAATAATTCATGTTCATTATTTTAAAATGCAAGCACATACTTTGTTTTCCTTGGATTATGATCCCAGTTCCCTAAAATAACTACTCTAAAGCTTCGACTTATGTTCACATCATTTTGTTACACATGTACATATGTCCATTAAGTATGATAATATAGATAATTATTTTGTCATTTTCATTGTATAGTAAAACTATAGTACATGAATATCTATTTTTTTAATGACTACAGGTAATCCCATGAATGACAATGCCTGCTTCTCTGAAAGCTAGCTAATTTGATGGGAGAGAAAACACAATATGCTATTTAAGTTTCTTTGATTAAATAAATTAAGCATTTTAATATACTTATTGACCATTTATATTTCTCCTATAAATTATCTGCTTATTTTTCTATTGGGTTGTCCAAATTTTTCTCATTCATAGGAACATTTTTAAAAATAGCTCTTTTTTATTTTTTTAAATATTGTAAATTTTTTTGCCATTGTGGTGGATGAAAGTTGACCAAAAATTTTTTGCTAAAGAAGTGAGTTCTAGGGCCCAGATGATAGCACAGCAATGACGCGAATGAACCCGCATGGGGTGGCACTGGGTTTGTATCGTGAGCCTCCCGTAAACACACTAGGTGGATATGTATGCCTGTGATCCAAAGTTGGCTGAGGCTGGAGGTGAATCATTGTTTGAAAACCTGTTGGGAGAGATTCTCTCTCTCTCTCTCTCTCTCTCTCTCTCTTTCCCTGTTGGGAGAGATTCTCTCTCTCTCTCTCTCTCTCTCTGAAGAAATGAATAAATAAACCATTTTAAAAAGAAGAAAACTGCTTGGAGAACTTACTGATTCTAAGACTAGGGCAGGAAAAATACAAGAAAACCCTAGAGTATCTTATGGTGCTAGAAAATAAGGAAATTCTCAAAAATAAAGTTGTACGCTATCAAAGGGGCATGGTAGCCCAAAGCACATGCAATATATCAAATGGATGCCCTATCATTCCATTCAATTCTAACATTATCTACCTGGAGTTAGAATCAGACCTCACAGGGTGAGAGCTCGGTCCACAGATTGCCTCCCATAGATAACAGTGACAAGTAGCATGTTGTCACCTGTACTTCTGACTGGCTATAAATCGAGGCATCTGTAGCCCCCTTCTCAGGTTCCATGAACTTGCTACTATTGCTCACATAGCTTTAAAAACATATTTACAAGTTTATAATATTAATAAGGATTATTATAAAGCACAGGTGAATAAACAGTTGGAAGGATACATCAGATATGTGGGAAGAACTTGGAGATCCCTTGTCCTCTGAGTGTGCCACCCTCCAAGACCTTCCACGTGTTACGATATCAGAAAGCTCTCAGAACCCTGTCCTTTCAGATGTCCATAGAGGCTTCATTATGTAAACATGATTAATTACATCATTGGCCATTTATGATCAATTCAACCTTAAGCCCTCTTCACTCTCCTCTCCCCAAAACAAAATAAATAAATAAATAGATACATAAATGAATAAAGGATATTAGGGACTGGTGGAATCTAAATAAATCTTGTAATTTAGCTCATAGCAATTTAGTTCTAAGGTTAATCTCTTTCTTTTTTTATAGAGGTTTTTGCCTTAGGGTGTATGCAGTCACTGGAGAGAGAGACAGAGACAGTGACAGGGAAAGTGAGAAATCATCCCCCAGGAGAGATGGCCACGTCACAATCCCTTCTCCTCCATTCTCCTCCTGGGATCTTGGCGTGCACACACACACTCCTGGCATGAGTTTCAAGCCGCCAGATCCAAGACACAAACTGCGGTCAGCCATGCAAGAGACCGGAGACATAACCCCTATGCCGTCTGAGCCCTATAATTTAGTTTTAATAGTTGTCCTATGGTTACTTAAGATGTTAACAAAGAGAAACTGGGTTAAGAATTCACCGGACTATTTTTGCACTCTTCCATAAGTTAAATTGGTCTGAAAATAAAGATTTTTTTTTAAAAAATGTGATGAGCACATCTTGGAATTCCTAGGGCAGGAGGAGTGTAACACTGGGTAAAATTAGCACATACTAGCCATTAGGAAAGCAGTTTCAAGAAATTCATAGAAAAGACAGACATGATCTCATACCCAGAGTTCCTAAAGGAAAAGTGATTCAAGAGAATTAATGGACTCTAATAAAAATAGCAAAACCATCTGTGAAACTTCTGAATCACCTTCCTGCCTCATGCCTTTCCCCTGTAACCAATCGGTCACCTACTTCTATCAGTTCTAACCTCCCCCTCTCTTTTCCTCCACACCATACTAGTTAGAGTTTTTTTTTTTAATTTATTATCATCATAATCTCATTTATATTACATTGAATCGCATATAACTTTACAGTGTATTACATTGCTTTTTCAAAAGGGAATGCCATTATTAGCATTATTTTCATCTTCTCCCTGACTAATGGTTTCCACTCCACAAGTGTTCCAAAGTCTAACACATCCCAAACTGACGTCACCGAAGTGCTTTTTCTAAAAGAATTTAATCATTTCCCTCTTCTGTTCAAGAACTTTCAAGCTTATTCCATTTGGAACAAATCCAGATTCCTTAGCAAAACATACATTCCTCACCATTGAGCCACTCCTCAACTTCAGCTTTATCTATTCATTCTCCACAAAAACTATTCTATACTCCAACTGCAGGGCTAGTTAGAAAGCCCAGAATATATCCTCTACTCTTGCCTCTGTTTATGTTATTCATTCTACAAAGGGCGTCATGTTACCCAGCTTCCCTGTCCTGCAAAGTCTTAGTGATATTTTCTCCAGCGTCATTTCTGTCTCCGATTTCCCTAAATCTTCACCACCTCCCTATCCCACTCCCCTTTCCCTGCAAGTAGAATTAATTCTGTCCCTTGGCTACACTCCCCCAGGACCTAGTGAATACTGTGAATGACCATATACGACACCATACATGACTTGTGATACACAAGCTACAACATGATTTTTTTTAGCAGAGTGTAAACAGTTTGATGGCAAGGTTTCGGCCTAATAAACCTAGGAATCTCCAGCCCTAGATTAAGATCTCAATCTTAAGGGTCAGGTAACACCATTGGTTAAGTTTAAACTGAATTAAAATATTATCAAACCTGATACTCAAGGATTACAAAAGGAGCTGCAGTTAAAGAAATCTATATACCTATTCGATGTCTGCAGTAAGATATATAGCCCCAGCTAGGTGCTACTTTATAGGATGTTCATTCTACTCACTGAGGCTTATGCCTAAAGTTGGACTTGTGTTCATGGAAATGCTGTACACTCTGTGAATATTTATGAATATATACCAAATGAAATAGAATAAAATAAGGAAAAAAAGCAAACTATAAAACAAGCTATTATACGATGTAACATTTTGAGTATTAAATGCATATGTACTATATGTGTTCATGTGTGCATACATTTATCTAGGTAGGCAAAGGTATACTAAAATGTTAATAATATTTATCTTGATAATAATATTTATCATTTCAGTAAAGGGTTAGGACCTTTCTTTGTTTTTCTCTTTTTAGCTCATCTGTACTTTTTTGTTTTAAATAATTATTTATTTATTTCCATTTGTATTATTATTACTTTTTAATTTGACCAGAAAGAGACAGAGAGAGAGGAAGAGAAAGCGAGAAAGCAAGCCACCAGATCCAGGACTCGAACCGTAGTCAGCCATATGGGAATCCAGTGCCTTTAACCACCACGCCACTTGCCAGCCCCTCATCTGTACTTTCTTAAAGTTCTATCATGAATAGATGGCTTTTTGTCTTAAGAATTACATTTTCAACAAAGGAACAATGGATAATATATTTGATAAAACAACCCGTATTCAAAAGGAAGAACACATATCTCAACAAACAAGAATAACAGCCCAAAATTTACAAGAGGACGCTTAAAAGGTATATGCAGAAAATTTAGTTTTTAGGGTCAGCTGGTGGTGTGGTGGGGAAGGCGACTGGCTCCCATGTTGCTGACCATATGGTTCAAGTTCCAAACCCAGCAGCTTGAGAAAGGAGGGGAAATGAAGAAGGGATTGCTGCAAGTCTATCCTCCATGGGGGTTGCTTTCTCACTCACCCTCTCTCTTTCTCTGTCTCCCTCCAGTAAGTGTATGCACCCTATAGCAAATTAAAAAGGAAAGAAGAAAGTCTAGCTTTTTTTTTTTAAGAGAGATTTTTGCTATAGGGTGTGTGAGCTCTCCAGAAAGGCAGAAAGAGACAGAGACAGAAAGCGAGAAAGCACCCCCGAGCGGGATGGCCATGCTGGAATCCCTTCTCTTCCATTCCCCTCTCTGGAGTTTGGGCACACATGCACATGCGCCCAGCGTGAATTTCAAGCCAGCGGGTCCAGGACTTAAACTGCAGTCAAAAACATAGGAGTCCAGCAACGTAACCATTATGACAACTGCTTGGTCTTCCTAAATTTTAAATTGTAAAAGCCCTTTGGAAAAGCAGTTTAGAGAGGACTACTCCAATAATAAATTTGGTAAAATAAATACAAGGGTTTTTTTTGTTGTTTTGTTTTGTTTTAATGAATTGAGTAGCACTATTTCCAAAAGAGTAAACACTAACTTACATTACCTTAGTGGGATGTTTTTTCCAGAACAGGGAAAATAATGACCACTCCATCCTCAGGGGTTGATCCCATCTTATCTGCTCATTAGTCACCTTGTTTCATACAGCAGAACTTAGAATTGGGTATCCAGGAAACAGAATCACCTGAAAATCCTACATGTGGAAAATTGATAAAATTAGTGATCATCAGCCTAAAATAGGAAAACTATAGAAATTTCTTCTTAGTAGATCTTCATGCACTTCAGGGCATGTCATGAAAAGAGATTAGACACGAAATCATCCTTTCGTGGTTAATAAATTGATGATTGGGTGCTCATGCCATCGTGCGAGGTGGGCGTTCCTCAAGCCTTATTACAACATCATCACAGTACCCATCTGAGGTGGGGAAAGAAGAAAAGAAAAGCAAGGAGAGAAAGCAAATCAGGTCACAGATGCAGAAAAGGTGTGGGAGATCCAATAACCACTCAGTGTAAGGGAAAGTAAAACAAGTCAAAAATACACCGAACTCACAAAAGTCTGTACCCAAATGTCTACAGCAGCAATTTTTTTTTATAATTACCAAGACCTGAAGGTAACCAAAATGTCTTTCAGTTGGATAGATAAATTGTGGTCCAGACAAACAACATTATATTATTCAATGCTAAGAAGAAATGAGCTCTTAAGACATAAAAAAAATACAGCAAACTTAAATGCATATTGCTAACTGCAAGAACCCAATCTGAAAAGGTCGTGTACTATTTGATTCCAAGTATATATGACATTCTGGAAAAAGCAGTACTACGGAGACAGTAAAATGATCAGTGATCGCTAGAGGTTTGGCGAAAGGGAAGAATAAATAGCTGAAGCACAGAAGATGTCTAGGGCAGTGAAACACTTCTCATTCTGGGTTTTTGAAACACAAAGCTATTTTCCAGCAGTATCCCCAAATTCATGTTGCTATTTAGCAGTGCTCCTATGGGACACCAGAATTAATTTCTGTGCAAGCAGGGTTGTCTACACATCTCCTTTACCCAGATCTCCGTAAGTGGCAGTGAACACAGAAACTGCATGAGCTTTAGAGCCACACCTGCTAAGACATTTGGAAACAGGGTAACTTTGAACAGGTTACTTCTCCCAAGTTTAATCATATGTAAAAAGTGGAAAATACCTACCTCATTATCTAAAGATAAAATGGTAAGTCTCAGCAGAGTGTCTGGCACATGACAAAATGCTTTTGAAATACAGCTACTATTATCATTATTATTAAGGCTTGTCACTCCCTCCTCAACAACCTGCCAAATTACTTGTCAAACAATGCCAAGGGAAATATTTGAGCCTGTTCTAGCCCCAGGAAAGTGAGAAGGAGCTATGGAAACCACCCTGTCAGGGTTGCTGGAACCCTTGGGACTGAGTGATCCAGCTATGCCCACAGGAAAATCTACATAAATTTTAATGACCTGCCCAATATTACAAAACACTGCAAGCTCCTTTCCAAATTGACTGAGAAGTTATCTCTGGAAGTGAATTTGTAAACTTTCCTCTAAGGACACTGAATTTGTAAAAATATCATCTGCCTCTTCAAAGTGGTGCAAGAATCTCAGCAAGTATGTCTGGGTTAACTTAAAAGTGCCCAGACTAATTGCCCCCCAAAAATTCTCTAGTGATCAGTGAATATCTAGGGTATGCCATAGACAGACAACTACCTACATTGCATGATTCATCTGGTATGGAGTGGGGTAGGAACTTCAATTTCGTCTTGGCTATATACAACTAAATATATGTAAGTAGAAAGGAACCACAAAAGAAGGGTTAACTAAATTGTGAATGCTTTGTTTGTATAACAGTGACACTCTTTCTCAAACTGGATTTTTGAGACAAATGCAATTTTTCAGCAGCATCCTAAAATTCAGTGTTTTGGGATTCATTTAGCAGCATTCCTATGGGATTGTTTGTCACTTCCTCCTCAACAACCTGCCAAATTATTTGTCATGCAATGCCAAGAGATATACTGAGGCTGTTCTAGCCCCAGGAAAGCGAGAAGTTGTGGAAACCACCCTGTAGGGGTAGCTGGGAGAGCATCCAGCGCCCAAGATGCTCCTCTCTCTACCTCTGTTGCTACCCCTAATAACAAAAGTTGTTGGAAACATTGAGGAGAGCAAGTTACCTTTCTAAACACACATCAAAAAACAAGGGGAAGTAGGGTTATAGTCCTGTTGAGAATAAAATAGAAAAGAGGCAAAAGTTAGATAGAGAGACTTAGATCAAAGGGTTGTGGATGGTGTGCCCAGTGAAATGCATTTGAGGAAGCTCAAGTTTCCAGGGGAGCAGAAAGAATTACCAGCTGAGGCTAGTCAACAACTTGAGGTAACAGACAGCAACCATCTTGGATTTTGTAAGAAAATTAGCACATTGCCTGGATCCTAGCAAAACCAACACATGTGACTTTGTAGAATATACATTTGAGAATATGGTCCACAGATCAAAAATCCTGTCCATAAAGTGAAAGATTTGAGGATGAAAGAAATTATACTCTTTTCTAAGACAAAGCTCGGAAACTCAGTGAACCACACATGCTTAAGTTTCTATTGCCACGTTAGGGAAGATGAAGAGAGTAGACTAATCATTACAGACTGTCAGATTGTGGGAGTTCGGATAGAAGGGTTTGATTTGTGGGAACTAGTGGTAACTCGTGGGATGGTACTATGGGTTTAAGATGGGCCTATTGTGAGAGTCACACAAAAATCCCTGATGGTGTTGAAGAAAATGAAGAATAGGTTGGCAAGAAATCCATTTGTTGTGTGCCAGTGATATCAGTAAGGAGAAAACTAAAGTTTGAGAAAGAACCATGAACAATGACCTCAACTAATAATAAAGACTTATGTTTATGAGGGGATGAATAGGAGAGCATGAGCCCAAAATGAAGACCGTTGCTCTGAGTTATTTCCAGTTGGACTCACCTTTGAATTCTAGAGCGAGGAGGAAGGCTGCAAACAAAATATGAAACAGGGATTTAAAACTCAGAAAGGGGGCCAGCAGGTGGCGCGCTGTTTAAGGGAACTGGACTCCCACGTGGCGGACCACAGTTTGAGTTCCAGACCTGGCAGCTTGCTTTCTCTTTCCCTCTCTCTCTTTCTCTCTCTGTCCCTCTCTGGTCAAATTAAAATAAACAAATAAAATTTTAAAAGCTAAATAAAATAATTCTTTTAAAAAGAAGAAAAGAAAAAAATCTCAGAAAGACAGCCTGGAGGCCTTGCTCCCAGATTGTAGTACAACAGAGAAAGGGAATTATTCCCCCCCACACCAGTGGCTTTTCAAGGATTCCAGAAGTCATCCGTGCCTATAGGGAATGAAAGAGTCCGACAGGGGTGACCCACAACAGTTGAGTAGCTTGAGAATACATATGAAATGATCTCTGTGTGTAAAAAAATATTCAGGGGCATTTTGTCAGGAATCAAGGTTCTGTGAGAACAGGAAGGTCAGAGTCAGTATAATTGGCACTGTTCCTGTTGTAATGAGACAATGCCATGTTCTTGTTAATCATGTGAGCTTGGGAATAAAATGATCTACTTTTAAATGCAGGTTCCATGTGGGGACCAGCAGTTAGCGTAATGGCTATGTCGCTGGACTCCCATGTAGTTGACCACAGTTCATGTCTCAGACCCGGTGGCTTAAAACTCATGCCAGGCACATGTGTGTGAGTACCCAAGATCCCAGGAGGAGAATGGAGGAGAACGGATTGTGGTGTGGCCATCCCCCCCCCCGGGGGGTGATTTCTTGCTTTCTGTCTCTCTGTCTCTCTCTGTCTGGCGAGCAAGCACGCCCTATAGCAAAAACCTCTCCAAAAAAAGAAAAAGAAAAAAAAAAAGAAATTCAGGTTCCATGTTAACTAACTGTGTGAACTTGTGCAGATGATTCGCTAACATCTCTAGAGCTCAGCTTTCACATCTACAAAATAGGCATAATCTAGGACTTAACTCAGAGTGGTTGTGAGGATTAATTCAATAAAGACCTTGAAAGACTCCCTAGCATATAAAATTCGCTCAACAGATATTAAATTTGTTACTGTTTTGTTTTGATTTGTTTCCTAATATGTATGATCACTGACTGGTGACACATAAGAAAACATGCGAAAGAAAGAATATCTTTACCTGTAACAAAAAGTAATTTTATCATCAACATCAAACCCACTTCCCTCAATAAGATTTGAGGGAGCTTCTAAACTTCTGCTGGGGCTCATTGATTTATATACAGAAACCTCCAGTTCTAAAAATTAAAGGAAGTTTACAGTGAGATGTAGTACCTATTAAATATTCAAGGAGGTAGAAATAAATTATGATGGTAACAGAAAATGGAATCAAATTGCACTATAAAACTATATAATAAAAATGTATACCTAGGCTAGCTAGTTACATATAGAAAGGTTAAAGATCCTCAAAAAGAGATAGAATCCTGTTTTGGTATGCCCTCTGGCTAGTAAGACTAACACAGATACAGTTCATTGGTATTAAGGTTAGCCTCCTTATATTTTTCAGTGCACAATTTTGATAGAGCCAAGCATAGAACCACTCTCTCTGTACACAGCCCATGCACAAAAGCCTATCAGAGGATACCAGAAGAGTAAAGTAATGAACTTCAATCTGTTTTCCTGCCTCAGTAAAATCCTATATAACCAAGTCATTGGACCAATTTAAATATGGAACCCCATGGAATGAAAAGCTAAAAAAAAAAAAAAAAAAAAAAAAAAAAAAAAAAGTAAATAGTATTAATATGCATCAGCAGAGTTGAATATATTCATATTTCTTAAATACTCGGCACCATTTAGGGATTGTTTAGCAACTGCTTAACAGAAGTCACCTTATAAAGAAAATACATTCTAAAATTGAATGATGCAGGTAGTTTATCACGCAAGCAATTTGTCCATAGTTGGAAATTGTTAGATTGGTAAAACTAGTGTAAGTTTTCACAGTCGTGGGACCAACAGATGGCATAATGGTTACATCACTGGACTCCATGTAGTAGACCGCAGTTCAAGTCGCAGACCCAGAGGCTTAAAACTCAGACTGGGTGCATGTGCATGCATGCCCAAAATTCTGAAAGGAGAATGGAGGAGGAGGGATTTTAGTGTGGCCATCTCCCCTGGGGGATGATTTCTCGCTTTCTGTCTCTCTGTCTTTCTGGCAAGCACACATGTCCTAGTGCAAAAATCTCTTTCTTAAAAAACAAAAAAGAAAAGAAAAGAAAAAGATTTGTCCATCATAAAATGTTATTGATATTCCTCTCTAAACCTGAAATAAAGCACTATTATTTAAAATTTGAAGAAAAAGAATGAAAGCATGAAGCTTAATTTTCCCCACTTTTAGAAGATGCAATAAATCAGGCTTAGGAATATCAAAAAGATGAAACACTAAGGAGACAAAAATTCCTACTGAATTTTATATAGGATGAATTTTATGTACATTGCCCAATGGATCTTAATTCAAAAGTCAAATCAAATGCTATCACAAAGTGATTGGGAACACATTGGCAACCAATAACATTAATAACCATATTAGACCTTCTCTTAGCCTATTCACCGAGACCTTCTCTTAGCCTGAATTACTGAAGTTTAGTAGTTCAGCCAGCATGGCTAGACATCCATTCTCTAGCCTCCCACAAAGTATGTGGAAGAACATAGACACAATACACTGTCCCTGTTATTACCCTCAAGCAGATATTATTCTGAGTTTCTTTATCCATGGTGGCAGCTCCATTCTTTTAGAGTCCTTACATCAAGTTCGACTCCTTCCTTTGCCTTCTGTTCTGCTCTCCATCATCTTTCTGTCCCAGCTCTGTTTCTTGTATGAATCTATGTTCTTCCATAACCTTTCACCTGGATGACTATAATGCCCAGCTGAGTACCTGACTTCCAGTTCACCTTCCACATAACTCTTGTCATGTACCGAAACCACGGTGACCTAGAAGTCTAGCTTTCTTAAAAGGAGCAGGTGAGTTTCTTTTCCATTTTAAAACAGAAAAAAGGAGTGGCTTGTTGATTTTTAAAGAGGCCTTTGCTCAGGTTCTGAAAGAACCACAAATAGTTACATGTCATTTAACACCCCCATCTTGATCATGTCACTACATCTCTGTGGACAAACTTATGAAACCCCAACCAGGAGCCAACTCAACATGAGTAATGGTATGGTGACTCAGACAAGAACGAAATGTCTCTGAAGGAAAACAGGGTGCTCCAACCACAGGAAATCAGAGGCAGGAATCGCCAGGAGAGCCAAAAAGGCAGCCTTGAAGCAGCACATCTGACAACAACCAGAAAACGGCCTCGGGTTGTGATTCAATTAAACTAGTGGCTCTCCTTTGAGTAAAGTCCAGAGTCCAAAATACACTGTCTTCCCCAATCTCCCTAAATAAGCTTACCCTGTGAGATAGACTGCCTAAACTACTCTTTGGGATAGAAATTTCCTAAGCTTCTGTTTTGTTCTGTGAGAGGATTATCCACCCATTGAAGGATTTTCAGCTTTTAGGATGTAGTTTGTGGCATAGACTACTAGCTCACAAACCAATTTTCATTTTTTTCTCTTCTTTCTTACCGACAGAATCCACATTTTAGAGGGCCCACTAATGTTTCCAGATAAAACCGGCGTTACAGATAGCAGTAGCCCAGCTTTCTTACAGATAACTATTACTATTTGACATAGTTTTGGTCCATAAAATGGAAACAGACGTCATTGGGTAGGGTTTCTGAAAGAGTCCTTAAAAGACTTAGTAGTCTTATACCTTTTTATTCATTCTGATTTTACTTTCTTTTATCTGACATGCAGATACAAAGACTAGAAATGCAACTATAGATGAAATGTTTGTGTCCTCCCCAAATTTTACATGTTAAACTTCTAACCTGCAGTGTAATATTTGGAGTTGGAGCCTTCTAGAGATAATAAGGATTAGGTGAAGTCACAGAGGGTGGGAATCTTCAAGAGAGGATTAGTGTTTTTGTAATAAAAGACACCAGAGAGCTCTTTTTTATGCATGAGCACACAGAAAGGGGAGGTCATGTGACCACAGGGTGAGCTAGCAGCCTCCTCAAAGCTAAGAAAAGAGGCCTCAGAATGAAACCTAACTTACTACATTTTGATCATGAATTTTTCCAGTCTTTAAAACAATGAGAAATAGATTTCTAGTATTTAAGATACCAGTCTATGGTATTTTGTTATGGCAGCATGAGCTGACAAAAAAAAAAAGAAGACTTCTGCATCCTGAAGAAGATCATTACTATTTCTGATGCCCCATGTTTACATAACAACAATATTCACATCAAAATAATTTATCTGGGCCCAGCAGTTAGCGTAATGGCTATGTCGTTGGATTCCCATGTAGTCGACCACAGTTCGAGTCCTGGACCCAGTGGCTTAAAACTCACGCCGGGTGTGTGTGCATGTGTGCCCAAGATCCTGAGAGGAGAATGGAGGAGAAGGGATTGCGGCGTGGCCATCCCCCCCGGGGGGTGATTTCTCGCTTTCTATCTCTCTCTGTCTTCCTGGTGAGCGCACACGCCCTACAGCAAAAACCTCTCAAAAAAAAAAAAAAAAAAAGAAAAAACGAATAATTAATTTATCTTTCTGAGCCTAGTTGAAGCTAATACATCAACAGGATCAACACTGTTCACATTTCAAAATGTTTTCATTAATTATATTGACTACCACCCCATCACTGCATACAGGACTCGAGAACACAGCTCATGATTTTTTTCTCTTTTTTCTTCAAAAATTGGGGTAGTTAGTTATCTAAACAAGCAATGCCCAAATGTGTCCTATAGATGAACAGGAAGGGAGAGATTCCAAAACCCTCAATTTTTTTTGGTGAATTTTTAAAATTATTATTATTATTATTTTATTCTCTTTTTCTAAAAACATTCCATCACTATACATCATTTGGCTTATAAAGAGAATTTACCTAACATGAACTACTTCTCAGACCAGTCCAGTTGAGAACACTACACATGTTATCATCCACAAGCAGTAAACCATTTCTGTGTCCCACAAATGTCATGCCTCTCTATTTTTCTCCCCTGCTTCCCTTCTCTATACTCTCCCTTTCTCTCCCTCACCCCTGTTCCACAATGTCTTCAGTATCCATAGCTATTCTTACTGCTTTTATGCCCTCCAATATTTCAATCTACCAGAGAGTGTAGATATTCAGAATATATTAAGTGGATACATACAATATCTTTCTTTTATAGCCTGGTTTCCTTCACTTTGCAATAAATCTGCCATATCCAACCACATTCTACAAATGCCAGGCTGAGTTGTATTTCATAAAGTATATGTGCCACACTTTTTTAATCCATTCATCTGTTTGCAGACTTATGGGTTGGTTCCACATCTAAATTTTTATTTGATATGCAAATTATCTATATTTTTAATTTTTTTATGTATGGGACCAGCAATTGATGTAATGGCTATGTTGCTGGACTCCCATGTAGTCGACCACAGTTCGAGTACTGGACCTGGTGGCTTAAACTCACGCCAGGCATATGTGTGTGCATGCCCAAGATCCCGAGAGGAGAATGGAGGAGAAAGAATTACAGTGTGGCCATCCCCCCTGGGGGAGGGGGGTGATTTCTCACTTTCTGTCTCTCTGTCTCTCTCTTTCTGGCGAATGCATGTGCCCTAAAGCAAAAACCTCTCCCTCCCCCCCAAAAAAAATTATGTGAACTATCAGTTGTCACCTGTTTAGTAACTTTATAAATTATTAAATCTTTTTTTAATTCAAAACTTGTAATGTGGTAATAAGCCCTATTATCTAGAACTCTTCTACCTTAAAATTATTGTCGACATTCAGATTTGGTTAACTCTTAGTGACAACCTAAGACCTAAAGGTAGGAGAAGGGCTTTAGAAGTTCTCTTATAATAGCTGGTAGTTGGTGTCTGTCTGGGACTTTAGAGTTTACAGTCCTTTCTCATGTTTTAACATCTTACTCTTGCTATATTCCCCTTTAAGTAGAAGTAGTCATTCTAATTATTCATATGGATAAGTTGAAGCTTTGATTAAAAAAATGGGAAAATTGTATATCTTTGTAGTCATAAAATCAACATAATTTCAAATAAGAATAAAAAATTGTTTTGCCAAAAAGGTAAATGACAAAAGCAATATTGTTGAGGGGCAAGAGAAAGAGCCGTTTTTATGCAGTGCTAATTGCAATATAAACTGGTATAACTCTTTAGTGAAACTACACATCAGAAATCTCAATATGCCCATGTCTTTCATCTGTAACCTCACTTCTAGGACCCTTTCGGGGGGGGGGGGGGGGTGCTTAAATGTCTAGCTGTAAGAAAAAAATGTAATTGAGTTCTCTGCATGTTCTTATTATCAGTTCCTTATCTGAGGCATGGTTTGCAAATATATTCTCCCATTCTGAGAGTTGTCTCCTCACTGAAATTGTTTCTTATACCATGCAGAAGCTTTTCAAACTGATGTAATCCAATTTCTCCATTTTTGAGATTATTACCTGTGCTTTGGTGGTCTTATTTAAAGTCTGCCAACTCCTGTGTCTCCAAGAGTTTGCCCTATGTTTTCTACCATAGTTTTATAGTTTGAGATTTTATGTTGAGATCTTTGATCCATTTTGAGTTGATTTTTATTAATGATGAGAGACAAGGATCTAACTTCATTTTTCCATAGATGGATATCCAGTTTTCCAGCACCATTTGTTAAGAGAATCTTTTTTACTCCACTGGATTAACTTGTGCCCTTTGTCAAAAAAACAGTTGGCTGTAAATTTGTGTGTTTATTTCTGGGTTCTCTATTCTGTTCCATTAGTCTACATGCCTGTTTTTGTGCCAGTGTCATGCTGTTTTGGTTATCACAGCTTTGTAATATATTTTAGTGTCCAGGAGTGAGATGCCTCCTACTTTATTCTTTTTGTAGTGCTGTTTTGGTGATATAGGGCCTTTTATGATTCCAGACAAGTTTTATGATTGATTTTTCTATTTCTGTGAAGAATGTCTTTGGCAATTTGATTGGGATTGAATTAAATTTATAGATTAATTTGGGTAGAATTGATACTTTTTATATTAATTCTTCTAATCCAGTGTAAAATTATGTGTAAAGGAAGATTTGTATGGTAATATCTTTGCCTGAACTAAGATGCAGTCTATGGGAAGATTTCTTCATACTGGGAAGATTTTTTTTTGTATCTGCAAAGATGTACAACGATAAAGTGTAAATAAAACAACATGGTGGAAAATATAGTTGAATAAGTAAGCCATTATATAGTTTGCACTCAATAAAACGATAATGCAAATTGAATAACAACACAGAAAAATCTTAATGATAATATTTGAAAAACAATTTGAAGTTTAACTTCAGCAATTTCATTTTGTGAGCTCAGGTAAGCTCTTAACCTCTCCAATAAAATACTACAAGAGTTTGTTGGATGGGTTAAGTGAAAACAGGTCAATTAGAACTTAATGTGCGTAAGAAACCCAATTCATAATACATTACAAAGCTTCCCACCACCCCATCTTCCCCTACTTTTTATTCCAACTTTGATCTACTTTGGTGACAAACAGTGACCTAGGGTTTTCTCTAAAAATAATGTCACTAAAATAACCTAGCAAAGATAATCTCATTTAAAGACAGGTTCCCATGAATGAAAAGACCCAGGCCACCTGAAATTAAACTAATTGCCCCTATTGAGCCGATTAGTGCCAAAGATTAAAGCAATATATTCTTAGCCATTATTATAAACACATGAGAAGCATGCAGAATATGATAGATTAAGATGAATCAACAAATTTACTCTACTATTTGTTAAGATGTCTCTACAAATTATGGACAATAAAAAAGCAATTTCTCCCCTTGAGTTAACAAAAACCAACCAGAAAATTAACCGTTGAAAATGTACATAAAACTAAAGGTGAATTATCTAAATTGAAAAGTGATTAAATTCAAAATAATTTAAGTAGAATAAAAGGACCAACTTCTAGAGACAATACCTCAATAAAACTTTCCATGTTGCTTTTAAAGCTAAAGATGTGTGATCTGTGTCTTCAATTGAATGATGTAAAGGGAGCACGCTGGATGTTAGCAATGTTTATTTGGGGTAACATTACTTCTGATCTAAAAGTACTGATTAAAAAGTAGAACTATGACCCTACATTTATGGTGTTATCATTTTTAACCTTAAAGACCAGAAAGCATACAGGTTAAACAATCTATGACAAATCATGACCTGTGATACACAAAAGTACAGCAGCTGTCACCAAACCACAGAGGTCCTAGTTGGTGAAAACAAAAATGACTGCATGTTCTCCTCCCACTCCAGTGCTCCAACAGAGATGAGACTTCTTTTTTATTAAAGAGATTCTCATTCTTCCTATTATGACACAGTAACTTGATTGTGTAATAGCATCCCTAACAGTGAAGTCAGCCTGATTTTGTTTTGGTTTCTAAGGGGTGTGTTTGTTTATTCATTCTAACCAAAGACAGTGCATACTTGCTTTGAGTTTTACCACTGAATGTGGGGTGCTCAGTTTATTTTTAAATTTGTAGACTTATTAGGACCATCAGATAGTGTAATGGCTATGTCACTGACTCCACATAGTTGACCACGGTTCAAGTCCCAGATATAGCAGCTTAAAACTTGTACCAGGTGCATGTACATACATGCTCAAAATTTCAAGAGGAGAAGGGATTGCAGTGCCCATGTGAGAAAGAAAGAAAGCAACCCAAATCAGGTGTGATTGTGCCACAATCCCTTCTCTTCTATCCTTTCTCTATCCTGTCAAGATCCTGGGAACGTGTACATGTGTGCCCAGGAGGAGAATGGAAGAGAAGGGAATGTGGTGTGTCCATTCCCCCCCCCCAGGGGGAAAGAGGTATGATTTCTCACTTTTTATCTCACAATTTCCACCTTTCTCTCTTTCCTGGCAAGCACACATGTCCTAAGGCAAAAGTCTTAAAAAATAAAAAAGAAAGAGAAGAAAAGAAAGGAAAAAAATGATTCAATATTTCAAGGCCAAGAATTTCAATGACTTAATATGGCCAAGATTGAAAAAAAATTACACACATGCATGTCAATGATGACTATATTTTTCTAGACAAAAAGTGAAGCAAATAGTATGACGAGCATGACAGAATATTTGACATTGGAACCATTTTTAAAAACTTAGAAAGATAATCACCCTACAATCATCTTCTTATTGCTCATTCTTAAATACCCTACCCATCCATAAAGTTCACTAAATGGCTAAATGACATTGTAATGGTCAATATTGATTATAAAAATTTTTAGTAATAAAACTAATAACTCTAACAATTGTAGAACATTTATTACCTGCTATACATAACTGTTTCTTACCAGCAGTCTATAATTTAATCCTCTTTACTATTCATGAATGAGATATTATCAATCCAATTTTATAAATAATGACACTGAAATTTAAATAACATCTAGTGTATTCATTTCCTGGGACTGCCATAACAAATTACCACAAACTGGGTGGTTTTAAACGGCAGAATTTATTGTCTCATAATTAAAGAGCCTAAAAGTGTGACATCAAGGTATTGGCAAGGTTGGTTTCTTCTAGAGTCAATAAGAAAGACTGTTCCATATCACTCTTCTAGTTTCTGGTGGTTGCTGGCAATCCTTGGTTCACAGCTGGTGGCATTCCAATCTGTACCTTCACCTTCACATGGGCTTCTCCTGAGTACCTGTATGTGTCCAGATTTCCTTTTTCTTCTATGAATTCTAGTCATATTGTAGTTCTTATCCAGTATGACCTGATCTTAACTTGATTATATCTATAAAGATCCCATCTCCAAATGAAGTCACATTCACAGATTGCGGTCAGACAGGAATGTTTGGGGAACACTATTCAATAAGTACATATGCCCTGGCACTGGGAAGAACTAAAACTACTGAATTTTCCAATTTATCTTACTGAGCTCTTTCAGATGAAACCTACTGTGCAGTATATGCAGCTATAAAGACTATGGATGAAGGGGAAAACTCCAAAGTTTTAAGAGCTTTATGATAAGAAAGAGAAAAGGAAGGAAGAAAGGAAGGAAGGAAGGAAGGAAGGAAGGAAGGAAGGAAGGAAAGAAAGAAAGAAAGAAAGAAAGAAAGAAAGAAAGAAAGAAAGAAAGAAAGAAAGAAAGAGAGAGAGAGAGAGAGAGAGAGAGAGAGAGAGAGAGAAAGAAAGAAAAGAAAGAAAGAAAGAAAGAAAGAAAGAAAGAAAGAAAGAAAGAGAGAGAGAGAAAGAAAGAAGAGAAAGAGAGAGAGAGAAAGAAAAAGGGGGAGGGAAAGAAAAAGAGAGGAGAGGAGGGGAGGGGAGGAGAGGAGACTGGAGGAGAGCAGAGAAGATGTTTCAGGGCCAGCAGATGGCATAGTGGTTACATATCTGGACTCCTACATGGTCGACCCTGGTTCAAGTTCCAGACTCAGTGGTTTGAAAAGTACACCAGCCATGTGAGGGGAAGGGTGGGGACTGGTGGAGAAGGGAGGGGAGGGGAGGGGAGAGGCAGGAAAACAGGGGAGAGGAGGGGAGGGGAGGGGGAATAATTTTTTTTTAAATGTATCCGTGAATGAAACAGACAAAATGCCTTGCTCATGGAGAGCTTGCATTCTAGCTGATCTCTTATCTTCACACAGGGCCCCATGTCTAACACTAAGTAGGTACCCAGGGGCTAGATGGTGGCACAGAGCTAAAACGTCATGCTCTCACCACATGGGAAGGTTCCCAGTTCACGTCTGTAGACAGCCCTGAGTATGCCGGGCATGTGTGTTCATGATCTGGGGCAGCTAAGGCTTGAGGTGGGTCACAACATCAAGATCCTGTTAGAAGTTCTGTCCCTCTGTCTTCCTCTGTTTCTCTCATATGAAAGAATAAATAATTTCTTAAAAAAGTAGGTATTCAGCAAATGCCTTGGAGAATTGAATTCAACTGAATCCAAGCTGGTTCTAAGGATTGTGTATAATGTAGAGCAGACCCTTATTAAAATTTTAATATATCAATGTGTTGAAATGTAGAATTGAATAGAAAAGGAAACATTTTATCATATATTCATGTACTTCCTAATATGTGCCAAGCATGGGAAGTAAAAATGTAAATAAGATAAAACCCCTGTCTTCAGAAAACTTAATGTTTAGTAGGGGAGATAAGTAAGCAGATCATTTCAGTACTATGTGGTAAGTAATTAAATAAAAGTACTTCTAAGTCCACAAAAGATGGCCTTAACTCTGACAGAAAACATTTTCAAGAAACAATGCTTGAGCCAATTCTTAAAAGATAATTAAGAGTTTAATGTTTACTGTACACTGTTGACATAGAGAAGATATGCAATCAACCTTAATGTCATCAACAGACGAATGAATAAAGAAAACATGATACACACACACGTATATATACACACATAAACAATGAAATGCTATCCTTGAGGTAAGCATGAAGGACATTAACTTAAATACAATAAGTCAGGCATAGAAAGAGAAATATGGAATATTCTCATTCTTCTATGGAAATGGAAGAAGATGACATCATAGAAGTAGAGAAATGACGGCTGACTGTTAGAGACTGGCAAGGGTGGGGAAGGCAGGAATAGAGACATATTAGTTAATTAAAATAAAGTTACAGCTTTAAAATAGATATGAGGGCGGAATTGCCATCTTCCAGTAATTAACCAAAATGACGAACACAAAGGGAAAGAGGAGAGGCACCCGATATATGTTCTCTAGGCCTTTTAGAAAACATGGAGTTGTTCCTTTGGCAACATATATGCGAATCTACAAGAAAGGTGATATTGTAGACATTAAGGGAATGGGTACTGTTCAAAAAGGAATGCCCCACAAATGTTACCATGGCAAAACTGGAAGAGTCTACAGTGTTACCCAGCATGCTGTTGGCATTGTTGTAAACAAGTTAAGGGCAAGATTCTTGCCAAGAGAATTAATGTGCGTATTGATCATATTAAACATTCTAAGAGCAGAGATAGCTTTCTAAAATGTGTGAAGGAAAATGACCAGAAAAAGAAAGAAGCCAAAGAGAAAGGGACCTGGGTTCAACTAAAGTGCCAGCCTGCTCCACCCAGAGAAGCACACTTTGAGAACCAATGGAAAGGAGCCTAGGCTACTGAAACCTATTCCCTATGAATTCACGGCATGATGGGTATTAAAAATAAACTAATCTGTGGTCTATAAAAAAATAGATATGAGGAACAATTTCTAGTGATACATAATACAGTAGGGTGACTATAGTTGACAATAATCTACTGTATATCTCAGAAGCTAAAAAAGAGGATTTTGAATGTTCCCAACACAAAGTAATGGCAAATGGTTGAGATTATGGGTATGCTAATTAGCCTGATTCAATTATTACATATTCTATTTTTGTACTAGAAAAATCACATCACACCCACAAATATGTACCCTTATATGTCAAGAAAAAATGTGAATAGCAGTTATTCAATCACTGAAAGGTAAAGAAGAACAGCATAAGCTAAAGGAAACTTGAAAGTAAGATACGGCATGGTCTCTTCCAGTCTCTAGCAGGAGACAGGGTCATTTTAGCGTTTTGGGAGGAGTCGAGTAGCACGGATGTGTGGTTCTGCCATCACTGGAGGATCAGCAATGCCAACTATTCATGCGTGCCCAGAGGGCTCGCCTAAGCTCAGGTAATTGAGCCAAATGGGGTGCTCTAAAAGTGACAGAGCAGAGCCAGAAGCAGGGCATTGAGGCTATGCAGCTAGAAGAGGCTGGAGTGAAACACAGTTGCTGAGGACTCCAAATAAAAGATGGAAATCACAAGGCCTTGGGGAGTACAATCCTCAGCATGGTAGAAAAGCAAAAACTGTGTGTATGTACCATTTGGAAGAAGTCAGAGACGAATATCTAGCTGAGTAGCAGGAGGGGTGAGGAGAACGTATGGCAGAGAACGTAATCCATGGAGGCTCTGAAAACATACACACTCTTCTTTCCTGGAGTACACGTTCATAGAAGACTCTTATTGGGGACTGAAATACCCATTCTGTCTGGTTCTGCTTAGTTTATAGCCTTTCCAGAATAAATTAGACAGTTCCTCCTCTGCAGGAAAAATAGGATGGTGCAGGGAGTGTATTGAGGTAGTGGGCACCTAGCCTAGCTCATTAAGGACCATTTTTGGACGTCTCTTTATTTACCAAATTCATTCCAAAGCAGTTAGGAGAGGGCCTAGGAGCCATTATAAAAGGCTTGTGTAAGATTTTTTTAAATGGATAATGCTTCACAAACTCCATAAAATCAATCCTTCTTCTAGTGCACCTGCCAATGTTAGGAAAGAAAGGGGTTCAGGTCACTTAATATATACTGAATGTCTGCACTCTATGGCAGAAACTGAAAGATTGAAAGGCATGGAGAGCAACTGTGGATACTAGAGACAGTGTGGGGGAGAGTGGGGAACGGGGGACAGTGAGAGGGAGGGAACCAAGGGGAAAAAGAAGGAACCAGAACATTTAAGGGACACAAAAACGGAAAACTGATGATAACGTATATGGTAATATCTTTGCCTGGACCAATTACAATGTATTCATGATGAGAAAATTCATTTGGTATGCTGTAATGATACATAGTGATAGAAGGTAAAAGGGGGGGATAGGTTAAATGAGATAATTTCAAAGAACGAGTGTTCTGAAGAAAATAAAATGGAAGGATGGTGCTTTAGATAAGACAGGAGGAGTTA
This sequence comes from Tupaia tana, assembly GCA_026018925.1. Lineage (NCBI taxonomy): Eukaryota > Metazoa > Chordata > Mammalia > Scandentia > Tupaiidae > Tupaia > Tupaia tana. The sequence continues at coordinate 4,726,689 of JAKSZU010000020.1, read as the reverse complement.
TGTTGCAATCACAAATAACCCCCAAATCTCAGGATGTTAAGACTACGCGGGTTTGGTTTGGTTTGGTTTTTGTCTTAGTCCTGCCCCATACACTGTACCTTGGTGAGGGCTCTGCTTCACGGTGTTCTCACATCTAAATAGCACCGAGGGAAATGAGACAGCAACATCACATCGCTCTTATCTATGTCTTATTGGTCAAAAAATTGTCCTCAAATCCAGCCCAACTGCAAGTGTTTCAAGAAAGTATAATCTTCCCATGTATCCCAAAGGAAAGGGGAACCATGGGTGATAACACAAAACAGAGGAGCAGGAGAAGCATAAAGGCTGATTAGGTTGGTCTGGCAAAAGCTTTCTAAGGGAATGGTATTTCAACCATATGGACGATGAGAATAAGCCCACCACGTGGACAGCAGTCCAAAAGGAGCTCTACACAGAGGGAATAGCAAATGCAAAAGATACAGGGCTGGAAACAAGCACACAGGAAAATGAATGAAGGCCACAAAAGCACTGTGAGTGAGGGGGAGAATGGTAGCAACACAGTCAGTGAAGCTAACTGATGAAAAGCCTTGAGGGTCCCAATCAAGGATTTAGCTTTTATCCACCATGGGCGCCAAACTCAAGTAGCTTGATGTTTCCTCTTTTTAATGAAAGCAAAAGGCTATCCTTCTATTACATTGAAAATTCCACTTTTTGTTGTTCAGAGTTTTCTCAGACTAAACTGAGCTTTTACCTTTTTCATATTCACCTCAAGTTTACCTTTTGCTAAGCACTTGAAATACCACAGAACATCGTGACAGGCCTTAGAGTATTTCCTGGAACTTTTTACCTCAGTTTTGCATTTTCTCAGGCCTCACTTTAGTCTCGATCAGCACCCAGATCTGTACACTTTGCTGCTGACAGAACACACAAGAATCAAGGATGTTACCATTCTGAGAAAGAAAAAAAAAAAATGTTGATTTTCTTACCAGAGAAATACCTCTTCCCTATTAGGACCACTGGTATATTTAGTACAGAACAAAATAAAGAAAGCTTTTTATACTCTAAGAAAGTATATATTATGGATCGATTGATGTTCTAGTGATTATTGAGTTTCCAGAATAGCTTTACAAGGGAGGTCTTTTCTATGCCATTTATTTATTTATTTATTTTAAGTCTAAAACATTATTCTCTGGTCTCCAACCAGGATAAACATTTACTAAAACTGGGAGAACTAGCCTCTTTAGTATTAGGCTTTTCATCCATAAAATAGGCAAGATCAGTAGTAATAGGAAAGATAGGAAATGAGATGATAGAGCTGTCGTTGAGGAGGGTTAACTTCCTTCCCACTTCTGGCCATGTTGGTTGCCTTCCGGAGGCAGTAGGCATTTTTTGCAGTAGTCTGATAGAGAAGGGGGTTCACCCCAATGGCCTGCGGGATGCCTCGTGAAGGCCACTAACATAAATAGCAAGTGACTTGTGGGAAATTTGACTAAGCAGTTCACCTGGTTAGAATATACTGTTAAACAGCGAAGTTTTTGTTCAGCCACCCGTGTTAGAGTGTCCTTATATCTGCCTTGTAGTAAAGTGTAACCACCAAATACGCAAACCTTTGAATCAAGTCATCTGACATTCAGGCACAGCATACCCACTCTCTAGGTGTCATTTAACCACTCTTTGCTTCATTTTCCCTTATTTGAAAATGGAGATAACTGGGCTTGTCTCATCAGGCAATTGTAAAGATCATGGCATGTTTCCTGTAAATCAATCAGCACAGTAGGTGATCCCTTGTAAGTTTCGATAAACATTCATTTTATTGTAGTTGTCAACCTTAAAAAGTGGACAGCCAGTGCTTAAAAATCTCTGCACACAGGGGCCAACAGGTGGCATAGAGGTTAAGGCACTGGGTTCCACATGCCCAGATCTGTGATTCAAGTCCTGGACCAGGAGGTAGCTTGAAACTCATGCTGGGTACATATGTATACATGCCCAAAATCCCAAGAAGAGAATGGAGGAGAAGGAATCAAGGCATGGCCATCTCCCCTGGAGGGTGATTTTTCTCTGTCTCTGGCAAATGACACACCATGTGGCAAAACCTAAACAAACAAACAAACAACAACAAAAAAAAACCTGCACACAGCTTAAGGAAGTCCATGACTTAGTTACCAAATGTCAGCTTAAGTATTTACAAATAATTCCAAAAGTAGTCTCAAACTAGAGAAGACACACTGAAGTTTCCTTCTGACACTCTAGTTATGAGGAATTTCTTCGTCAGGTATTCTTTGCCCCTTTTGTCCCCCTCCTTTTTACATCCATTTGTTTGTTTTTATTTCCTAAATTAAGATGAAGAATCTCTTTTGTGTCACAAACTATTTATAACTGAAACTTATTCATGGAAACTTTAAATTTTCTTTTCTACTAATTCCAGGATATAATACGTGGCAACTGAAGTCAGGTTCAAGGTTCGAGATAATTTTTTATTCTGTTACCAAAATCAATGTATTTTAAAAGTGTGCGTCAACGATAAGTTTCTACACAAATGTCAGCCACTATTCTATTTGCTGTTTACTTATATTCTTCAAATATTATAAAACTTTGTCATCCAAACTATAAAGTAACTGGGTTAACTAGTTTGACTAGTTTAAAGTGAAGCCAGTTGTGGGTTGTGCCACATTCTCTTATTTGTAATACTGCAAGAACTGCCTTTGAAACAAGTCATAGAAACCAACAGATGAGCAACCAGCTACAGATGACAGCTAAAGAGCAGAGGTGCACAATTTGATTTCAATTATGTCTTCCTAATAACACTAAATTCATAAAAATGTCCAAGTCCATAATACATAAATACCAGTAAGTCTCCTCTGGTTCAGTAGACAATAATCTCATGATAAGTAGCTTATTCAGCCAAAGATCTACAATTCGTTCCAAAAAATATATCAGCTTTTATTTGAATTACTTATATAACTATTTTACCATAAAAATAATGTTTTCTATGCAGAATAAAAATTACTAGGAATTCTTCAAAATTCTCCGTCTGATACAGTGTTAGGTACTTAATGTGTGAAATAAAGAGAAAAGGAAACATGTACAAAGTATCTGAGCCTCTTACCACTTCCTTTGTTTCTTTCTCCTGTAGAGACCATGCTATTTTTAAGCCCTTGAAAGGTCAAGAGTGGGTTAATATAAGAGTATTCTAGCCAAATTCCATGCCTTATATGTAAAACGTCAAGCATACAGCTCAGCCTTCATTCATGTTAATGTTTTAACACGAGCCTCACATGAGCTCATCAACTCCCCTATTTATTTGCCAAAATACTGTTTTATCAGTTCACTCTTTTTTGTTCTTCTTTTTAAAGAATTATTTTATTTAACATTATTTATTTATTTTTATTTTTATTTGACCAGAGAGGAACAGAGTGAGAGACAGTGAAAGTGAGAAACCAAGCCGCCAGGCCCTAGACTCAAACCACAGTTGGCGGTGTGGGAGTCCAGCGCCCTTAACCACCACGCCACCTGCTGGCCCCAAGTTCACTCATTTTTACTTATTTAGTCATTTTTTTCCCCGTGGGTGGGAGAGACATTGAGAGACAGACGGGGAATAGCACTCTCAACAGGGTCTTATTGCCACAATCCACTCCCAGCTTCAGCCAGCCCTGGATTATAGCCACAGGAGGGCCAAGCAGACCCAGGGAGGTCCCTGGGTACAAAGTCAGAACCTTCTCGTACAGGTCGCTTGCAGAGTGTCACGTTTAGCTGCTTTGCCACCATCCAGCCCCAGTTCACTCTTTTTTCCAAAATATTGATATGCTAAAAGTTGTGTTTGTGTATGTATGTGTGTACTCCATTAAGGTTAAGTGATTTAAAAATTTGAAATCTAAATACAGAAATTCTAAAAAAAAAAAAAGTATATCAACTTTTTTGAAGAATGTTTGATACTTCAATTAATTTGAAAAAGTTATAGAGAGAAAAAAACAATTACATAAGAACTTGATATTTATAATAAAAACAATCTAAAATATTTTCAAGAACTATTACCTGCAGAGGGTAACCTTGTATAGTATATGAAAAGATCATAGAAATTTGTGAGAAAAACTGTCAGTATCCCAATAAATGATCTGGCAAGACATACAATCCATAGAAAAGAAAATGTAATTTGCAAATAAATAGGAAAAAAGCTTAAATTAACCAATTACTAAAAAGAAATACAAATTCTTTGGAGGCAGATAGAAAATCAAAGGAAAACACAGGTTCAGAACCAGACTTTGCCTCGGGTCCTACCTTGGCCTTTATACTGGCCATAAGATCCTTGCAAAGGGTTTACGTCTCTAAATTTTGATGCCCTCTTCATATGATCAAATTGAGGCAGAAAGAAGTGGGTAAGGGGGCTAGAGTAACTGCCTGCATAGCTAGATAAAAAAATAAAAAAATTAAAAAAAAATTTAAAAAACGAGTACAGAAAATTCCCCACTCAAGGTAATGTAGGTGGGAAATTTTCGATGGGTAATGTCTAGCTGATAACCAATAAGATAAATCAGTGGGCCCAGCAACACTTGATATAGCTAATGAGATGAATCAGTGGGCCCAAACCACATTTGATATATAGCCAATGGGGTGAAAGCAATTAGAGGGCCTAGCCAATTATCAACCAGTTAGGAAATTATAAGCCCCACAGAAAGCAATTACTGGAGCCCTTAAGCCACCCTCTCTTGCACTTGGGCCTGCTCCTCTCTCTCTGGAGTGTACTTTCACTTTGCTTAATAAGCTATCCTTTATGTTCACTATTGGCCATTTTGTTCGATCCATTGTCCAAAACACCAAGAACCTGGATAGCCATCTCACCACACACACGATCGCAAGTCAGCCAGAAGGTAAGCCCCTACTCTGTTTCTTAACCTCTTCGTCATTTTTCATCTTAATTTTCGTTGCATCTCTCAGCCACTGTGGGCCAACCAAGGCAGGATCGATAGTTCTTGGTATGGGCAACTCTCATGTTGGGCTAGAAACTGTCTCTGGATAGACCCATTAAGGTCTTGGGGCAAAAGACTCCTCTTCTCTCTCTTTTTCTCTCCTTCAGCCACCAAAAGTCATACTTGTGTGGCATGGGACAGGCACTTAAAAACCATTAGGGTACCCTTCACATAAAAAGAACTCTCTCACATCAGGATAACCTGAAGGCAACCCTGGATGCTAAGATATCCCAGGTCAGACAGAAGACAAGGCTGTGCATTATAGAAGCACTTACTGTTATAAGCAAAACACAAGCACCCCCCCTACCCCCATTCCTGTTAAAATTGTAGAATGTGGCGAAACTTTCTTTTTGGCAAATCTTTTCCTTTTCCTTTGTGTCCTAAAGTGACATGTGATAGTCTGGGACCAGCAGTTAGCATAATGGCTGTGTCGCTGGACTCCCATGTAGTTGACCATGGACCTGGACCCGGTGGCTTAAACTCATGCCAGGCATGTGGGCGTTCATGCCCAGGATCACGAGAGGAGAATGGAGGAGAAGGGATTGCAGCATGGCCATCCCCCCTGGGGGGTGACTTCTCACTTTCTTTCTCTCTGTCTTTCTGGTGAGCTCACGCACCCTATAGAGAAAACCTCTCCAAAAAAAGAAATAAAAGGGACATGTGGTGGTCTATTCTTTTTTTTTTTAACGTGTTATAGGGCATGTTCAGAGGAAAAGGAGAACTGTTGCCTGAAGGGAAAAGGGCAGTAGGATTTCTGAAACCACTGTCCTTCCCATTTTCTGGCCTTATTAAGGTAAGTTCTATCATTGCCATTGTTATTCTAAACTGTCATGGTACAGATGGAATTATTCCAACAGGACAATCAGGGAGTGATGAAGATTAGGCAGCAGTAAAAGGTGAAAGATTTATACAGTCTGAAGAGAAAATTGGGAAAAACAATAAAAAGATATTGAATGATGAAGTGGGGAGATTAATGTCTCTGTATTGACTGACATGCATGGCATTCCCTTTTGAAAAAGCAATGTAATACACTGCAAAGTTATATGCAATCCAAAGTAACATAAACAAGATTATGATGATAATAAAATAAATAAATAATCATTAAAAAAAAAAAAAGATTAGGCAGCTGTCATTCCCAGGTGTTATCTTGGGTCATTCCAGGCACCATTCTGTTTCTAACCAATTCAGACCCAACCTCAGCCCTTTCTTGTCTGTTAGATTTGGGCTGACTAGAAAGTCTTTCCTACCTTATTATAGCTCCCTATCACCCTATCCCATCAGCCTACTCTGATATAAAAGGAATGTTCTCTAGGGAAGAAATCACTTGACTCCTTAAAACTAAGGCAACCAACTTATGAATGTAAAGAATAGGGGTGGTGTTTCTGCAGGCTTTTGCAAGGAGAATTTTTTGGAAAATAATCAAGAACCAAGTCTATAAAGAAAAACTCTATGTAAGAGCAGGGAAATATGTATCTTATTCATGGCTGCTATCTTTACGCCCCCATGTTTCCTCAGTCAATCCTGAGAACAGCATGCCTGTGAATATTCCCAGTCTAAGGCTATAGTATTTTTCTTGCTAGGTTCTTCCTTAATCCAAGGGAGACTCCTCCACCTTGGCTCCCAACCCTTAGTACTATCCTGAGCCAAATGCCATCTGCTCTCTCAGAGGCCACAGCAAGCCTGTTGAAGTAAAACCACTGGTTGCCCCACTCGTAGTCTCTTGGATTACCCAATATAGCTCTTCTCACCAGGTTCTTTTTACCCTAATTCCTTTACTACCTGTTGTAGACCATTTTGCAGGTCTCTCAGGTCATTCCGGAGAGCTGCTGTGAGAACTATGCACGCCTTCGGCATTATGACAGGCAGTTTCCTGCTAGACTCCTCTCTGTCTCCATCTCTTCTCCAGGGCTTCCCTTCCTTTCTCTGCTGCTTTCTGGGATGACCTTTCCAGGGGTAACTCACCCTTAATCCTTCCCATGCTTTTAGGTGCTTTCATTTCAGAACCGAAAGGGAGTCCCAAGGGAGAGGCCTATATCAAATGGCTACCCAGAGAAAAGTCTTGCTGCTTCTTTGAAGCCTCACTTGGGTCAAACTATGTTACTTTATTTTTTTTTTAAAGTAAGATGGATAGTTCATTCATTTGTACTTAAGCCAAATTGGTACTGATACTATCATGATGCAGCAAAACACAGAATATCTTTCTAAAGACTTAGAGAAATGAACAAATTAGGGATTGCAGTGAAACAGAGCCAAAAGGAGCCAAGGAAATCAACAAAGTGGGTACTATTTAACCCTTCACCTGAACAAGTAAGTTTTTTAAATAAGTAAATCCTCTCAATTCCAGAAAATGGGAATAATTCTCCATCGCACTTATTTGTAATTTACTTCTTCTTGACGTTAGAGTATAGGAACCTAAAGATCCCCAAACTAGAGCTTGGGGGGCAGTCCAAGACGGCTTCTCTGCCGGGCTGGAAAATCGGCGTCCAATCAGGCTGTGGGCTATGATGGCAGAACCAGACTCAGCGGCCTCCTGATTACCCCAGTTTTGTGGAGTCAGTGAATGAATATAAGTTTGTAGAGTGCCTGTAACCCCCCTCCCCCAGCATCCCAAAGCCCTCAAAGCATAAACATTATCCAAACCCCAAGTGGCTGGCAGACTCCTAGAGACACCCCACCCAAGCTGTCCTACTCTGTGCGGTGCTCTCGGATGCACAACATCCCTGTCTACAAGGACATCACACATGGCAACCACCAGATGACTGTGATCCGGAAGGTGGAGGGAGACATCTGGGCCCTGCCGAAGGATGTAGAAGAGTTTCTGAGCCCACTACTGGGGAAGACACCTATCACCCAGGTCAATGAGGTGACATGTTCCCTGTGGGTCAAGGGCTACTTTGACCAGCCACTCAAAGCCTGCTCCTGGAGAAGGGCTTCTGAGAGCCAGCTGAGAAGCCTGCATGACAGCCTTCCCCGCAGTCTGGAGTCCAGGGGACCTCAAGAGGAAGAGAATTGGGTGTTGAGGCCCCTGGGATAGGGTATAGAGAGATCAGGGCCAAGGTCTTGAGCAGGGCAGAGCACAGTCCCAATGGGCTTCAGGATGAGGTCTTACTTATGTAAAGAGAAAACGAGGCATTGTGCACTGGTGTTAGCACTGGAAGAGAGCCACCAGATTGGGGGAGAGCTTTGGCTTTGTCCCTTTCCACACTTTGTCCCAATTCTGCTTTCCTTTCATTGCAGCTCCATGAGCGTGGCCACTCAAATCCAGGAATTTTTGCCTGGTGGAAGCCATAAACCCAGTTTAGGAGAGGGTAGCACCTCACAGGCACATTCCTTCTCTGATCATTGGAGTTCACTGCTGCCAACATTTCCCAGCCTTTCCTTTAGGCAGGCCTGGCTTTGAGGCTATGGAGAACAGCCCTTTGGTCCTGGAGGTCTTAAAAGTTCAAGTGAAGTGCCAGGCTCAGGACATAAGGGTCCATGTCACTGGGCTCTTTCTACCTGATAGAGAGGTAGAAAGCTCAGTTCAAGGCCTCAGTCCATTCTAGGCCAGAATCGGGCCTGACTGGATTTCCAGCCCCAGGTAATTAAATGTGATTAGCTTTGATTGGCCTAACCACAAGGGGGTGCCAGGGAGCTCCTTGCAGCCTAGCACAGGACCATCCTCAGCCACCTGCTGACCTGATGGGGGTTGCAGGCAGGAAAATGCTGGCCTTTTGCTCATGTTCCTAGCCAACTAGCCTTCACACTTGCCCTATCCTTGGAGTCACAGGAACCCAAGACCTGAGTTTCTATCCCAGCCTCAAACTGGCCAAGATAGCACTCAGGTCCTGGCTCCCTCACTTGGTCTCTGACCTAAAGCAGGGTACTGAATCTCTTTGGGAGAAATTTTCATACATAAAATGATATCCTCCTAATTGTCAGTAGTGTCCCTAAGGAAGGTGCTGGTTTACACAGAACCCCTCACTCCTAGAGATCCTAAGGCCATTTCCTTTTCAAAACTTCGGCCTCAAGAAGGAAAATGACCCTTAACACACTTATCCTATGACACAAGTCTTCCCAATCATAATGCAAGTTTTTATTTGGCTGTATATACAGTTTAAGCTATTAAATGTGTACAATATTTACAATTTTTTTTAAAAAAGATTCCCAAACTAGTAAAATATTTACTTATTTAATCATGTGGCAGCCATTTTTGTCTGTGGCAGCCAAGGTTCTTGAAACCTCTTTCGTAAGATTCCAGTCATAACCCAACCACCCCCCACATTTACACAGCAGGCAGAATGAGAACCAGGATATCAAGGCAGAACAGATATAGCTCTAAAACAAAGAAGCTCCTATGTGTAAGAAAGAAATTTAGTCACCTCTCAGGTTTAAATTTAGTTAACATGCCCCATGTTCATACATCTTCAGGTACCATGTTCATAGAGTAATTTAAGAATAAATCCATGGTTTGCATGGTGCTAAGATACTTAGTGGCTTGTTGTATCACATTATGGCCTTCCCCCAGAGGTTTCCAAGATGGCCTCCAAATCACTGGCAAGAGAAGTTTGCTGGACCTACAGAGACTCTTCACAGTTACAGGATGGAGTGTCCCAGGCCGGCAAGCACCAGGTCTAGCTGTTCCAAGAATGGTTGCTCCAGGACTGGATGTTCCAAGGACTGGGTGTTCCAGTTTGGGTTTCACCTTGGAAAATTTCCCAATGGGTTCACTGAGCATCCTTAGTAATAAGAAGAGTAGAACCCCAAGTATTGGCAGGTATTAGGCCCTTCTGAGTCACACCACTGCTGTTCTTTGGCTAGTTGTTTTTCTGCCATCTCATACATTTCATTCTCTGGTTCTGGAACTAGGTCTTAACCTGTCTGTAGTTAAGGTTCAGGATGTTGGAAAGTTCTTGCATCTGCTGGAGGCTGAGGTACTTCTGTCTTTGAAATCTGTCATTGAGTACACACAGCTGGGCTGGAGAGAACACAGTTCTGGTCTTCCATTTCTTGATCTGGATTGTGTCTTCCTTCTTCACTGAGCTCTTGTCTACAGAAGTCAGTGACTTTGTGACTGGTGGAAGAATCTGAGCTTTCCAGAATAAGCAGAATAAGAGGAAGGGAGAGGAGAGACAGTTTCCGCATGGGGCACCTAAGCAGATGACATTGGCAAAGATGGATAATGTTCTTCAGGCTCACAAATCACAGGCGGAGAATCTGTTACTTGATTCTTATATCTACCTTTTGTGTGCTCCTTCTCCAAGGCAGAAGAAGAACAGGTCTAAGTTCACAAGAAGGGACCAGCAGTTAGCGTAATGGCTATGTCGCAGGACTCCCACGTAGTCGACCGCTGTTCGCGTCCCGGACCAGGTGGCTTAAAACTCATGCCAGGCGTGTGTGCGAGCGTGCCCAAGATCCCAAGAGGAGAGTGGAGAAGAAGGGATTGCGGCGTGGCCATCCCCCCTGGGGGGTGATTTCTCGCTTTCTGTCTCTCTGTCTCTCTCTGTCTGTCTGGCGAGTGCATGCGCCCTATAGCGAAAACCTCTTCAAAAAAAAAAAAAAAAAAAAAAAAAGCTCACAAAAAGACTTCAGGGATCCTGGAGTCTCTCAGTCAGACTGAAGACGTTCAATCAAGGAGATGGTCCTGGGGGCCAAAAAGAACATGGCAAGCTGGAGACACCCAGGCCGCTGTCCCAGAGCTTCATCTACCCCTGAGGGACACCGTAAGTGGTATCTTAGCTCTAGTGTGCTCAAGAGGTATTCACCCCAAGGATTCTGGGGTACATTAAGGCTGAGGATGCTTGGAATCTAAAAGTTCTGATAGGGACATTGTCTGGGGTGCCTAGCTTGTTCTCTCAGGGTTGTCCGCTGTCTAGGGGGATGGCCCAAGCAGGGCTCTGGCACTAGGTTGCCTATTCCTTCCTATCTATCATTTTTTTTCTTTCTTTTTGTTGCATGAAGCATGGGAAATAACCATGCAATCTCTCAGGACTCACCTCTTGGCTGTATCCTTAACTATTGGGAAAATCTTGACGCTGATAACTTAACAGAAAAAAACAATGTTTAATATTCTTTGGTAATACAACTTGGCCTCAGTATAAGTTTGGTAACCAAGAATGATGGCTGCCAAATAGGACCCTTAATTGTAATACTATCTTACATCTAGATTTGCTATGTAGAAGACAAGGGAAGTGGTCTGAAGTTCCATATGTCCAGACTTTATGGCTCTTTACCAAGACCCTTCCCTTTATAGAAAAATCAGTCAAATCCCTTCACTAAGGCCTCAACCAAATGTGAATACAATAGATTATCCCTTGTTATAAACTCCAATGGGACACCCAAGAGAACATATTCACCCTCCATACTGTTCCTCACCTTCTGCACCAAGCATGGCATGTCCACTCCAAAGGGGACCAAAGAAATAGATAATCAACCTTTCAATTAATCACATACTTGAAGCAGGACCCTCTACCCCCTCAGGGAAATAGATGGACAAGAGGGCTCAATCAGAGTTTAAATCTCTGTAGTCATTATTGATATTGGACAATGCAGGGAAAAGTTGGGCAAATATTCCAATAAATTTGCTGACAGGTTCCAGACTTTGACCCTGCTTTTGATCTTCCTTAGACAGATGTACAGTTCATTCTGGCTACCTAATGTACCCTTATTGAGAAAGAACACATCTTAAATGCAGCATGCAAAGAACCAGATGCTGTGTTTGCTAGGACCCCATAAGGAAATTTTCCAGAAGGAGAGACTGTCCCTACAATTGACCCTGAAAGGAATTATAACACCTTCCTGGGAATGAATCAGAGAGTTAAATTCCTAGAGGCTCTCTTGGCAAGAATGAGACATGGGATATAAAAAGCTATAAATTATGACAAACTAAGAACACTTGTACCTGTAAATTATGATAAACTGATAACAATTGGATGAAAATCCAGCAGTCTCCTATAACAGATTAGAAAAGGGATTTAGAAAATATACTAATCTGGACTCTATCCTAGTCTTTACCCCTTAACATGGCTTTCATGACATTTAATAATCAGGATCTTGGGACCAGCAAGTGGCATAGTGGTCGAGCTGCTGGATTCCAACATGGCTGACATGGTTTGAGTCCCATACCCAGTAGTTTGAAAATCACACCAGATGTATGTGCTTATGTGCCATAATTCCCAGGAGGAGAAGGGAGCACAGTGTAACCATCCCCTGGGGGTGATTTCTCTCTCTCTCTCTCTCTCTCTCTCTCTCTCTCTCTCTCTCTCTCTCTCTCTCTTTCTCTCTCTCTCTCTCGTATTCTATAGCAAAATAATAATAATAAATCTTTAAAATAATTAATTGATTGATTGATTAAATAGGATCTTGAGGAGGAAAGGGAGAACAGAATAAAGAATGAAAAGCCAGGCTTATGGCTGTAGCAACTGGCAAAGCCCTTGATACCTACAGATTATTCACGAATTTACAAAAATAAATAAATAAATAAAACAGAGAGAAAAACCTACAGATTCCTGCTTCAAGTGCAAGAGAGCTGGACATTGGCCAAGACTGGACATTTGCCCAACCACCTCCTGGTCCCTGCCATCAATGCTATGATACAGAAAACAATCCCTGGCATTGGAGGGTTGACTGTCCACTCTCCAGAAAGGGGAAATGGCCAGTCAAGGCCCTTATGAGCCACAGGGAGAAACTGATGACTGAGGAAGCCCAGGGAAATCCTCCATGCCCCTGCCCAGAGAAATCATCATAACCACTGAGGAACCCCGGGTAACTCTGAATATCATGGCTAACTTAATTTTATTTATTTTAGATGCAGGAGCTACTTACTCTGTTTTCCCTTCTTTTTCTGAGAGGCCCTCCTTGTTAACCACAATAGTTATGGTAATGAAGAAAAAAAATACTGTGAGTTATATCAACCCTTTCTTGGTATGCCAATTTGAGAACCAAGTATTCCCACAAGAATTTCTAATAATTCCCAGCTGCCCAGTCCCCCTTATCAGAAGAGAAATACTAGTCAAGTAGGGAACCATCCTCCAATTTAAAGAAAGGCCTTTAAGGCTACTGATCCTTCAAGATTCTAATGGAATGCCAGATCACATACATGACAAAGTCAATGCCATGGCCTAGTACACAGGAAAACTGGGAAGAGCATTAACAGCATCCCCTGTGAGAATACAACTCAAAGGTCCTTCCAAATTCCCTCATCATAAATAATATCAATAATACCTGAAGCCAGGAGGGGACTTGAACCCGTTGTAAAGAAGTTTTTTTTTTTTTTTTTTTTTTTTTTTTTTTTTTTTTTTTTTTTGAGAGGTTTTTCGCTATAGGGCGCGTGCGCTCGCCAGACAGACAGAGAGAGACATAGAGACAGAAAGCGAGAAATCACCCCCCAGGGGGGATGGTCACGCCGCAATCCCTTCTCCTCCATTCTCCTCTCGGGATCTTGGGCACGCACGCACACGCGCCCGGCGTGAGTTGTAAGCCACCGGGTCCGAGACGCGAACCGCGGTCGACTACGTGGGAGTCCAGCGACATAGCCATTACGCTAACTGCTGGTTCCCAAGAAGTTTTTTTTTTAATTTGGGCTACTAAAGCCTTGCCAGTCCTCCTGCAATACTCCTATACTGCCAGTAGGTAAGCTGACTGGCCAATACAGGATGTTCCAAGACCTAAGGATTATGAATGATGCAGTGGTCACTATTCATCCCCTGGTGGCAGACCCTTACACCTTACTGCCCTAGATCCCAGGGGACATTGAATGGTACTTTGTGCTGGATCTTAAAAATGCATTTTCCCACCCCACCCCCCCCCCCCACCCCCCCCCCCCGTCCTTTTGCATCCAGACTCCCAGTAACTTTTTGTTTTTGAATGGGAAAAATCCAGATACAGAAGAAAAAGAAAAATAACAGTATGCCTGGGTGAGGTTTCCACAAGGTTTTAGGGACAGCCCTCACTTGTTTGGGCCCTAGAAAAGGACTTAGGTTTAAAATTAACTCAGAGAAGCATTCTCCAGTATGTAGATAGCCTGCTAATTTGCAACCAAATGAAACAGGACTCAGATGCAAACACTAGAGAGAGTCAACTTTTTGGCAAGGTGGGCCTATGAAGTCTCTTTAAAAAAGGCTTGAATTTCTAAACAAAAAAGTACATCTTGGGTACACCCCCCTGAGACATGCAACTCTCTTCAGATCACACTGAGGTTTTCTGTGCCATGCAATATCCCTAGATCAAATACCAGCTTCAGTTCTTCTTAGGCATGGCAAGATTTTGTTGAACATAGCTACCTAATTTTGGCCTCATAGACAAACCTCTTTATGAGGCTACTTGTGGGGACCAAAAAACTAGGTCCTAGCATGGACTGGAGAAATGAAAAAGGCATTTGATGATCTAAAACAAGCTCTCTCACAAGCTCTAGCTCTGAGAATCTCTGACCTACTCAAACCCTTTATTTTGTATATTGCTAAGAAGGAGCTGCTTCTGAGGTTCTTATCAAAAATTAGGTCCAGAGCCCTGACCAATGGCTTATTTTTCCAAAAAATCTGGATGGCACTACCATGAGTTGGCCTAGTTGCCTTAGTGCCATTGCTGCTACTGCATGGTTGATAGAGGAAGCCACCAAGATAACCATGGATCAGCCTTTAGAAGTATTAACTTCTCAAGTCAAATAAGTTCTTGAACTGAAAGCTCATTTATGGAGGACTGGCATCGACTAAAGACCAGGCCATCCTTATAGATAATCCTGAGGTTACCTTAAAAACATATAACCTTGAAATCCACCCTTTCTAATGCCCACTGAGAGCTCCCTTATTCACTCTTGTCCTCAGGTTATATCTAATACTTATGTTAGCATATCAGATTTGAGAGTTCTGCCTTTGGCAAACCCAGAGAAGACCTGGTTTACTGAAGGCAGCAGCATATGTACTATGGAAAAAGAGTGTCTGGGTATGCTGTGGTTAGTTGAGACTCTGTTGTTAAATCCCAACCTCTGAACCTAGGGACCTCTCCCCAAAAAGCTGTGATCATAGCCCTCACCAAAGCCCCAACTCTAGTAAAAGGAAAAAGAATGAACATCTATACTGAATCCAAATATACTTCTCTAGTCCTCCATGTTCATGCAGCTATGTGGAAAGAAAGGGACTACTAGACAACAAACATGGGCCTGAAATTCTCCAACTCTTAGGTATGATTAAGCTGCCAGAGGAGATAGCTGTCCTGCATTGCAAGGGCCATCAAAAGGACAACTTCCCTGTGACTGAAAGACCTAACAAAGCTGGCATGGAAGTTAACTTAGCTGTCCAGTGGCCCTTGGTTCACTCCATCTTGGCTGTTTTTCTTTTCTCAAAAGAGTCAATAAACCCCAAATATTCTCAGGAAGAAAATTTGAGAGTCAAAACAGGAAGGATTAAAGAGAGATTGTGGTAGATAATACAACATAAAATCCTACTTCCCCAGGTCACACAATGGAAGGCCATTAAGGCTTTACATGATGCTTTTCACCTGGGGAGAGAAGTAACTCTGGCTTTGACCAATCTGTTATTCAAAGGACAGGACTTACTAAGATGGTAAAAGATGTTTGTAAAGCCTGCTCTAATATGTACACATACTAACACAGAGCCTTATACGTTGCCCTTACCAGAACCAGTGTAACAACGAGGCTTTTATACACGAGAAGATTGACAGACTTTACCCATATGCCAGTCTTCCAAGGATGGTTTTCACTGATATCTTCACAGGCTGAATAGAAGCTCTCCTTACCTGTACTGAAAAATCAACAGAAGTGGTTAAGTCCCTTTTAAAAGAAATCCCTTTTAAAATAGCCCAAAATTCAGGCTACTTTGTAGTCTATAAAATGATAACAGCTCTTCTTTTATATCACAAATTACACAAGAAGTGGCCAAGGCTTTGGGGGATAAACTATGTTTTGCATTCTGCCTGGAGACCACAACCTTCAGGAAAAGTGGAAAGGGCTAATCAGACCATAACATACTCTTGCCAAACTGTCGAGACATCTAAACGCTGGATCCCTATGCTCACTTTTACCCTCTTGAGAATACATAATGCTCCTAGAATGCCAAGCTCAGTTCTAGCCCTATATAACGTAACATGGCGAACCCTTTCTCCTGACTTATTTGCTTATATACTCTGACATGGCAGGTCTCACAAAGCAGATCGCCAATCTGAGCCAATTTCAGACAGCCCTAAGAGAATATGTCTATGTTCTACCTTTTCCTGGCAATAACACTCCACACGTTTAAATAAAGCCAGGAGACTGAGTTCTGATCAAAATGTGTAAAGAAGAAAATCTCAATGATCAATTGAACCTTAAATGGAAGGGCCCTTTTTCAATCTTCTAACAACCCCAGCATCAGTAGAAATAGCAGAATTAGATGATTGGATTCATCTCTCCAGGGTGAAGAAGCTTGCATCCTTCTCATTACAGGAAAAGTGAAAATGACAATGATTAGAAGAAATAACTTACACCTGTAAGCCACTGCAGAATTCGAGACTTCTTTTCAAAAAGAAATAGACGCCCAGGTGTGGTAAGTATTGACATGGGAAACTCTATAGCATTTCTCATACTCTTTTTGTTTGTTTTTTCCCCCAAAGATTTATTTATCTAATTCCATTTGTTATTATTATTTTTCAATTTGATCAGACAGAGACAGAGAGAGAAAGGGAAAGCAAGAAAGTAAGCCACCAGTTCCAGGACCCAAACTGTGATCAGCCATATGAGAATCCAGCACCCCTAACAAACATACCACCTGCTAGTGCCACTCTTTTGTTTATACAAGAACAATATTATAGGGAAAAAAAGGATCATCTATTGAAAAACTGTTAGACACCAGTATTTATATAAAACCTTAGAACGGAATCACCTCTTAAATTCCTCCAACCTAAATTTGGCTAAGGACTCCTGGCTTTGTTTATCCTCAGCTTCAGCTCAATACACAGCAGTCTCTATTCCTACTCAGCTGCGGGCCACTAGCACAATGACTCCTCATCCTAAATATAGGGGAGCTCCACCGTTCTAGTTAATGAATATACAGGATTTGCAGGATTTTAAAATAATTGAATGGACTAAGAATATGCTGGAAGGAAGGGCAGTTAACCTTTCAACAAAACTTAGCCTCAAAACTGAGGCCTCAATGAGAGTCCCAGTTTGAGGCTATTATGGTGACTACTCCCTTAAAATTCCAAGCTCCCATCTGTGTTAGAAGAACTCATAATACAGGAACCAGCAGATAGTGTAATGGCTACGTTGCTGGACTTAAATGTAGTCGTCCGTGGTTCAAGTCCTGAACCCAGCAGTTCAAAACATGCCAGGTGCATGCCCAAAATGCCAAGAAGAGAATGGGGGAGAAGGGATTTCAGTGTAGCCATCCCCTCTGGGGATTTATTTCTTGATTTTTGTCTCTCTGTGTCTCTCCAGAGAGCACATGTGCCCTGTAACAAAAATCTCTCAAAAAAAAAAAAAAAAAAAAAAAAAAAAAAAAAAAACAACTCATGATACAACTCAAGGATGACCACTAGGTACATTAGACTAGTCTCTCTGTAATCATAATACTGCAGACTCCTAAGGACTGGCTAAGGACTGGGTTAATTACCAGGTAACTCAATATGCACTGTTCAAAAAGCCAATAGGATTCTCAAGGAAGCCTCGACTTCTACCCTATTGAACAAAATTTTTGTATATTGCTAAGGGAGACATAACCAATGTACTAACATCTTTCTTTGGCACAGACCAAGGAATGTTTCCTTGTACCTAAGTACAAAAACTTAACCACCTGGGTTTATATAGACATATTAAGGTATTATTTACACTGGGAAACAAAACTCAGGGGCCCAAAAAAGGGTATCTCCCATGAGCCAACCTTGGCAGGAAGGTTTTCCACCTGGGAAAATGAAAGTAACAAATTAACTCATCTCTTTACTATTGACCCTGGATTTTGACTTGAGATCTCTGAAATTTTCTTTCTTTGGAGCACTTCTTATTTGTGCCTCCCTGTCAGTTGGACAGGAATTTGTACGCTGGTTTATTTATCACCTGAGATCATCATCACACCCAATAATCAGTCACTATTCGTGCCCCCCACAACTCAGTGAGAACAAAAAGAACCAAACTATTCATTCCTTTTCTAGTGGGGCACGGTTTCACCACCAGGAAAAGTACAGGAATTGCCAGTTTGTCTACCTCCCTGACTTATTATCAAAGGTTACCCAGAGACAGTTTAGATAAAATAGCTCAAAATATCTTAACTCTCCAAGATCAAATAGATTCGCTGGAAGGAGAAGGGGATTAGACTTTCTGATTGCAGAAAAGAATGGGCTTGGTCTGTTTCTTGAAGAGATATGCCTTTTCTTTCCTTTTCTAAAATTTAATATATTTCATTTTATTTTAATGTCTTTTATACATTCAATCACCATACCTCACCTAGCTTCTAAAGTGAATGTTCCAACATGAATGCATTTCTCACCAGTCCAGTTGGAGATACGATACATGTGATCATCAACAGATAATAATCCATTTCTGTGTCCCATAAATGTTTTGCCTCTCTATTTTTCTCCTTAATGTCTTTCCTCAGACTTTCCTTGTTGTCCCACCCTCTTCCCACACTGTATCTGGTATTTGTAACCATTTTCCATGTTTCTATATCCTCTAATCTGTTAGCCTCAGCCATAGAGAGTGGACAGTCAGTAAATATTAAGTGGAGACGTACACTTCATAGCCTCGCTTGCTTCTCTCAGCAGTAAATCTTCCATATTCATCCACCTTCTATCAAAAGCCAGGGTCTTGTTTTTCATGGCTGAGTAGTAGTCCACAGAGTATATGTGCCATATTTTTTTCAATCCATTCTTCTGTATGTGAACATTTGGGTTGGTTCTATGTCTTAGCAATTGTGAATAATGCCGCAATAAACATAGATGTGTAAGCTGTTTCTATGTAAACCAATCTGGTCTAGTAAGAGACGCTGCCAAGAAACTGGCTGATAGGGCTTCATGAATCCAACAGTTGTTGGATTCATGGGAATCCTGGCCAAAAATATGGAACTGGCTGCTGCCCTTCTTGGGACCCCTGTTACTAATTCTCATTCTTGTTTTTGTTTTGTTTTGTTTTTTGAGGGTTGGGGGGTGGCTTTCTCTTAAATTTTCTAATCAAGTTTATGTCTCCTCCCTTAGAGATTATAAAATCACAAATAACCACACAACAGGAAGCTTGGAACCTCTGCTAAATTCTGCTGTGAGTCATTCAACACTAACATTAACCCTCTCGATGACACAAATCAAGAATATTTCAACGATTTGCCTCTGGTCCTGCTCTCCTACCTAGATTAGATAAGGCAATAGTTCTGTGATCCACAAGAGGTAAGGCCAACACCACTTCTAGCATGAAGCAGTTTTAGAAGATGGACCATCCACCTTCAACTCCTTCAAAAGATATATGGGGATCATGCCTCTTGTGGGGGAAATGAGACAGGAAGAAAGCCAGAAAATGGAAGCAGGTAAAGGGGCTGGAGAATCTGCCTATGTAACTAGGTAGAAAAACTGATCAGGGCAGAAAGTTCTTTGCTTGGGATAATGTAGGTGGGAGATTTTCAGTAAGGGATGTTTAGTTGATAGCCAATGAGATAAATTGGTGGGCCCAGCCACACTCAATATAGCTAATAAGTTCAATTAATAGGCCCAGCCACACTTGATATAGCTAGTAAGATGAATCAATGGGCCAGCCAATGATCAACCAACCCAACCTTGACTGGCAAACTAGAAACCCCATTGAAGGCAATTATTGGGGTCCTAAACCACTCTTTCTCATGCTGAGGCCTGCTCCTACCTCTCGGGAATGTGCTTTCACTTTTACCTAATAAACTATCCTTTACTTTCACTATTGGCATGTTTCATTGAACTATGTGTCTAAAACACCAAGAACTTGGATAGCCATCCTGCAACAAAGGTTAATTTACGTGATCATTTGAAGGATTAAGTAATCTCGGTGAGCACCTAATACAATACCTAATACAAGGTAAATGCACAGTAATAATCATTTGTTCTCAAATGATTATTGCTACCATTATTATTACCATGTAATACCTAAGAAGTTAACACAGCACTTGAAATCTTCTCTTTAAATATTTCTAAGGTGGTGATACAATAAGTGTACCCACTCATTAATAGTGCTTTTTGTCTACTTTTTCCAAAGTACAAGTTATAAAAATATTAATATGTTGGGAGAAAATATTTGCAACTCATACATCACTAATACAAGGATAATATCCAAAACTTATAAGGAACTCAAACAACTCAATAGTAAGAAAACAAATAACTCAATTTAAAAATGAACAAAGCAAGACTTGCAGGTGGCGTGGTGGTTAAGGCTCTGGCCAGCCATGGATCAAGTCCCAGACCTGGTGGCTTAAAAATCATTCTAGGCACATGTATATGTGTGCCCAAAATCCCAGAGGAGAATGGAGGAAAAGGGATTTTACATGGCCATACACCTGGGGGATGACTTCTCACTTCCCTTTCTGTGTCTCTCCCTGGAAAACTCACATGCCCTATGGTGAAAACCTAAATTTTTAAAAAAATAATATAAAATAAATTTTAAAAAGAACAAAAAATCTGAGCAGAAATTTCTTAAAAGGAGATAAATTGTCAAAAGGGATATGAAAAATGCTAATAATCAAAAGAAGTGCAAATTAAAATCACAATGAAATATAACTTCACACCTCTTAGAATAGTTATTCTGATAATGGGACCAGCAGTTAGCGTAATGGCTATGTCGCTGGATTCCCACGTAGTCAACCGCGGTTCGAGTCCCGGACCCAGTGGCTTAAACTCACACCGGGCACATGTGCATGCGTGCCCAAGATCCCGAGAGGAGTATGAAGGAGAAGGGATTGCGGCGTGGCCATCCACCCTGGGGGGTGATTTCTCGCTTTCTATCTCTCTATCTCTCTCTGTCTGGCTGGCAAGTGCATGCGCCCTATAGCAAAAACCACTCAAAAAAAAAAGAATAGTTATTCTGGTAATGTAATGGTTATGTCACTGGACTCCCACATAGTTGACCATGGTTCGAGTCCTGGACCCAGTGGCTTAAAACTCATGCCAGGTGCATATTGCATGTGTGCCCAAAATCCCAACAGGAGAATGGAGGAGAAGAACGGGTTGCAGCATGGCCATCCTCCAGGAGGACAATTTCTCACACACCCTATTAAAAAAACTCTCTTAAATTAATTAATTAATTAATTAATTAAATGTTGGAGGAAATGTGGAAGAAAGAGGATCCTTATATCCCTCTGGTGGAAATGTAAATGAGTACAGTCTTGTGTGGAGATTCCTCAAGAAATTAAAAATAGAACTATCATACAATCCAGCAGTCCTAAAGAAATGAAATCAGTATGTCAAAGATATCTGCATTACCCTGTTCACTGTAGCATTATTTACAGTAGCCAAAATATAGATTCAGCCTAGGTGTCCACCAAGAATGAATACTAAGGAAAATGTGGCATATAAACACAGTGAATACTATTGAATCTTCAAAAAGAAGAAAATTCTGCTATTTGTGACAGCATGGATGAACCTGCAGGTCATTATGTTAAATGAAATAAGCCAGACACAGATAGACACATAATGAATTATCTCACTTGTATGTAACCTAAACAAGTTAAACTCATAGAAACAGAGAACAGAAGGGTGGTTTCTAGGAGGTGGGGTAGTGGGAGGTATTGGGGAAATGTTGGTCAAAGGATACAAAATTTGAGTTAGGAGGAGTAAGTTCAAGAGATCAATTTCACAAAAGGGAACTATAGGTAATAATATTTTAAGGTTTTGCCATAGGGCATATGTTTTTGCCAGAGAGACAGAGAAAGTGAGAAATCACTCCCCAGAGGAGATGGCCACCCTTCAATTCCTTTTCCTCCATTCTTCTCCTGGGATTTTGGGTACTCACACACACACTTCTGGTGTGATTTTTCAAGCCACCAGATCCAGGACTCAAAACATGGTCAGCCATGTGGGAGTCCAATACATTCACCACTATATCACCCGCTGACCCCAATAGTAATATTTTTTTATTCTTGAAAACTGCTAAGAGAGTAAACATTATTATCAAAAAAAATTGTATTTGTGATAATGCATTGGTTAAATTAGTTTGATTTAGCCATTTCACAAAGAATACATATTATAAAACACCATGCTATACATGCTAAATACATACAGTTTTGTTCATTTTAAATAAATAAGGAAATATGTTTGTACATACTTTGTGACTGTATGTTCCCTAGGATAATAAAATAAAGATTGAGTTATTAATCATGTAATTACTTATCAAATTATAGCAACGATATAAATATTCACCAACCCAAAAATGTTTATGAAACTTACACCACAGTGGAAGATCATGTAGCCAGTCATTAATGAAATGGTTGAAATTATACTAAATGAGATGAAAGTGAATTGTCTATGTGTGCAATATGATTCCAACTATGTGACGATGTTTATAGAAATTAAAAGAATAGGAGAGAGAAGAAAAACCTGCCCTCACTTGACACCAGTGTTTCTTAGGTCTGTTCCCCTCACAGCAGACCCTGGAACAGAACAAGGATTACACGTGAATAACTCGCTGAGGACACGCTCACAGCAGACAGTGGCAAGGGAGCAGGAGAAGCTGTCAAGGGTAGAGGGACCAAGCTACATGGACTTGACTAAGTCTCACAGGGCAGACTCTGCCTGACGCTGAGGGGGAATTCTGAAGTGTACATTGCACTTCACAGTTTTTTCTCAAGACAGGAGTGCCAAGCTTTCATACCCTGGCACCAGTCAGTCATCAGCAAGCAGCCGCCCCATGGCTGAGGAAGAACTCTCGAGCACCCCAAGCTTCCAGTGCCTGAGACAAAGTAGGTCACGTGGCACTGAGGTCATCCTCTGAAGACAGGGGCAGGTGCAAGTGTCAGAAGCAAAAGTTCACAGCAGCTGGAGGCCGGGTGCACTGAAACCACACAAAGGAGCAAAGGAATGTGGAATGAGCATTACTAGAATCAGCACAGTGCATTATTTCCTTTTCCATTTCATTTCAATCCTATGTATGGACCATACCTAAATATTAGAAGAAGAGAATACTTTCAGTAACATCTCATTGCTACAAGGCAAAATCCAAATGAATTGGGGTAATATTCAGAGGCTATGCGGTCTCCAGCTTGAGTGGCCTCTTTGTAGACATTACCATTCTTCCATCTGCCACTAGACACACCCCACACATACACAGTTTCTCTCCAAATGCTGCCACGGGACTGGGCCCTTGGAAGCCTCCCACTAACAACCTCTTCTCCCCTTTTCCTCTGTTGGTGCCCAGAGGAAGTAAAGATCCAAAGACATTTAGGTCTTATGCGACCAAGATTGTGAGGTCTCTGAATTCAACTTGGACTCTGCAACCAGGTTCAAGGTTCAGTATGACATTATCTTAGGGGGAACTGGGGTTTGAGGCTATAAGTGATACTTCAGCCAGTTCTAGGAATAAAATAAAATTCAGAAAGCAGCCTGAGAACCCAGCTGCAATTTAGAATGGGAAATATCTATGGGAAATCTCTAAATATCAAGCAGATTTATTTAAGAAATATAAATATATTTGTATTTTTGTGTTCATATGAGAAATGCCTCATTCTATATTCTATATTCTATATATCATACCTTTTAGAGTTATTTGACCTCACATTTAAGTAACATCAAACATATTTGAATATGATTTAATCCTATATAATTCAAAACACAAGAAGGGCTTTGTATAAAATGACATTCAGTGAAGCATTCTCTACAAGACGGAAGAAAGAAAGAAAACATTAGGAAAAAAGCCTGAAGGGGAATTGTGCAGAACAGGTAAATTCATTCAACAAAATACTACACAATATTAATGCAACTTATAGTTTTTAACAACATTACCAAATGCTTATGCAATAATGTGTGGAAAAGTATAATATAAAATGTAAGTATGTTTTCATTGTATTTAATTAAAATAACAAGCCTAAACTGAAGCCTACCTATGCTTTTTTTTTTTTTTTTTTTTTTTTTTTTTTTTTGCTATAGGGCGCGTGTGCTCACCAGACAGACAGAGAGAGACAGAGAGATAGAAAGCGAGAAATCACCCCCCCAGGGGGGATAGCCATGCCGCAATCCCTTCTCCTCCATTTTCCTCTCGGGATCTTGGGCACGCACGCACACGCGCCCGGCGTGAGTTTAAGCCACCGGGTCCAGGACTCGAACCGCGGTCGACTACATGGGAATCCAGCGACATAGCCATTATGCTAATTGCTGGTCCCCCTATGCTTTCTTTCTTGAACATTTCTCTAGAGTTGTTTGGCTTCTGAATGCACCTGACAGTCAAGTCTAATTACTTGATCATTCTATCCTACTTCCTGAAGCAGATCCCAGCGGTGTACCTGTTTATTTATCAGCCTAAATACAGATATATAAAAGTAACAACTAGGAGCTGGGAATAGAAAAACGAGTACGATTTGGTGCCTCATCATCGTGGCAATGCAATGCAAGCAGGGAGCCTCACACGGTGACAGAACACGATAAACGCCATGGGGAGACTTCCCGAGGCAGACTTAACAAAGTACTCTGGAAACAGCTCAGTTATACATTCGCTGTTTTTGTTAGAACTTTGTTGAGGTAGATATTGAGAAAACAGTAGTTGATTGCTAATTGATTGACATTCAGATAAACTAAATTAATGCCTCCGTTTAACTGAGCAAATGAGTCAGCTAGAATCTTCCAAAAATATCTGGCCATGTTAAGAGAGAACAACTGATTTTATTTCACGAATTTTCACATCATCCTTTCACTGGGGCCATGCTAATCTTATCTGTATCATTCCAATTTTAGTATATGTGCTGTCAAAACAAACACACAACTGATTTTATGTCTCTTAACATGGAAAAACAACTGTCAAGGAAAACATCAGTGCATCTTGAGGAACAAGAATATTTTTAAACTCAAATTCTTCTCTCCCTTCAAGTCAGAAGTTCCCAAAATGTTATGTACGTGAAAATCATCTAAAAGATTTATTAAAATTGCAAATCCAGTAGGTCGAGAGTGAGTTCCAAGAATAAGCAGCCAAGGTTATTCAGATGTAGTAATACAAAGACTACACCTTAAAAATAAGTCACCTTAAATAATTGAATAAATAGCATTTGTGAAACTAATGGTATCACAATGACAGCTTTAAAAAAAGCACAATACTTGGGGCCAGCAGGTGATGCGGTGGTTAGGGATGCTGGACTCCCACATGGCCAAAAGCAGCGATTCAAGTCCCCGACCTGGCAACTTGCCCTGTTACTTTCTCTTTCTCTCTCTCTCTCTCTCTCTCTCTCTCTCCCTCTCTCTCGTTTTGTCTCTCTCTGGTCAAACGAAAGCAAATAAATCAAGTTAAATGAAATAATTATTTTAAAAAAAAAAGAACACAATACTTAAAGAAAATACTTACACAAAAGACTCAAGGCCAAAAAGATCAAATACATTTTCTGTTAAAGAAATGTCATCATCAGGTCCAGCAATTGGCTTGGTGGTTAAGGCACTGGACTCCCACATGGCTGACCATGGTTCAAATCCTGGATCTGGCAACTTGAAAATCACACTGGGTTTGTGTTCATGCATCCCCAAAATCCCAGAAGGAGAATGGAGGAGAAGAAATTGCAGCATGGTTATTCCCCCTGGGGAGTGATTTCTCACTCTGTCTCTCTGGTGAACACATGTATCCTATGGGAAAAAAAATTAATTAAAAAAAAAGTCAAAGTCATCATTGTACATAGAGAGTCAGATATTAATTAAAGAATATGGTCTACACTGCTTACATCTGCCAGCATTACAGATTCTGTTTACTCTGTCACTTATGATGAAAATCACAGTCCCCAACTGACAATGGTTTGTCCTCTATTTTTATTTTTACTTTACTACAGTGTAAAAGCTATATGTATTTAGTAGAAATCATACTTTGAATTTTGAATTTCACTCTTTTCCCGGGCTAGCAATATGTGTATGATCATCTCTTATGATGCTGGGCAGGAGCTGTGAACCATAACTCCCCATCAGTCATGTGATCGTGAGGGAAAACAAGCTTTATAGTGTCCTGTGTTGCCAGCATTTTTTGGATATATTTTTGTGTTTTCACATCCCACCATGTCTACAGAATAACCATTTTTGACCTGTAATATTTTCAATTTACTATGAGTTTATCAGGATATAACCCCATTGAGGAACTTCTGTAAAGTGAAATTGGATTTTTATCATCTGAGTTCTAGCTCTAAGCCAAACTGAAATGTATCTATGAAAGTGGAGTGCATCAAATTTCCTGGCAGATGCCCACATGAGTGACAGGAACACCTCAAGTTTTATTGATTCATGAATCAGAATCCTGAAGCAGAAAGTTATAGAAAAATGAAATTTGTAAATAGCTTCGGAACTCATTGTGTTCCTTCTAACTGCTTCTAATACACAAGTTAAGGTCTGTGCATGAAAACTGCAGCACTTTGGAAAATCTGCCACAGTAAGGAGAAGGAAAATGTTTAAGGCAATTGAAATTTTTCAGGTGGAAAATTGGCCCCAGTATGCAACAGTAATAGCAGTGCTGTTTGTCATAAAACCGGGACTTATTACAGAGTCTGTAAACTCATGTAATTGTTCAAGTGCTAACAAAGTAAAGGAAGTATAATGTACTGGGAAAAACGGAGAACAGATCTGTAGTCCCACCTCCACCACCAGTAAGCTCTGCAACCATACATAAGTCACTTAAACTCTCTACATTTCAGCTTCCACATTTGTAAAATTCACAGTATGAATACCAGATAGCCTGTAGTATTCTTTCCAGTTTCATAATTCTAAAAATAAATAAATAAATAGATAAATAGATAAATAAATAAATAAATAAATAACAGAACAAAATAAGTATCAAACTCACAAAAAACCTATGTGTTGACATTGAAAGATGCCTATGATGTACTGGGAATACTATATCACCATTGCAAAGCACAGTCTTTGACTCCTAATAAATGCTCAATTTAACATTTGGTAGATAAATAAATCAATTAACCAGTGAAATTATACAGAACAAATATATAAGGCCCAACAGTTCAATTTATACATGTGCATCTATAAATAATTACCATTAAAAAAAATCTTGGTCTGGGACCAGCAGATGGTATAATGGTTATGTTGCCGGACTCCACGTAGTCAACTATGGTTCGAGTTCTGAACCTGGCAGCTTAAACTCATGTTGTACATGTGTGCCCAAAATTCAGCGAGAATGAAAGAGAAGGGATTGTGGTGTTGTCATCCCCCTTGGGGGGGGGGGGGTGATTTCTCACTTTCTATCTCTCTGTGTCTCTGGTGAGCACATGAGCCTTATAGCAAAAATCTCTCACTAAAAAAAGAAGAAAAAATCGGTCAGCCAATTTATGAACACTCATTTTGCCCTCTTGAGAAGAAAGACTATAAAAAAAAAATCAAAAAGTTCTAGTTGAGAAGATGAATGTCCTCAAAAGAAATGATGTAGACTAGGTACGAGATACCAGATGCACATGTGAATATCCACTGGTAGCCTGATAACAACTTCAGTACAAAGATCAGACAGCAAGATCCAGTAAGGACTTCTTGAGGAAAGGCGTTGAGATCCTGAACCAGGTAAGGTTGATAGATTGGCAGATGAGGGCTTTTTGTGAAAACTGGGAAAAGCAAAAAAGGGAAAGTCATTTTAAAGACAGAGCAAGCAGATTCACTTTACTAGGAGCAAAACTCCAAAATGGCCAGAGACTGTTGAAAAGGGAGGAATTTTAATGCATGACACCTTTTTGTCATTTTTTCATTAGGAGTAGGAAGGGTAGAAATGATGTTCAAGATCTGCACTGTCCAGGACAAAAGCTACAAGCCACATAAGGACTGAAACACATCTTATCCAAACTGAGATACACTGTAAGTTTAAACTGTACTTCATTTGTAAAATACACAAAATTTCCAAGACTTGATGCCAAAAGGGAGAAGGAGGATATAAAATATTTTGTGAATACATGTTTTATTGATTCATTGACTTTGAGAAATTACATGCCAAAGAAATATTTGAAATATCATGGGTAAAATAAAATGTATTATTGGAATTATTTTCATTTGTTTCTTTGTATTCTTTAATGGTGAGTACTTAAACTTTAAATTACATAGGTAACCCACATTATCTTTCTATCAGACGGTGCTGCCCTAGGTAGATGTTTCCAGCAAAAGTCATTAGTAGTACATTGCTGTGCTAAGAGAACAGAATCCAGGTGATCAGTTGAAGGGAGAGTTGGTAGGCAAGAAAAATAGGGAGAGAGGGATACATCAGCAAAATGGCGTAGAAATCAGCAGTTGAAATGAATGCATAACTACTTTATATCCACTGATAACTTAATGCACTAGAAGTTTCTGATATAGAATGTCACTGTAACTATGAAACACACAAATTAAATGTAATCCGAAGCTCTGGGTTTTGTGCCCAATATAGAAATTTTTACTCATCAGCCCTATTTCTTTTATGCCTTCATAACTCTCATTGTGAGAGCTCTTAGTGGCCACACATGCCTGCTCATCTCACGCCTGGAGATTACCTGAAAGCTTCGTAAAGAATTTCATACCCAGTCAAACACATAGTAGTGTTCAATAAATATTTGTTGAATGGATAGAGAATGTTGTACCCAA
Organism: Tupaia tana; assembly: GCA_026018925.1. Taxonomy (NCBI): domain Eukaryota; kingdom Metazoa; phylum Chordata; class Mammalia; order Scandentia; family Tupaiidae; genus Tupaia; species Tupaia tana. The sequence continues at coordinate 4,698,058 of JAKSZU010000020.1, read as the reverse complement.
AAGTATGGTTACACATAGGACACTAACATCAGGCCTTCCATGTACAATTCACATCTGCATTCCCCTTCAGCATACTGCCGCCAGGCAGCAGGTGGCACCGCCGAGTGCGAATCCCAGTCCATCCACACATCTGGGCACAGGGGGGAGCACCTATAGCTCCAACTGAGGAGACTGAGGTGAGATCCTGTCCAAACAAAACAAACATCATAAATGTACCAGAAAAAAATTAAAAAATAAAAGAATAAAATAAGAAGTAAAAATCCAGAGATCAGCAGGTGGCATGGAGCTTCAGCAGCTGGATCTCACAGGGCTGACTGCATAGTTTGTGTTCTGCACCCAGAGGCTTGAAAATCATGCAAGGCATGTGTGCATATTGGTCTAAAACCCCTAGAGGAGAACAGAGGAGAAGAGAGTACAACATCAAGGATTTCTCACCTTCTCTCTCTCTCTCTCTCTCTCTCTCTCTCACACACACACACACACACACACACAACACATGCCCTATAGCAAAAACTGAAAAAAAATTAATAAAAAATAAAATCCAGGGACCAGCAGTTAGCGTAATGGCTATGTCGCTGGACTTCCATATAGTTGACTGTGGTTCGCGTCCTGGACCCGGTGGCTTAAACTCACACCGGGCACGTGCGTGCGTGCCCAAGATCCCGAGAGGAAAAAAGAGGAGAAGGGATTGCGGCTTGGCCATCCCCCCTGGGGGATGATTTCTCGCTTTCTGTCTCTCTGTCTCTCTCTGTCTGGTGAGCGCATGTGCCCTACAGCAAAAACCTCTTAAAATAAAATAAAATAAAATAAAATAAAATAAAATAAAATAAAATAAAATCCACAGTCCCCAAAAGAATACCCCAAATGTAGATATGTTCTAAAAAACAATGGTATTTTTAATAGATACAATCAGATTTTTAAAAAGAATTTAGTATAAAATAGAGCTGCTTTAGTACATGAAAGCAAATATAATATTTGTGGTATACTTTTTTTACTTTTTTGTTAAAGTTAAACAAGGGATCCTATAGAAAGTCTTACTAGACTATTGAATTAAATAAAATTCCATCAAGCAGTTTACCATTTTCCCACCTCAAAAATCTGTATTTTGTTGACCAATCCTATTTAAATTAACATAATGTGGTATTATATTATATAACTTGGTATTAAAAGAAGGAATTCTGGGAGAATTCCAAGTAGCCCTGAGAAGTTGTATGATTTAATCACTTTTTTTCCTTTTTCTATTTTGAGTCATATACCATCAGGGTGGGGCAAACCTGTTGACTGTGTAGACCTTACTTATCACAGGTCCTGAAGTTCCCACAATACTACTGATTCTGTGACCTGCTTAATCTCATCCCCTGCTACAAATATCCTCCCTCCCTTGGTCTGCAGTGGTTCTGTGCCACTGGAATAATGATAACAATAGCTCAGGGCTTCACAAGCCAGGCAGTGTTCAATGTAAAGACGCTCTTGTCACTCTGCCCCACTGTCCTGGTTGGTCCTCCTCATAGGGATTCTCACTGACATTTTGCATGCTAAGCCTAATTCTTCTGATTTAACAAAAGAATCTCTGTTTTTTACCCATTTCATTGGGGAACCCATCACCACTTTGTTTTCATTTTTCCTTTTCCAATCCTCTCCTTCACTATCATATTTGGACAGTAAAGTATTTTTATATGCAGTTATCTATCCTTCCTTGTCTTTACTAAAATAATATTCAGGGAGAACTCACCAAACCAGCTCAGTTGTTTCACCTCAAATCTAATGATGAACATTGACACTTTAACTTGATTGATCTGTTGATCAAAGTCCATTTTGGTTTGCAGTTCATTAGATGCCCTCATCTGGCATTTATATAAAAGGTTTCCAATAGTCTTATCACAGGCTGATAAGCCACAGAGCTACATCCTCACAATCTAGATTGCCTATAATCTCTAACACTCTTAAAACCTTTCTTCTGGACCAGCAGGTGATGTGGTGGTTAAGGTGCTGGACTCCCACACAGCTAACTGCGGTTTGAGTCTCAGACCTGGTGGCTTGCTTTCTTACTTTCGGTCTCTCTTTGTCTCTCTCTGGTATGAGACCTTGGCATTTGATATAAAGAGGATAAAAGTGGAAGGTTTAATGCTAAGTGAAGCAAGTCAGGCTATGAAAGAGAGCCATTGTATGTCTCCACTTAATATATATGGAATATCTGCACTCTGTGACAGAAACTAAAGGATTAGAAGGTATAAAAACATGGAGAGCAACTGTGGATACCAGAGACAGTGTGGGAGGAGGGTGATAGGGAGGGAATTAAGGGGAGGAAAGAAGCTAAACATTTAAGGGATACAAAATTGGAAAAGTATATGTTAATGATAATGTGTATGATAATATTTTTGACTGGACTAATATACACTGTATTCATGCTGGAAAACTCATTATGTATGCTGTAATGATATACAGTGATTAAATATAGATAATAATAATAATAATAAATGAAACAAAATCAATTAAAAATTTTAAAAACCTTTTTTTAAAATGGAATTCTATTTTCTCTCAAAGTACACTATTTTTCCCAGTCTTAATTCAATATGGGACTACTTTCACTTAAAGTAATCAGCCATAGGGAAGCTAAATATTTATTGTATGCTGATGGTCTTGTATCCAGAGCTCGAATAGGTCAAGCTTAGAAATGAAAACTTTCTTGTTAAAGTCTTATTCTCTTTCTATTTAAAAAAAAACTAATAACATGAAAAGGGTTTAAAATTTTTAACAAAACTTTTACCAAAAATTAACTATAAATACAAAGTAAAATTATTCCTTTCTTTTAAAAACAGTGCTTTATACCAAAAAGTGGAATAATTATGTATAGTATTACAGAATTAGCTTTCTATCTTCTCAAATGTGAACTTTTATTGATAAAATTCTAAATAGAGAAGAAAAATGAATTACAGACAGGTATTCTAAAAAAAGTTTTAAGGTTATTTCAAAGTACAGGATTCAGAAATATGGTTTGGAAACATAATAGTTATTTTTCTGAGACCTTTTTAGATACAACTTTTTATACTTCAACCTGTTCTATAAATACATAAAATCTTCAACCACCTAAATTCTCTCCTGAAATAAAATATTTTAAGCCTTTAACATGAGTTACATAACATTCTGTGTTTCTGTTGTCTTTCTCTGGATCCTCTCACACGCATTACAATCTTCCTATATTTGATTTCCTAGAGTCCAATAGACCTTCTCATACGGGGGTTAAAAATAACTAATATTTCCTCATGCAATTACTATCATACCTACCATCTATTCTCTTGACTTGGATTCAGTTCATCTTTCCACTACATTCAGATCTCCTTGAATTATATCATTACAAAGAATCATAACACAATGGTTCTATAAATAATAAAGAAATTAAAAAATGACATCTCTGCAACATATTGTGATCCAAATTCTCTATGATCAGAAGTGTAAAAACATTCTATTGAAAAAAATCTCCATCTGCCTCAATCTTTTTGATCAGGAGTCACCTACACCCTCTACTTTGGAGTTCAGCAGTGCACAGTGTCTGAGACATGCCTGACAAAGACAGACATTTTAGCCATCCTGTTCCTTCCACTTCAAAGGCCTGGATCTAATCTTATAGCCTTAGACCTGATGTTATAGACTGAATATTTGAGTCCCCCAGAATTTCATATGGGGAAGCCCTAATTCCCAATATGAAACACAGTAGTAGTTAACTTGTTGGCATCCTCAAGAAATAAAGTGTTAACATGAGTTTTCTAGTAAAATAAAAAATGGACCATTATCATCAAAGTTTCTTGGACAGTTTTTTTAAAGAAGATGTTTGAGAACTCATGGCATACTTGCCTGACTTATATGCACCATCCTGAAAACATTTTAAACGTTCTTTTCTTTTCTTTTTCTTTTTTTGGGAGAGGTTTTCGCTATAGGGCACGTGCGCTTGCCAAATAGACAGAGAGAGACATAGAGACAGAAAGTGAGAAATCACCCCCCAGGGGGGATGGTCACGCCGCAGTCCCTTCTCCTTCATTCTCCTCTCGGGATCTTGGGCACGCACACACACGCGCCCGGCGTGAGTTGTAAGCCACCGGGTCCGGGACGCGAACCGCGGTCGACTACGTGGGAGTCCAGCGACATAGCCATTATGCTAACTGCTGGTCCCCATTTTAAACCTTATTTGATGATTCAGAATTCCCACTGTGGCCATACTTAACCCATGGTCTCTGTGTGTTCCCCTAGTAAATAATTCCATACTGTCATTATTAAAGTTATTTCATCTACTTTGATCAATTCATCTTCTCCTGGCCTATCATCATTTGTAACTCTCATTTTCAGCATGCTTGCCTCTGGCCCTACCTTTCTATTGTGCTACTTTTAATCTGCTATAGATTATAAAGGCAGTAATGTTCATTCGATTTGTAAGTAAAATTAGAGAAAATGGGCTCTAAAAGCATCTCAGGAGCCCCTACTCATAAAAATTATGTAGGAAAAATGCAATAACTTTGCAAATTCCATTTGGGTTACTCAGATTCTGTTTCCTTCCTTTCCGGTTCTCATGGATGTCCCTGACAGTAATGAGACAAAAGACCTCGGCACTGATTTAAGAGAAAGAAAAAGAAGGGCGTTGGTTGACTTACTGTGGCTGGAACTGCTAATTAATCAGGAAACTCCAAGTTTCCCTTTCAACATGTACTGATTAACAGCTATGGCTGAAACAATAAAAGAAGCATTTCCCCTGGCCCCTGATGGAGCCCAAGGCCACTGGTGTCTGACACAGAAGAGATAGTCATGTGTTCTTACAAAAGAGAGAAGCTTAGGATCTCCTGTGTTCAATCAAAAGGCTAGATAGAAATGCTCAAAATATCATTTAGGAAAAATAGGAATGAGGCAGAGATGATCATTTTGCTTGCCTGAATCAAGACGGAGACTATGTAATAAGCACACATTCATGTAGCACTTTCTATGTGCCAGGACCATTTCTAAGCACTTCCTACATGCTAACTCATTTAGTCTAAGGTAACACAACTAGGAATAAGATGGAAGACCTTACATATACAACCAAATGTTTATGATATCACGAAATGAAAGATCCTGAGCCAGAATAAACCTTTCAGGTCTTCTGTTCAGTCTCCCACTAGCAAAAGCATTTCATATGTGACTCCACTAGAGCCAGAGATGTGTAACCTCCCCAGGTCTCTCTGAAATGAAGTGAGAGCAGAACTCTGGTTTTCAGCCTCTCAGTGAAATTACTCTCTCTCTACATCCAACAATACTGTTTCTAGTATCTACAGTTGGTCTCTCTGCTATTATTTATACCTTGCAGTCTTTCCGTGTCTGCTGTAGAATGCAGACATTGAGCATATATGAAGTGGGGACATATAATGCCTTTCATAATCTGACTTGCTTCACTCAGCATGCAGTCTTCCACATTCATCCACTTTATATCAAATGTCAGGGTTTCATTGTGTTTTGTGGCTGACTAGTATTCCATAGAGTACATGTGTCACTTTTATTAAAAACTGTGTTAATCTCCCGAGTTGACTTTAGAAAAATAAAATGAAACCAAATCTCACAGTCTTTCTAAAGATGAGACCCGTAAAAAAATGTCTTTTCTGTGGGACCAGATGGTGGCACAGTGATGATGTAACTGGACTCATATGGGAAGGTCGGACTAGCTGAGGCTGAAAGTGGCTCTCAGCGTGAAGACTCTATAGGTGGTCTCTCTCCCTCAATTAATGGGTAAACATTTTTTAAATTACCTTCTAAAGCGTAGTGGGTTTTAGTAATCAAGAATGAAAGTCTTCACTGGAAAAGCATATATGTGGAGAAAATCCCCAATCAAGATTCAGCCAGGGTATCAGGAACTATACTGAATATTTTAAATAGGAATGGATTCAGTGTAAGAAACTAGATGCATTCAGAACTGTCAGAAAGACTGGAGGAGTGGGACCAGCAGTTAGCATAATGGCTACGTCACTGGACTCCCATGTAGCCGGCCGTGGTTTGAGTCCCGGACCTGGTGGCTTAAACTTATGCTGGGCGCATGTGCGTGTGTGCTCAAGATCCCAAGAAGAGAATGGAGGAGAAGGGGTTGTGGCGTGATCATCCTCCCTGGGGGGTCATTTCTTGCTTTCTGTCTCTCTCTGTCTTTCTGGCGAGCACACGCACCCTATAGCAAAAACCTCTATTAAAAAAAAAAAAGAAGAAGAAGAAGAAGAAGAAGACTGGAGGAGCAAATGTTAGGAAGAGCTGGCATGTTTCAGGATTGTGGCCATAAAGAGAAAGAAAACTGCTGCCCCCCACAATCAGGACCATGTAATACCAACTTCTGAGCTTCTCCTAGTTCTGGAATGGGTGAAATGACAACCACTCACATCTGGGAAGTCTAGTCCACCATTCACCACCAGTGGCTGAGCCTTGCCAATTTGGAAAGCTACTAAGCAGTGAGTCTAACAAACATGGTCCCCAAGCTTCTGGCTTCAGCAATACAAGGGATTGCTCATAAGTGGTGGAAAACTGTTAGCAGAAAATTCTGATACCAGAATTATTTTAGTAGGCCAATCCCATCCTTATGACTAGAGAACCCAGGAAAATGGCCCTTTTGTTGCTGAGACACATAAATGGCCTTTCAACTACATAGACATTATCTCCCCAGGTCTTCTGTGACCCCAGAGATGAAATAAGCCTTACTGGCAAGTTCCAGAAAAAAGAAATGTTCAAAGCCAATATTAACATTATGTAACCTCCACCACTGAGACCCACAATGAAGGGAACTTTATGTAAAATGTCAATGGAACGTTTCCTTCAACAGGAAAAACTCCCCTTCAAGTAACATCAAAAAAGAAGAGTCCCTCCTTATAAGGCTAGATTCATTCTAGCCAAAATTCTTAAGTAATAACTTTTTTTCCTGCACAAATGATCAAATAATTAGAATAAAGAAAAATGACAAATGTCACTGAAAAGCTGGGTAACAAATCTACCCAGTTAAATATAGCACTTTATAGAAAAGAGAAGCGTTGGGACCATTTCTACATTTAAATGATGCTGGCTATGAAATTCCTTTGTTTACGAACAATCCCATTTGTTAAGATTACAGACTTGTAGGCTAGCAGGTGGCGTAGCAGGTAAGGTGCTGAACTCCCATGGGGCTGACCACAGTCTGAGTCCCAGATCTGGTAGCTTGAAACACACCAGACATGTATGAATGCATGCCCCAAATCCTGAGAGGAGACTGGAAGAGAAGGGTTGATGACGTGACCATCCCCTGTGGGGCAGAGATTTCTCACTTTTTGTCTCTGTCTTTCTCTGTCTCTCCAGCAAGCACACGTGCCCTATAGCAAAAATCTCTCAGAAAAAAATAAGTAAATAAAGATTTAAGTATGGTTTTTCATAACATTTTATCCATTTATGTTATAGTAAATGGCTTTACAATTACTCTACAATTTAACTTACAAGCATATTAATTTGTAACAAGAGTAGAAGAAATGTTGTGGGGGACTACTTTGAACAAGTCCTCTTCTCTTACCTAATCTGGAAACCTAAGTACCTACAGCCTACAGGGTTCGGGGTGAGTTAGCCTGCAGAAGGAATTGAACCCATGTATGAATTGCAAAGAAGTGGCATTTAGAGTTCTTAGGTGTTCCCTTTTCCAAGTCATAAGTATTTTAACAAGTTTGTCAAAGCTCTCTAGTTGGCAGCTGAATTTCACTAAAGATGAATGGAAAATATTCACGTAGAATATATAAACTATTGTCCATTCACTTGCCTTTACTTTCATTTTATAATTATTGAAATTGGTCATGTACATTTGAGAAAAACTTTTATTCATATGTGTAGGGGAAAAGCCAATCTAGTTTTTTATAAATAAAAAATAAGTTCCTTGAAGGTGAAAAGCAGTCGTTTGTTCTAAATTCAAACATGTTACCTATATCTAGTGCGGAGTAAGCTATAACTTCCCATTGAGGAATCTTAAATTTCATAGACATGTACAGCTAAAGTTAACTGCAAAAGAAGTTATCTAAAGATTCCGTTGAATAGTTTTAAGCTCATAAATGTGTATGTTAGTAACTAATAGCATAAAATCTATAATTTTCTAGATCCTTGGAGAATGAGTTGATACATCACGTAACTTGCTTTTCTGATAATACTTGACATTTAAAAGTTATCCCTGAAGGAAACTACTTCTAACATTCCTTATCAGGATGCGCTTGTGTGCACTAGCTGTAGCATTTTCAGCTACTTAATTCTACATTCCTCTTCTTTTTTTAGTTTCCAGATGGAGTCTATACAAAGCAAATGATTTGTGTAATTTGATATTCATGGAGTTGTGCCTACCACTAATGGAAATACATATGTCAGCTTCTTAGGTTTTTAGTGATATGAGACTGCGTGACTAAAAGACCCAAGCTTAATCCACGTGTCTCTTGCAGGTACACGTTGAACCAGTGAAGTTTTGCCATAATTCTCTTCACTCTCATGATTTATAAAATGTAGCTAGCTTCTGTAACTTGAAAATCTGGCACTGTTTTATTCGTGCTTGAAAGCTTAAAGTCTTGAATGTCTTGTCTCTTTTTTTTAATAAATGAAAGTTTGAGAGTTTGAGAATGGAACATCTCTTTCTAAACTTCGTTTAATTAAAATAAAAGGTTCACACTAGAAAACGAAAAAGAAAAATGACAAATGACTTCACAGCTTTCATCGCATTTCTTTTCAGCTTGAGGAATATTTGTGTGTCCCTTTCTCTCTGGTTTTACCCTCTGAACTTGTTTTTTCTTATTTCAGTTTCAGTTAAAAGTGACCTTTTAATTGGGGGGTTTCCATGTATGATTCTTTTTCCGGAATAAAAGCCAAATTTTTTCCATTTGCATCAAGTTATGAAAGGGTTTCCTTTTCCCTTAAGGGATTTTTTTAAAAAATCATTCTAAATGCCTTCTCTTCGAAGTCTTCTTATACTTACTCTCTTAACAAGAAAAAGGTGTAAAGTTAAGATCTGTCAGCTGCAGCAATGCCACCTTTTAATATTTTATTACTTGTATCCCTCACGTGACTCTTCTAAGAACCTCTGAAAGGATGCAGTAATAATTACATCACTTGGATCTGAGAACATAGCAGATCCAATGAAATAATTAACTGCCTCCAATTCACACTAATGACTGCAAATGTATTTTATCAGGAACGTGTTCTGCATATAAAATCTCTCATAAAATCCCAGTGTCAGCATTATTTAGAAGGGAGAGTTGTTACAGAGTCAAGGCAGGAATGGGAGGTTCAGAGCCTGCCCTTCACAGGCGTTCTGAGGAAGCATAATTTAGTATTATTTATACCACAAAGCTCACGTTCTTCCGAGCATTTTTTTTTTCTTTTCTTTTTTTTTTGGAGAGGTTTTCGCTATAGGGCGCGTGTGCTCGCCAGACAGACAGAGAGAGACATAGAGACAGAAAGCGAGAAATCACCCCCCAGGGGGGATGGTCATGCCGCAATCCCTTCTCCTCCATTCTCCTCTCGGGATCTTGGGCACGCACGCACACGTGCCCGGCGTGAGTTTAAGCCACCGGGTCCGGGACGCGAACCGCGGTCGACTACGTGGGAGTCCAGCGACATAGCCATTACGCTAACTGCTGGTTCCCTCTTTCCAAGGATTTTTGATGGTAGGGTTTAGGATTATATAATAAATGAGTGACTTGCCCTTTAGGCAGTCTGCTGCCATTTTAACTAATGGCAAAAGACTTATCCAGAGAAAATGACTTCAGATGCAAAGAACCATCCGGGCTCCCTAGGAGAAACAGACTTTAGACTGAGAGGACAATAGTTCTCCAATACACCTGGTCATACTCTCTGAGGATTACAGGCCAGAGTGATCAGGCTCAATCACTTTCACACTTTGCAGGCCCACAGGCGAAGAAGAACTTGAAGGCAACCCAAGGCCGCTAGTTTGCAAAGCCCATCCTGGGTCAGCCATTGGCCAGACTGGCCTTGGCTGACAATTATGCTAACTGGCCACTGAAAATCAAGGTCTGGAGGAAATTTGGCATACTATAAATGAAGTTACAGACTTCATCCTTTAATCATGGTTTATAAATTACTACTTTGTATGGTATAGTTGTTAGGATGTATATACTTCATGAAAGAATGATTTCAAGTCATACTTTAAGTTTTGACCCTGTTCTGCCACATACTAGCACTGTGCAACCTTGTGTAAATTAATTTCTCAAAGCCTACTCTTCTACCTGCAAACTTGGGGTAATAACAATAGAACACACCTCATATATTTATTGAGGAGCTAAAATGAAATAAATGAGTAAAATGTTTAACAGAGACTATCACAAGGTAATCACTCTATAAATAATAGCTACCAGTATTTTTATCCTGTAGAGGTTTATTTTTTTACTTCAACTATTTATTTCTTAAAATGTTATTGAATTAGAGCATGTGTGTATATGTATACATAACCAGATATGAAAAATATCATATAAGACAGACTTAAGATAAATTAAATGATCAGTTTAGTGTATATAACAGAATAGCCTTTTACTAAAATATAACCGATCAGTTTTGATAAACATACAATTTTCTGTACTTTATGTGAGAGTTATTGCATAAGTATGGTTATCTACAATCCATGTTACGTGGGCAGCACTACTTGTTTACCAGAAGTCAGTGCTGGGTTAATCAGGGATTAACTTGAATGTACTAGCAATTAGGTTTGACACACTAAGGTCCAGACTCTCCTAAAGCAAATAAAAACGATATTTCAATAACTAAATAACTTTTCTCAACCTTACACCTATAAAGCAAGGTACCCAGCCCATCAATTAGCTTCTTTCCATCTCCAGACCTAGAGCTTCTTGCAGTGGTAATACTGTTAAATCTTTATTATCTTGTGTCTTAGAAATGGTTGTGAAATTTCGAAATGAACAAAGCAAAAATAATACAGGGAGATCATTTTCAGCTGATAACTATCTACCCACCTACTTCACAAGAAACTAGCCATGTAAAATTCTTAAGAAGACAAATACTGTTACCTATCTTTACATAGAACCTTTCCTCTGTGACTATCAAAGAAATGCATGGCATTTCCCAGGGGTAAGCATTATTTTTTCTAGTTCTGTCCCAGGAACTAAATGATACACTCAAGGTCATGCTTGAGATGGATTGACACCTTAGAACTACAGTTTGCACAAGAGCTTTACAGTTTTCCTGAGGTATCTGAAGTCACCAAAGTCTACCATTTTTGGCCACTTCCCTGTCAGCCACTTAGAAACGTGATAATTCCATTCTGCATTGATGCAACTAGTTAAGTGAGCAAACTTGGTCTATTTAAATCAGTGTAATGTGTGACATACAACAGAATAGACTGAAAAAAACTATCTTAGGAAAAATAATTACGTTTATGGAGTAAAACAAAATAGTCTATCAGTCAATGTTATATTCCATCCTCAACGTCTCAGGTACTTGGAGCTATCTTGAGAAAATGTTCATTAGTAATTTTGAACCTTTTAAGATTGAACATAATTCCATTCATAGACTCATTGGACAGGAAGTCTCCAGGCAAATGCTTCCATTAAGAGTCACTCATAGGAGCTTTATATTCACCATATCTCAGAGCTTGAGCCAAGTCCCAAATCCATGTGAACACATAGAAAAGACATCAGATTTAAGATTCCTAACTGGTCCCCCAGACTACCTCAAGTTCTTTAAGTGCCACAGTGTAATAAATGGTGGTAAGACCACTTGATCCTCCTTGGGCATGTTGAAGGAAACGAAAGTACAAGATTCTCCCCACTCCCTACCCCCCACCTTATCTACAAGTGTTATGTTGGAAAAACCCAGTAAATGCCTATAACTGCATAGTACCAAACAGTACATACAAGGGTATTTCAAAAAGTTTATGTACAATGTACTCAAACTACAAACTGGAGACCAGTATATGATCTGGTAATTAAGGAAGCTGGATCCCACGTCTGACTACAGGGTTTGAGTCCTGGACTCAGCGACTTTAAAAACATGCCAGGTACATGTGAATGTATGCTCAGAATCATGAAAGGAGGAAAAATGTAGAAGAGATTGCAGCATGGCCATTCCCCATGGGAGTTGCTTTCTTGCTCTCCATCTCTGTAGTCTCTCTGTCTCTCTCCAGTGAGTGCATGAAACTTCTGGCAAATTTTTTAAAAAGAAATTTTTAAATGGTTAAAAATTTTTGGGACCAGTGTAATGGCTATGTCGCTGGACTCCCACATAGTCAACTGCGGTTCCCGTCCCGGACCCGGTGACTTAAAACTCACGCCGGGTGCGTGTGCGTGCGTGCCCAAGATCCCGAAAGAAGAATGGAGGAGAAGGGATTACAGCGTGGCCATCCCCCCAGGGGGTGATTTCTCGCTTTCTGTCTCTCTGTCTCTCTCTGTCTGTCTGGCGAGCGCACGCACCCTATAGCGAAAACCTCTCAAAAAAAAAAAAAATTAAAAATTTTTAAAAAGTACTAATTGGTTTTGGTATAAAAAATGTTTGAAATTCACAGTTTTTTAATAATGTACATTTTACATACATTTTTGAGTTTTTGGGGTTTCTTTCTTTTTCTTTATTTATTTATTTATTTATTTTGCTATAGGGTGCACGTGCTCGCCAAAAAGACACGTGTCCAGGGTGAGTTTAAGCCACTGGATCCGGGACTCTAACTGCAGACTACTACATGGGAGTCCAGCAACATAGCCATTATGCTAACTGCTGGTCCTGATTTTCCATGAATTTTTGAAGGCCTCTTGAATACACTGTATTTCTCTGTACACACATACATATAATAAAGTTTAAGTTATAAATTAGGTACAGTAGAAAACTAACAATAATAGCTAGTGATAAGATGTAACAATTATAACAATGTGGCAGCATCACTACTCTTGTGTTTTGGGATCATTATAAAGTAAAATAAGGGTTACTTGAACAAAAGCACTGTGATGCCAAGAGAGTTCATTGATAAATCAGATAGTTAATAAGTAACTAATGGCCAAGTATCACACACAGACTTATATTCCGTAGTGGAAGATTAGAAGTTTCTTTCTATCAGGGCCAGCAGTTGGCATAATGTCTATGTTGCTGGACTCCCATGTAGTCGACCGTGGATCAAGTCCTGGACCTGGTGGCTTAAACTCACACTGGGCACATGTGCGTGCATGCCCAAGATCCCAAGTGGAGAATGGAGGAGAAGGGGTAGGGGCATGGCCATCTCCCCTGGGGGGTGATTTCTCACTTTCTGTCTCTGTCTTTTCTGGCCAGCGCATGTGCCCTATAGCTAAAACCTCTGACCAAAAAAAAAAAAAAAAAAAAAAAAAAAAAAGAAGTTTCTTTCTATTTTCAGCTTGACAAGAATACAAGGAAGCATCCCTTGTTGCCACTGGCAACCATCTTGTAATTACAAAGGGAAGCAGCTAGAGATAACATCTGACAGCTGTGGAAATATCCTACGGCATCTCTGAGCCACTGACTATCACGCTCTTTGAGCTACCCTATTCTGAACTTTCTATTAATTTCATGAGATACTAAATTTCCCTATTGCTTAAGCCCATTTGAAATGGAGTTTTCTGATACTGAGGGTCTTGGACTGGGCTTTATAATACAGAGAGCATTCCAAACGATACAGGTGAGCAGTACTATCTCCACTTCTCCAGAGGAGAAGAGTGATATTTCCAGACCCTAAGTCCCTTCCTCAGTGGTGCCTGGCTAATAAATTTCACTTGTGCTATAAGACTCCAAGTTGTCTGGTCTGTTCCCAGTCTCACTTCCTCTCCAAAATAAGTACTGAAGCTATATAATTTCGTAATATGTGAATGAGATGTTTAATAGCCTCTTTTCTGGGTAAAAAGGTCACTTGAAATAGTGAAAGAATTTTGCCAGCCCATGGCTGCATCTCTACTAAAAACAAATGATAAGGGTTAATAATAAATCTATGAGTCAAAGATCGATGCTATTAAATACATAAACCATGCCTTTATAACCTAAAAATATCCCAAACACCAAAGTATGAAATGTTCTTGACATCAGTGGAAGACACAGTAGTCAATTGGGGTCATTTTATAACCTTTCCACAACTACCTCAGAAGTGAAACTGCTTATGTGAGTACCATAAAAATACTGCTCTGGACTTCAGGGCAGTCACTCATTAACTACACAGCACCCTAAGTCCTTGTAAACTATGGGTCACATGACCACCCACAGACAATGTATGTCACCTCAAGACCCTAACAAAACAAACCAGGGCCAGATGCGGTGAAGAAGTAAAAATTGATGCTCTGCCAGGCAATTTCCCCACATGGGAAGGTTCCAGGTTCAAGTCTGAAGACGTTCCAGGGTATGCTAGGCAAACACTTGTCCACGATCCAGACTGGCGAAAACTAGAGGCGAATCGTGGCATCTAGTTAGCTGTGTCATATCTGTGTTTATGAAAAGCTCTAAAAAAATTACTCAAAGTAAGTTTTTACAGCTTATTGTTGCGACTCATCTTTTCATCCGAAATTCATCAACTACAAAAGGAGGGATTGATTTTCTCTTTTCCTAGTAATGACTTGTCTTTATGTTTGTTTGTTTTTAATTTTTGTTACATTTAAAATAAATAGACTCCGTGCTAAAAGAGGTTGTTTCAATAGAAAAGAAAAACCAGGCCCCAACTTTGGTATTTACCTGGCCTATTAAAATCTTAAATTTAGGACTGGCCGTGCCCTAGGGATCAAAGCAGCTAGATCCCACTTGGCCAACTTTGCCATTTGAGACCCTGACCAAGAGGCTTGAAAAACATTCAGGGTATATGTTGCGTCCACCCAAAATCCCAAACAGAGGGAGTAAATTTCAGGTGACTATTTTGAAGAGGGGATTTTCAGTGTGACTATTCCACATGGGGGTGAAGAAGAAGGAACTACACACACAATAAAGTTGATTTATAAAGTTTAGCAGTTGCCTAATCTGATATATTGGGAGCACTCAGATGAATTACACAGGCCAGGTGAATTTAGATATGTGAATGATAATCCAGATAATCCAAGGAAATTACTCTCAGGTCTAGGTAGACATTGTATTAGATCATGTCTAACTTCCATTGTGTTACATAGACATGATCTTCAAATTCCAGAGTGGCTGACCTATATTCCCCAGGTCAAAGTAAGCTCGCACTGGACAATTCTCTTGAAAAGATTGGTGTTCTTTGTTTTATCCTATGCCTGTTTTTCTATAAGACAGTTTGACTTTTTCATATCAATTCATGGTATCTGTTTTATGTTTTGTATATGTTTTATCCAGTCTGTCATTTGTCTTTTGATTTTGTTTATGGTATCATTTACTCAATCTAGGCTAAAATAACATGATTTTAATGAAGCTAAATGTGTCTATTTCTATTTATGGTTAAGAATGTCCTGGCTAAGGGCCAGCAGGTGGTGTGGTGGGTAAGATGCTGGACTCTCACATGGCTGAGTGTGGTTCAAGTCCTGGATCAGGCAGCTTTATTTCTCACTCTCTCTTTCTCTCCCTTTCTGATGAATTAAAAATAATAATAATAATAATAATAATAATAAGCAAAATTAAATAAATAATTCTTTAAAAAGAAAGAATGTCTTGACTTTATGTTTAATAATACCTTCCTTCACACAAGATGAAACAAGCCTTCTCTTAAACTATCTTTATTATCTCATTATGGCTTTACTTTTTAATCTTTAATATATCTGAGATTTTTCTTTTGCATGGGTAAATGTAAATAAACCTCTAAGAATATGAAAAGATAGTCTTCTCACTAACATCACTGAAAGGAAAATTATAGCAATTGACACACCATTTTAAAATCAGTGCAGCATCACATTATACAGCATGTATATAAACAAGCTAGTTAGCATGTATATAAACAACCATTCCTATGTACTGCTGCTTGAATTGTGATTTGCTACAGCCTTTTCAAGATGTAATCTGACAATGGTTTTAATTTAGAAACCTAAGACATTTTTTAAAATAACAAAATACTGATGTATAAAATTTGGTTAAAGTTTAATGCAGTGTTGTTTATTCATATTAAAAATTATCTGTGTGTCTACATTCTGGAAGAAAAACTCATATGGAGGCAGTTTATTTGAAAGGGGCTTCAGGGGTGGAAATGCGAAAGAAAAAAGAGTGAGACAAGAAAGGGTGAAGAGACAAACCAAAATAAAATTTAAACAACCCCCTAGCACAGCTGTTAAAACCTACTCAGAGTAAACCAGATCCTGAATGGTTGATCTGGGGTTCCCACATAGCTCATTTGCCCCATTGACTGAAAAAAATGCTCAGGTGCCCAAGATCCTGGAAGGATTGAGAAACGGAAGAAAAATAATTACAGTGTGACCAGATCCTATTAAGGGGTTCTCTCTCACTCTCTCACTTTTTCTCTCTCTTTCCTCTCTCTCTCTCTCTCTCATCTTTCATCCTCCCTTCCCACAGCATAAATAATAATAATAAAAGAAATCTGGTCATCCCTAAGGGCAATAGGATTTTATTCTGCCAGTTGAATTATTTACACAATTGTCCACCTGAGAGTTAGGAGGTAGGAGCACAATCATTAGTGAAGTTCTAGGGGGAAATTAAAAAAGCAAAAGATTCAAGGCACATGCTCGAGGTAAGATGCTGTCAGCTCAGTTCACATAGACCTGTCCAGCTTCAGCAGCGCAAGAGGTAGAACACTGCTGCATGAGAGCGAGGCCCTGAAGGAGGCCCAGGTTCAGATCCTGGGACAACCTGAACAGACCAGGCGTGGAGTGCATGCTTATAATCTTAACTGGGCAGCTGGGGCAAAGGGCAGCAGTGGCAAGATCATGTCAAAAAAAATCTCTCTCTCCTCTCTCTCTCCTTTTTCCTCTCTCATTAAAAAAATTTTGAGAAACATATGTATTGACCCAAAACAGATGTCAATACCATATTACCAAGTAAAGAAAAGTAAACTGTAGAACAACTTTTATATCAGATCTTACTTTTTAAAATTAAAAATAATATGTGTGTGTATTTGTCTATTTTTGTATGAATACAGACCAAAGTCTGGAGGATACATATCAAACTGTTAATATTTGTTGATTCACACATAGAGAGTAGAAAAGAAAAAGAGAATATATCTCATTAATAATTTTAGATTGGTTATATGTTGACATGCTCTTTCAATTACATTGAGTTAAGAAAAATACATTAAAGTTAGTTTTCCCTAGTTACTTTTTACCTTTTTAATGTGGCTACTAGAACGTTTAAACTCACATATGTAGTTTGAATTTTATTTTTATTGAATAGTGCTAATATTTTAAAAAAACATTATTTTTTTCTTTGTGTCAATGGATTTAATATTTTTAAAAAATTATTTTATTTTATCTTTATTTATTTATTTTAATTTGATGAGAGAGGGACAGAATGAGAGAGAGAAAAAGGGAAAGCAGAGCTGCCAGGTCTGGGACTCAAACCGTGGTCAGCTACATGGGAGTCCAGTGCCCTCAACCACCACTTGCTGGACCCAATGTATTTAATCTTTACTTATCATTTATTTAAATTTAAAATTTATTTAAACTTTAAACTGTGAGTTGCACCCACAGTTTCTTCAATCATCTACCAGCTATTATCATGGTTTCCATACCCCAGGAAGAACTAGACACATAATAAACAATCAAGATCTGCTGTTCCTTAGTTGGATAGTGCATTGGCAGCTAAGAGGATGTGTTTTCTGTGAAAGAGCTGTCATCAGAGGTAGATGCTATGGAGAGGATTTAGTGATTAGGCGGTAATGAGTGTTCCTGTTCAAAGAGCACCACGCTTTTTGTGATATGTAGAGCAGAAGTCAGATTGCACAAGGTTATAAAATAAGTGGGTGGTGACTAACAGGAGGCTATAAACTTAGATTCCATTGGTAGCAGGGATACAGAGTTGATAGTGTAGGGAGTTCAGAGAATTTTTTCTTTAAATATAAACACAAGACTCTCAAGCTTCGGTCCATCATTACAACCATGCCATTTCTTCGTTTTTTCTTTTAATCAGCCAAAGGATGTCCATGGTGATACCAAAAATAAACGACAACTTGTCTGAAGACTGAAAATATCAAATAATTTCATGTATTCCCTTTGAAGCCACCTTTTACAGTGGTGGGTGAAGCACTGTGCGACCAAGGAGCATGATGTACATAAGCAGTCCTCATTCAGGCCGGTAGATGTTAGTGACGGGTGGAGGTCAAGGAAGAGGTACGATTCAGGACTATGGCAACAACAATTCTCATTTGCAATTTTTTTTTAGAGGTTTTTGCTATAGGGCCCAT
Source organism: Tupaia tana (assembly GCA_026018925.1). Lineage (NCBI taxonomy): Eukaryota > Metazoa > Chordata > Mammalia > Scandentia > Tupaiidae > Tupaia > Tupaia tana. The sequence continues at coordinate 4,679,766 of JAKSZU010000020.1, read as the reverse complement.
GCTACAGAGAGACAGAAAGTGAGAAATCACCTCCCTGGAGGGATGGCCACTCCGCAATCTCTTCCTCTCCATTCTCCTCGGGATCTTGGGCTCACAAGCGCACACGCCCAGCGTGAGTTTAAGCCACTGGGTCTGGGACTCAAACCGTGTTCGACTACATGGGAGTCCAGCGACGTTGCCATTACACCAACTGCTGGTCCCATCATTTGTAATTAAAAAATAATAATAATAAAACCTAATAGGGAAAAAGTTTCATAACATTGATCTTGGCATTGATTTCTTGTTTACAACACTGAAAGCACAGGCAACTAAAGCAAAAATATGCAAATGTGATTACATTGTACCAAAAAATTTCTGCACATCAAAGGAAACAACCTACCTAGTGAAAAGGCAACCTACGACCTACAAAATGAAAAAGAAAATTACAAACCATATATTTGAGAGTTTTGATATCCAAAATATAAGAACTTTAACAATTCAATGGCAAAACAAACAAACAAAAAGAACCAACCAAATATCCAGTTTTAAAATGGGCACAGTGCAGTCAGCAGGCGGTGTGGTTAAGACACTGGATTCCCACGGGGTCAACCACAGTTCGAGTCCAGGACCTGGTGGCTTGCTTTCTCACCTTCCCTCTTTCTCTCTGTCTCACTCTCTCTGTCTCTCTCTCTGGTGAGCATGTGTGCCCTATAGCAAATTTAAGAACCATATAATAGTAATACAATTAAATAAATAATTCTTTAAAAATAAGTAAATAAGGGGCCAGCAGGTGGCATGGTGGTTAAGGGCACTGGACTCCCACATGGCTGACTGCATTTCGAGTCCTGGACCTGGCGGCTTGCTTTCTCACTTTCCTTCTCTCTCTCTCTCTCTCACTGTCCCTCTCTGCTCAAATTAAAATAAATAAATAAAGTTAAATAAAATAATTCTTTTCAAAAAAAGAATTATTTTAAAAAATAAGTAAATAAAATGGATACAGGACTTAAATAGATGTTTCAACAAAGAAGATACAAATCACAAACAGTTATATAAAAGGATGCTTGATCCATAGGGAAATGCAAATCAAAATTGCTAAGAACTATCACCTCATACCCATGAGAAAGGTTATTATAAACAAACAAACAAAAAACACATTAACATAGAAAATTTGCAACCCTTGTGCACTATTGATTAAAATGCAAAACGTTGCAGCTGCTATGAAAAACAATGTGAAGGCACTTCAAAAATTAAAAATAGAACTACCATATGACCCATCAATCCCACTTTTGTGTATTTATCCAAAGAAAATAATGTATCCCATAATGGGGGTCAAATGGTGATCCAGTAGTAAAACAAGAAGCTCTCCAAAGCTAAGATATGTGAGAAGATTCCAAGTTCTCACCCAGAGACCACCCTGAATAGGCAGGCATGATGTTCCTATGATCTGAGGCTAGCTGAAGCTGGGAGTGGGTCACATGTCAAGACTCTGTTGGAGGGTGCTATCTCTGTTTCTCTCTGTCTCTCACACACTCATGGAAATAAATAAATAAATAAATAAATAAATAAATAAATAAATAAACTTTTCAAAATTATTGTTTCATAGTGGATATGGTAATTATATTATTTGATCACTACAGAGTATTTCTATACTTAAAAGTCACACTGTACCCCATAAATATGTACAACTATTGTGTGTCAATTAAAATTGAAATTGGAAGAATCAAACACATAGACATAAGAAAGGAACTATAGATACCAGAAATGACACAGGAGATGAAGGGTCAGGGGAAGAGACTGAGAAAAAAACGTTTAACAGACATAACAACACGTATACACAGGCAAATAGGTCATGAACCAATATAACCTAACAGAGTAAAAAAAAAAAAAAAAAAAAAAAACAAGTAGGGCCAGCAGGTGGAATAGTGGTTAACACACTGGATCCCACATAGCTGATTTTATGGATTGAGACCCAGACCTGGTGGCTTAACAAGCATCCCAGGTGTGTGTGTGTACCCAATATCCCGCGTAGAGAATGAAGGAGAAAGAATTGTGGCATGGCCATCCCCTGAGGGGAGGTGGGGAAGATGTTTTCTCACTTGCCCTTTCATTGTTTTTCTGTCTCTCTCTGGTGAGTGCACACGCCCTATGCAAAAATCTAAAAGTAAATAAATAATTTTATTTAATTTTATTGAAATAAACATTTTTTAAATAGCTAAGAAGAAAACAATATTTTTAATTTTACTTATTCACTCATTTATTTTAATTTGACAAGAGAGAGAAGGAAAGTGAGACATTAAGCCACCAGGTCCTGGATGCAAACCAGGATCAGCCATGTGGGAGTATCCATGGCTTAACCAACATACCACCTGCTGGGTCAAAACCAAATTTTTTAAAAATTACTATCTCAAAGAAATAGCTGCTTCCCCATGTTTCATTCAACATTATTCCAATAGCCAAGATGTGAAAACAAACTAAATGTCCATTGACAGGTAAGCAGATGTTTAAAATATGCTATATACATACAATGGAATATTGGAAAGAAGGAAATCCTGCCATTTGTAACATCATGGATGAAACTGAAACATACTACGCTAAGTAAACTAAGCCAGTCACAGAAGGACAAATACTGCATTATTCCACTTATATGAGGTGTCTATAAAACTCAGATTCATAGAAGCAGAAAATAGAATGGTGGTTGGTAGGAGCTGGGTAAAGAGGAAATGGAGACTGCTGTTCAATGAAAGTAAAGTCTCAGTTTTGCAAAATGAAAGAGTTCTAGATATCTGAACAACACTGTGCTCATGATTAACAATATTGTACTGCACATTTAAAATTTGTTAAGACATCATGTGATGTATTTTTCAACCATAATTTCTAACAAGGAAATCATATATTGATTTCTTCATGATTTAATCTGTGGCTTTTTCTGGATGAAACTCATTGTTTAATATCACTGGAATTCAAATATTCAAACTAACCATGTTGCTCAATTCTTTCTAATGGGATTAAATAAAAACTTGGAATAACAGGTCAACTTTAAAATATGCATAATAATTCACTGACTAAAATCTAACAATAAATCTAAAAGATTAATCATTTTTATGGTGACTAGAGAAAGCTATGAATTAAATATAAAATCATTTATTATTTCCTGCTGATGCCAAAGGGTTTTTTTTACATCAACAATAAAATATAATTTTTATAGTGTTCATAACTGCTAGCATAAGAATTCCTCTTATGAGAGTAGTTGGTTTTGTTGAAATTTTTTTTAATTTTTTATTGCATTTTCTTTTATACATTTAATCACATTATTTAGCTTACAAAGTAAATATTTCAACATGTGAACATTTCTCCTATCCAGTTGATAAAACTATAAAATTATCTTTAACAGATAATATCACATTTCTTTGTCCCATTAATGCTCTGCCTCTCTATTTTTCTTCTAAATGTCCTTCCTAAGCCTTTACTCTTACACACACTCTATATGGTATTCACATCCATTTACTGTGTTTCTATATTTTTCAATCAATCAGTTTCAGTCATAGAGTGAGGACACTCGGTATATATTGAGTGGGGACATACAATGTCTCTCCTTTGTACCCTGGCTTGCTTCACCCAGCAGTGAAGAAAGAAAGAAAAGAAAGAGAAGAAAAAGAGAAAGAAAGAGAGAGAGAGAGAGAGAAGAAAGAAAATGAAAGAAGGAAGGAAAGAAAGAAAAGAAAGAAGAAAGAGAGAAAAAAGAAAAAAGAAAGGGAGAGAGAGAAAGAAGAAAGTGAAGGAAAAAGGAAAAAGAAAAAGAAAGAAAGAAAACTTCACTTAGAGGCTCAGCCACTGTAGTGTAGCAAAACACAAGTGCCCTGCAAGGCTCAAAGCCTTACAGCCAACCACAGATTCAGATCCCTGGGTCAGTCTGAAAACATGCCAGGCAAAACAATCATGCAGGATCCTTCCTGAGGAACTGGAGGACGGGGAAAACGGGGATCTCAACATGATGAGATCCTGTGAGGGCTCTCTCTCTCTCTCTCTCTCTGCCTCTTTCTCTCTTTCTCTCTCTCTGGCTCATTCACACATTCACACATCCACACTATCGTGAAAAAAAAAACTTCACTTAGCAAACATCTCTAGTTGCCAAGCTTTGCCTGAGGCAGGGACTTTAAAGTCCAAACCATCCTAGAGAGAGTAGGTGGTAGGCAAAATGTAAAATAGGCTGATATTGGGAATTTCCGGATCACTTTATTCAAATCTCCCTCTTAAAGTGTCTGCTCAAGACCTTTCTTGATTATCTAATAGAGTTTTAATTAAAACTTAGAGAATAAATTTTCCTTATTAAACTCACTCAAGCTGAATGAGATGGCTGGAAATAACTGCATTCCAAAGGAGATTACTGAAAGTGGATTATGCTAAGTATGAAGGACCGGCTCTGGCAGTATGGTCATGGTGGAGGGAACAGCAATGCTCAGGTGAAACAGGCCGGGCACCAAAGCACAAGGTTTTTGTAACTGGCCTGATGAATTCTTTGATGAACTGGATAGCACACTAGCTATTCAGCAATATATTCAACAGAACATAAGGGCAGGCTGCTCCAATATCGGTAAAATTCTTGCACCACCTGAAGGCCAAGATGAAGGTGTACGGAAGTATGAACACTTAAGGCAATTCTGCCTTGAGCTAAATGGACTTGCTGTCAGACTTCAGAGTGAATGCCATCCAGATACTTGTACCCAAGTGACAGCTACTGAACAATGGATGTTTCTTTGTGCAGCTCATAAAACTCCAATAGGGTGTCCTGCTAAAGGACTGGTATATGCTGCAATAAGAATAGATGAAATGGGGAACCAGCAGTTACCGTAATGGCTGTCACTGGACTCCCACGTAGTTGACCGCGGTTCTCGTCCTGGACCCGGTGGCTTAAAACTCACATCGGGCGCGTGTGCGTGCGTGCCCAGAATCCCGAGAGGAGAATGGAGGAGAAGGGATTGCAGCGTGGCCATCCCCCCTGGGGGGTAATTTCTCGCTTTCTGTCTCTATGTCTCTTTCTGTCTGGAGAGCGCACGCGCCCTATAGCGAAAACCTCTCCAAAAAAAAAAGAATAGATTAAATGAATGAAAGAAGTTAGACATAAGAGATCACATATTTTATGAATGCCTTTATAATTATAAAGACAACAAATAGATTTGTGGTTGTTTGGGGCTGAGGATTGGGCTAAAATCTTCTCTTTAGAGTGATGGAACTGTTTTTTGATTTTTTTTATATATACAAAGAGATTATTGCTCTGTCTCTCCAGTGGGCCTGCTGGAGAGACAGAGACAGAAAGCGAGAAATCACCCCCCTGGGGATGCCACACCAAAATCTCTTTTCCTCTTGGGATCCTGGGCACACACACACATGCACACGCACACACACCTGACATGAGTTTTAAGCCACTGGGTCCGGGACTCAGACCGTGGTTGACCATGAGAGAGCCAGTGACACAGCCATTACGCCACCTGCTTGTCCTGATGGAACTATTTTAAAATTAGATTGTGGTGGGGCCAGTCCATGGTTAAGTGGCTGGATCACACATGGCCAACTGCACAGTTCAAGTCCCAGACCTAGCAGTGTAAGAAACATGTACGGTGTGTGTGCTTACGTGCCCAAAATCCTGAAAGGAGAGAGAAATTGAGAAGGGACTGTGGGGCGAGTATTCCCCATGGGGCGTGCTTACTCACTTTCTCTCTCTCTCTCTCACTTTCTTTTTCTCTCCAGCAAGTGCATATGCACGCTGGCAAATGAAGAAAAAATAAATTAGATTGTGATAATGGTTGTATAACTCTGTAAATTTGCTAATAATCATTGAATTATATACCTAAAATGAATACATTTTATGGTGTATATTATATTGAATATGTAATAAACTTAAAGGTAGGGATCAGCAGATGACATAATGGTTACATTGCCAAACTCCCACATGGCCGACCAGAGTTTGAGTCCTGGACTCGGTGGCTTGAAACTCACACTGGGTGCATGTGCACATGTGCCCAAAATTCTGAAAAGAGAATAGAGAAGGGATTGTGGTGTGGCCATACTCCCCAGGAGTGATTTCTCGCTTTCTGTCTCTCTGTCTCTCTGTCTCTCTGGAGAGTGAATGCCCTTAGAGCAACAAAGGAAGAAGAACAAAAAAACTCTCCGAAAAAAAATAATAAATTTAAATGTAATTTTAATGCAATTATTCTCATGAATCTGTAGTAACTCTCACTGTATTTTTAGTGTGATAACTTTTATATTGTTTATATGTTGAAATAATTTGGATATATTGAACTAAATAAAACGTGTTAGTAAAATTTTAAAAAAAAAGAAGATTATACTAAACACACTTGATGGTGCTGCATGTCTTCTGAACAGCAATAAATATTTTCCCAGCAGGATTAGCATAAAGGAATGATCTGTAGCAAAACTAGGATCAGTATGCCGTAGGACTGACAAAATATTTTCACATGCTTATTTTCATCACTGGCAGATATTTGATGGATATTTTTTTGGTTTACTAAATTTGTGATGAAATATAGCTTGATGTCCAAGAATAACTTCATTGTACCCAATTTTAGAAGAGGAAGTTCAGAATTCAGTTTCTGAGGAAAGTGAAGCATGAATGGTATCATATACAGAAATGTACTGACCACATAATGAACATTAATTATGTGCTGTATACCATTTTAGACACATCAGTCATGTATCCATATTATAGTTCCTTTGTTTAGTATAGGTTTTTGTATGCTGTGTGTTGTCTTTTAAAATGGGAAGTGCTTTTTAAGTTATTTAAGGTTATTTATGAGTTGCATATTTACCAGTTTGGCATTCATGGTTTTTAAATAAAATTAGTATTATCTGTTTATAATGTTAATAAAAGAATTTACAGTTTGGTGAAACAGCTGCTAAACCATCATTGGATCACAATCCTCATCAAATAAACTCAGTATAGAAAGAGGAGTGAACTTGAAGTTTCACACAAACCATTTACTAAAGAGATCGTAATGTTTTCCCTTGGTGTTAGCCATGAGTTTAGATATTGTAGAAAATTCTTTTTTTAATTTAAATTTATTTGTTTACGTTCATTCACTGTACATCATTACAGCATACAAAATGAGATTTTCCATCCAGAGTACACTGTATATTGTCTCAATCAAGCACATCAACAAACATGTTATCGTCAACAAATAATTTTCCATTTCTTGTTTCCTGTATGTTTTGCTTCCCCCCCCCCCATCCTTGATTCCCTCTCTCTTACCCTCAGCCAACTCCCACTCTCTTCCCACACTGTCTCTGGTATCTATGTTTACTTTCTACACTGTTTTTCCCCCATTTTTTATTGAATTACTAAAGAAAAGTTTCAGGAAAAAAAAAAATCCATTCAATGACCGCAGTTAAGATATATAGCCCCAGCTAGGTCCTACTTTATAGGATGCCTAAAGTTAGACTTGTGTTCATGGAAATATATATATCACCTGTGTTTGCTATTGTAGAAAATTCTATAGTGCATAGTTACATCATAACTGTTAGCTTGTTCAAAAAGATATAAAAAGTGTTAAAAATTCTGCTTATACTTTTTGATATGCATATATGATTATGTGTCTATTCAAATATAGATGCAAATTAAGCACTAGTAATATTTAAATAATCTTGCCATACTACACAAAGGCTAGCATATTTGGAAACAATTTACCTTTCTGCAACAGTGAACTGTCACGTAGTAGGTGATAATGAAAAGCAGATATGTGATCTTCCCACTTGAAATTTACACTGTCTGCCTCTTCTCCTCATTTCTCTTAACCTTCCTCCCAAACTATTTTATCAGAGAAACTTTTGCCAGACTGATTTAGTGGTGTCTTGTACCTATTTATAACTGTATTAATTGCTTGCAGATTTACTTCATATTAGCAATTACATTACAATATGGAAAAAATGTATTAGCATAGGCACTTGCTTTTCTTTGTTTTTGCAAAATTGTTCTATCAATAACTACTTAGAAACAAGTACTTAAAATAGTTTTGCTCTTCTTATTAATAATATTAATCTTTTCATCTAACCATTTAGGCAGCTTTATATAGAACCGAAAAAATAGTGTGATATTTATTTTATGCCCCTTCCCCACACAGTTTGTTTGGACTATATGCCCATGTGGGATTGTTATTTGCAATAATTCACAAGATTCCAAGATGTTGATAAATAATCATACATTTTTTGGACTTTGTTGTAATTGAGTGTTTTAAGGATTCAAGCATACATTTAAAAGTCTTATAATCTATTGAATACAGTTTTTCATAAAGCACTGCAGGTCTTACTGCCAAACTGGTTATAAAGAGGCACTATGAAAGGATAAAAGAAATTGCACATATAGTGATTTAAATCCATTTCTTCAACAGATTTAAATGTGAAGAATTTTTTCTATTTAAAAGGTTTATTTTGAAATCGAGACAAAAATGTATTCATCTTGATTGTTTTTCAAATTTGAGGAAATAATTTATGACATTATAAGACAAGTATGTACAGCAAAAATGTGGAAAAGAGCATATGGAGAAAGAGTATATTTAGATGATTTATATATATAATACATATATGTATAATGTTATTCTTTATATATATAAATACATATATATTCTTTATATATATAACACACATATATATGTATAATATGTTATTCTCTTCCAAGCCTGCCAATTTTTTTGACATTGAACAGTGCTATTCCAGCAGCCAGAATTATATTACTGTACCCCAACCCATAATTACCTTTTAAGAAATTTTATGTTCATAGTGAAAGAATGTTGACTTTGAAATTATGCATTTATGTTAATGTCACTATAAACCAATGGGAATAGTAATTTTTAAGTGAACTTGCTAAATATTGAGAGACTAAACTACTAAGTTAATATATATAGCAATGGAGCTGTTCTTACTAGACAGTACCTAACAATGGATTTCTGTTGTTTGATTTTTTTCTTAGTGAACATTGGAACTAAGGTAGTGACTGGGATTGGTGACCCGGATAAGTATTTTGAAACACATTTTGAATAATATGGCTGGGACCAGCAGTTAGTGTAATGACTATGTTGCTGAATTCTCATGTAGCCGGCCATGGTTTGAGTCCCAGACACGGTGGCTTAAACTAACACCGGGCACCTGTGTGTGTGTACCCAAGATCCCAAGAGGAGAATGGAAGAGAAGGGATTGTGGCATGGCCATCCCCCCCAAGGGTGATTTCTCGCTTTCTATCTCTCTGTCTCTCTCTGTCTTTTTGGCAAGTGCATGCACTCTATAGCAAAAACCTCTCAAAAAAAAAAAAATTAAATAACAATATGGCTTAGTATTGACAGGGAAATAAAATGAGATGTTTTTTCTTACTCCATTCTCCCTGTACTGTGTGTTTGGAATTGATTATAAAAATAAGGGACCAGCAGTTAGCGTAATGGCTATGTCACTGAACTCCCATGTAGCCAACCGTGGTTCGAGTCCTGGACCCGGTGGCTTAAAACTCATGCCGGGCACGTGTGCATGCGTGCCCAAGATCCCGAGAGGAGAATGGAGGAGAAGGGATTACGGCATGGCCATCCCCCCTGGGAGGGTGATTTCTCGCTTTCTGTCCCTCTGTCTCTCTCTGTCTGGCGAACACACGCACCCTATAGCAAAAAACTCTAAAATAAATAAACAAATAAATAAATAAATTCTAAAATTAAAAAAAAGTATGAAGGAATGAATCATAAATAATAAAATGTCCAATACCAGGAGCAGGCCAGCATGCCTGTTCTTCTTTTGCCTTAGCTTAGTCTTGATTCTTTAGGCATCCCTTGTGTATCGGGGATTATAAGGAGGGAAATGTTCAGTTTTGAAGAGTCAAAATTCTTTAGAATAAGCAGAAGGTTTTCCTCATTTTCTTCTCATTATGAACAATAGCAGAATACACCAACCAACAGAGTTCAGCTGTCTTGGGTTCGTTCCGTCATCGTATAGCATCCAACCAATAGAGTTCAGTTGTTTTTGGTTTTATTGATGGCCAGCAGCTCCTCATGTGTATAACTGATAAAAAGTAAGTTTGGTTCCAAAATCAGCCCAACCAGGAGGCAAAGCAACTTAGCATCACAGAATACCAGATCTGTTTTTGGGAGAGCAGAGACTATGTCTTCATATCTCCCTGAAGTGCTTTACCCCTAACAAGGCCTAGTAAAGTTTGCTTAATAGTTCGTGTCTAGCATCCTTTACTAAAACATTCTACTCAATTCTACTCACCACTCAACTACAAGTGTCATGAAAATAGTATTTTCTCATGGAAAAGTGCCTGGCAAATATCAGGATCTCAAAAAAAAAATGTTTTTAACTTTGAAGGAATAAATTTTTTTAGAACATACTGATTTCCCAGAATAACAGACCTAAGATAATGAGACTAAATTGAAAAGCATGTTAAAACCATTATTTAATATAAAACTATGTAACGGATCAGATGATTAGACCAAATAATAGACTTACATGAAGTGACAGGTCTCTTCTTATATCTAAAGGGCTATTTTTATTTAGAAAGGATTAGAGTTAATCAATGTGGCTCCACAAAGCAAGATAAAACTAAGGAGGTGAAGTAACAAAGAAACATATTTTAAAAGGCTTTCTTATCATTAAAGTTGACTAAAGGGAGATACTGCTTGTGTTCTGTTACTATAATCCACATTTTGATTCTACCTAGTACAACATCAAACATTGTTTAACTGTTAGACTGTGTGTACATAATTCCAAAACAGGAGTAAAATGTTCAAATTCCATTCAAGTATCAGGTTATAATAGTATTAATTGAATTTTTTTTCATCCAACTACCTTAGCATGCATTCTCAGACTTAATTTTTCACCCAAGGCAACCCAGCCATCTCTAAACCACCATGGTAGTTGTAAGTTCCAACCTACTCTGGTAAGCGGAATAATGCCCTCCCCGAAAAGTTCACATTCTAAGTCCCAAACCTGGGACTAAGTTACCTTGTATGGCCACATGAACTTTGTAGCTATGATTACGATCTTGAAATGGGGAGATTATCCTAGATTATCTGGATGTGCCTACCACAACATAAGAAAATCCAGCATCACAATCGGAGACTAGAGATGTTACACTACTGGCTTTGAAGATGGATGAAGGAGTCCTGAAATACAGGCAGTCTTGAAAATCCAGATAAAACAAAGAGCCAGATTCTCCCTGAGAACCTCCAGAAGGAATACAGCCCTGTCAACACCTTGATTTTAGTCTGGTAATACTCACTTCAGACTTCAAATCTCCAGAAACGTAAGATGACAAGTCTGTCTTGTTTTGGGCCACTAAGTTTGTGTTGAATTATTACAGCAACAAAAGGAAACTATTATACAAGGAGTCTTCAAAGAAGTCATGAAAAACTTGTATTGTGAAAAAGCTGTACATATAATGGGACCAGCAGTTAGCATAATGGCTATGTCACTAAACTCCCATGTAGTCCACCGCTGTTCAAGTCCTGGACCCACTGGCTTGAATTCACACCAGGCGCATGTTTGTGCATGCCCAAGATCCCAAGAGGAGAAAGGATTGCGGCATGGCCATCCCCCCTGGGGTGTGATTTCTCGCTTTCTGTCTGTCTCTCTGTCTCTCTCTGTCTTTCTGGCAAGTACATGGGCCCTATAACAAAAACCTCTCAAAAATAAATAAATAAATAAATAAATAAATAAATAAATAAATAAATAAAATCTGTACCTATATTTTGTGTTTTTTGCAACAAATCTTATACTTTACTTCTAGTTTTTCATGAACTTTTTGAGATTCCCCACTTACCTTCTACTGAACTAAAAGCCCCACCCCCACCCCCGATATGTATTACTGCTAGCAAGTTAGTTTGGTTCCACGATCGCACAACAAGGAGACAGAGCACCATAGTATTAAACTTTACTGAGCATCTTTTCTCTGAGGTTTCCAGTCACTGGTCCCTGGTACAAACTGAATAAATTGAATCCCTTTCTATATGAGAGTCTTCACTGTTTTAAAGACCAAAATCTTGGCCTCACTGAAACATTTCTTCTTCAGCTTTTGCATCTTTAATTTCCTCATTCTTTTTCCATGTGATTAGACTTTGACTGGATTCACTTTCCAATTCACTGTCTTCTGAAAAAAACCTCTTTCAGATATGTAGATTATAATAGAATCCTGCGATCCAAATGTCATCTGACCAGTACAATGGTATAAATATTTGACGGCAGCAAACCCCACCATTTGTCACATTTAGTTCACCCTCTCATTTCCCTTAAACTTTTATTGATGCAAAATATACTTCATCTTAATAAATGTTAAGATGGTTAATAATGTGAGTTAGGTACAGAATATATCATTTTTACATTGTAGAAAAATTCCATGAAGTTTCCTAAAATATGGTCATAGAAACGAATTCAGTTAGTAAAATTGGCTTACAGTCACTCACCCAGAGTTACTCATGTACACTTCCTCTTCTTGAAAAATTAAATGCAATTCTATAAAATTCTATAATATTTTCTGATTCTTTATGTGTGTGACATATATATATATTTCATATACACACACACACACACTTTTATTTCTTCTATTGATCTGTTTTCTCTTTATGAGATCTTGTTCCACTTGCACTGCTTGTCTAAATTTTTTTTTTGTCCCTTACTTTCCAACTTCTAATTTAGGTTTGTTTCATTGGTTTTTGTTATTATCCTGTTTTCTGAGAAATGTATTGTACTAGTATGTTAGGAAAGCCATAACAAAATACCACAGAGTGGGTGGTTTAAACAACAGAAATTTATTTTCTCAGAGTTCTAGAGGCTAGAATTTCAAGATTAAGGTGCTGAGTTGGTTTCCTCTGAGGTCTCTTTCCTCAGTTTGTAGATGGCCACCCTCTTACTGCCTTTTCATGTGGTTGTTCCTCGGTGCATACGTTTTCCTGATGTCTCTCTGTGTGTCCTAATCTCCTTTCTTGTATGGACACCAGCCATAGTGGATGAAAGCCTACGCTAAGAGCCTTATTTTAAGTACCTCTTTAATGTCTCATCTCCAAATAGTCATATTCCGAGGTACTGGGGATTAGAATGTCAACATATGAATTTGGAAGGAATACAATTCAGTCTATAATACTTACTTGACTTTCCATCAGTATTTTTTTAATTTTTAATTTCTGTCATCATTTTTATATTTGGAGCTCTTTTTTATTCTGTTCACATGCGTGGGTTCATTAACTTTTCTTACCGGTCTGACTATCTTAGTTTGGTTCTCCACCTTCCCACATTGTGTTTTCTTCCTCTGAGAACATTTTGTGTTGAAATTTTTCCTCAAATATCTAGACATATTGTGGATGAACTTTTTTTAAGACACTGAAAAACTAGTTAGACTTTCTGTGCAAATGGGTAAGACATGACTGTGGACTTCATTAGGGCAATCAGGCTATAAGCCAGCTTATTCTGCTAATTCAAGAGAAAGGAGCATATTAAGGAGATGAGTGATGAACAAGGAGCTCTGATCATAGTGCACAGCTGAAATCATGGTAGACTTGGTAGACTTGCTGTGATGGTCTGCTATAATGGGGGACCTTGGGTCTCCATGAACATGAAGAAAGGCTCAACGGCGATGGTGTGGGCTTGTTTTTTCTCATTCTCCAAAGAGTTGAGAAGCTTCAAACTAGCATAAAACTCCTAGTCCTGCCAGAAAGTAGGAGGTGGTGGACTTAAGTAGGCAAGAACCCAGAGTGGTCTTCCTGATGCAACAGCCATGCAGTAGGCAGCATCAAACTGCAAGCCTTTCATGGTACTTCATCCACACCGTGCTATGAGTACTACTGCCACTTTGACAGTATTCTCCACTGCCCCTGTGCAATGAAGAGGGGTGTATAGTAGAAAGAAAGAAATTCTGCATTGCAATTAAGTATTTTAATAACCAGAGGAAAAGAAGATTTTTCAAATTTTGAGAATCTTATTTCAAATCAAAACTACTACACAGAACCTGCACTCAGTTTTAATAATATTTTGTATTTGCAAAAAGCTTTTCGACTTGACTGTTCAATTACTGCATTTATAAACTTTGATTCATTCTCCAAACCTTTATCAGAACTGTTACAGAAATGTCTTCCTCCATCCCTTGAGGGCACCTGTGGTAAAGAGCTTGCCCAGATCAACAAGCCTGAAGCAGAAAGTAACTCTATTTCCTTGGAACTTCTTTTTCTTTTTCTTTTCTTTTCTTTTTTTTTTTTTTAACTACCAGAGTGAAAATCAGGCTAAGTATCATCTGACAGAGCAAAGTTGCCAAAATCCACCAAGGGCAAAAAATCACTAAGGAAATGGTCAAGTCTTCTCTCATTAAGAGCCTATTTTCTCTGGAGGGTGGAATAAGAACAGGAACATCATGCTCATCCTACCTAAATTCCTTCCTCAGTCATCCTCCATCTGTTCATGCCCAAGTCTCCTCAACCTGAAATTCCTCTAACCAGAAAAAAAAAAAGAAAGAAAGAAGAAAGTAAGCAAGAGAAAGAATATGGAAAGAAAGAATGAAGAAAGAGAGAGAAAGAAATTGAAGAAAGAAAAAGAAAAAGAGAAAGAAAATATTTGGTTCTTTGATTAAATGTATAAATAAAAATTCCTGTATCCTGAGTTTAAAAATCACATTTACTTTAAGCCACACAAAAATCTGTCTGATGACTCTTTCTTGGGTGAGAGGAAAAAGAGGAGTTTGTTTGCATTTTGTCATACTTTTAGAAAAATACAGTGACACATGGAGACTCTGGAGAGGAGAAAGCTGGGAACACTGAAGTGTGCTTGTTTTCAAACTTCAGCCCCTTCATTTTGCTGGGCCCCCGCCCAGCCCAGCAAAAGGGAGTTTGTGTTCTCAGTGCAAGCACAGACGAGTTTGACAAACAACCACTCTGAGTTCCTCAGAATCAGGAAACCAAAAAGCCAAAAATTAAGAACATTTTTATAGACCACACTTCTACTTCATTTTTCTTAACACAACGATATTAATTTTTTTGAGGGGAGGCAAAGAGCTGAGGTTTTTTTAACAACAAAAAAAAAGGTATGGGGGTTAATTTTTTAAAGATAAACAGCTCACCTACCCCCATACTCTGAAAACAACACAGATTATGAGATTTCAAAGAACATTCTAAACTAGGACATGTGGTTTTACTCTGATAAAGAGAGCTTTTCAAAGAGACTACTTCATTAAAATGTAAGTTTAAGAGAATAGGGCTGTAGTAGAATAAAATCCTCATCCATGACAGAGCTTCAGAATTTACCTTAATTCCTCAAATCCCAAATTTATCTTTGGAACTAAGAGATTGTTATTACCATACCTGGATATTAGGAGAGAGACCTCCAGTCCTGTTCCATCTCTGACCTTTGCCCAATTTATTTATACTCTTGGGGCATTGGTCCCTCATTTGTAAAGACAGACGATAATTCTTGTCTCCTAAAATTGTTGTAAGGACTAAATGAAATAATATGTGAAAAGCACAATGCCAAGCTCTGAATAAACTATATCTTTCATTATTCATTAGAACCATTATCTTTAGTCCTCTAAGAACATGACAATCTGACATTAGATCTACGGAAGCAAAGCCTTAGCCGTAGGGATTGCAAAGGCCAGTCCTAGAGGAGTCCACTATGAAGAGCTTTAAGCAACTAAATGCTAGGATGAGGACAAGAGGAAAGGACCAACTAAGGAGCTGAAGACCATCGTCCACATCTGTCCCTGCTATTCTTCTGTTGCTCCAATGTTCAGATTAATATTTCGTAAATGTGCTAAATACGCCCCTTAAAATAGCTTTGTTAGGCTGGAGCCTAAATACAGACCATGAAAACAGTAGAGGAATATCCAATCAACTTTGTGATTCCTAACACCCCTTAAGTTGTTCCTGACCATGGACATGTGAAACACGCTCATTCAAAAGAAAGTTGACTGGTGGGACCAGCAGTTAGCGTAATGGCTATGTCGCTGGACTCCCATGTAGTCGACCGCGGTTCGCGTCCCGGACCCAGTGGCTTAAACTCACGCCGGGTGCGTGTGTGCGTGCCCAAGATCCCGAGAGGAGAATGGAGGAGAAGGGATTGCGGCATGGCCATCCCCCCTGGGGTGTGATTTCTTGCTTTCTATCTCTCTGTCTCTCTCTGTCTGTCTGGCGAGCGCATGCACCCTATAGCAAAAACCTCTCCAAAAAAAAAAAAGAAAGTTGACTGGTGAGAACAACATCAATCTTCAGCCCTAGAGGAATCCCAGGGTTCTTCCTTTCATCTCTAAGACTGGGAATACTGCTGAAACTGAACAGATGCGGAGTGACCTAGGAATCCAGTTCACTAAAATTGACTGCCATCAGGACTGCACGTCTCTGCCACCCGCCTATGTGGAGTGAAGCAGGCAAGTTGCAGCAATCAGCTCCCGAGCCTGCCACTTAAAGCCAAGGAAAGAGAGCTTCCAGTGTAGATACTGAAGAATGTAAGGAACTGGTTGAAAAGGTGAGGGGTACAGGACTCCAGGTATCTCTATTAGGAATCTGAAATTTCAGTTTTTTCTATACAAGCAAATCATATTTGGGGGCATAAATCCCTGAAAATTCAGAACCGCCCATGATAACCCTCAGAGCCTCTTTCTCTGGTCTGGTCACTGGTTACATTTGTCTACTCTTTCATCAAGTCTCTCCCATCTGCCCCTTTTTTTCTATCACCATTACCCAAGCCCAGATACCCAACCCCCCACAGTCTTATGTCCAAATTTAACACAATTATTTCATAATGCTCTTTACTCTTCTTTCTAGTCTTCCTCCTCTGCTTTAGAGGAAAGTCTTTTAAAGATCATTCCACCTGTGAAACCATAGCAGAATTAAATTTCCCTCTGGCCAGGCCCCATGGACTCATTAGTAAGTCCCCCAAAAGAAGGCAGCTGAAAAGAAAAAGAAGTAAGGTTAATACAAAGACAGAAGAGTTTCTTTCCTGCCATTTGAGGGAAGAAAATGAAGTGGTTTGGACACACTATGGAATCAATTTTGGTATCATTGGCCAATGCATGGCATTGGCACTACACAATCTCTAGCCTCCACGACAGGAGGTAGAAGCTGGCAGTGGAAAAAGGGAATTTCCCAACACCTTCCCAAAGCAGAACCACCGGAAGGTTCTTGGCACCTTTGCATTTGCTTCCGGGATCCACAGTCCCTGAAGTGAATGGTCATGCACAGCCAAAGCACAGAACAACATGGTAGACTGTGTGTGAACTGAGAACACTGCTCATTAGCATGTGTGAGAGAATCCTGGGGACTTCACAAACTGGGGAGTATTTCTTTGAAGAGAACTTGTAAGGCCCCTCCTAAAATGTTGGGGATATTTATTCCACTGTCTTGGAGCCTCTTTGCCTTCAGACTAGGATGGACTGGGAAAAATGTGATATTTAATCATAAAGGAGTTCATCAAAAATGAGAAATGAATATTTGTTAAATGCCTACTATTTGCTGGGTACTGTGATAGTGCATTCTTGCATGTCTCCTTTAATCTTTACAACAATTCTACAAATCAGGTGTGTTTATCCTCCTTTAATTAAATGTGAAAAATAAATAAATAACAAGGTTTGGTCTGCTTCCATTACCTGCTCAGTATCAGAGTCAGCCAGAATTGCACAGTTCATCCAAATCCAGGACCTTTGCTTTTGAAATTAAACTTGCGCTTGTGTTTATGGAAAACGTCTTCCACAATGACTGCAGCCAAATGAATAACATCAAACGTGATTGATTCCCCACCATTCTACATTAAGTATTATGTCCTGAATATGCTTTTAGCATCAGCACTCATCACTAAATATAAACAAACCAAACTTAGAGACCTGATATGTTATTTTTACAAAAACATTTTAACTGCAGGAAAGAAGATAATGCAAAAGAGAACAGCTGGCAGTTCCCAGTGACAGCTGTGAGTGTTCTTATCTACACCATCAGCAGATTTCTGGGAGAGATGCATTACAGTGAATGAGAATGAAATGAACTTGGCTTTGTGCCTATGCAAGCACTTGTCAGTTCTCTGCATCTTGGATTCTTGTGTCCATTGGAAACACAATCTGTTCCATCGCATTAAATATTCTTTGACCTTAGAGACATAAATACTGTTTGAGACAAGTACATATTTGAGTAATTCCAAGATCCACCTGAGTTCTGTACTGCAATGATTCAGTAACACTCCTGAAGTGAATAAAACTGTTTCCTTGTGTAAAGTGTACACAGAAAGAAAGCCAAATGTGTGTGTTAGAAATAGGAGGAATGAGAAAGTAATGAGGTTAAAAAGAGATATTGGTCTCTTAGATGTCTCATACTTCTCAAAATCACCCGTCAAAGCTAAAGTCGTCTTGCTCCCCAAGTCTTGTTCCTCTTCCTGTCACTATATGAATTGAACATCTACCCAGTTGTCCAAGCCTGAAACTATGTGCCAAAGTGACTTCTCTCTCCCATCCTCTTCATATCCAGTCACTGAATCCTTCTGTCCCTATCTTCTCGTTGTGTCCCAGTCCTCTCCTCTGACTTCAGTTCTACTATACTACCTGAATGGAATCACAAGGATGTCTTCTCTGATTTGCAGAAACATTTTCCAGTTGGCCTCTTTCCATCCTGTGTTTGCCCTCCTATTAAGCCATTCTCCAAAGTTTATCAAGAGAAGTGTCCATAATTTTGTTTTAATGGTGATAAGATGCACATAAGAAAAAGTGCCATCTTCACTATCTTCACATAGGTACAATCAGCAACTTAAACACAAATATGACTGCTCTTTAGAGCGTAAGTCCTTTCACTGCTTTCATATGCTTTTTTTTAATTGCCAGAGGGCACATGTACTCACCACAAAGAGAAAGAAAGCACTCCCAAATGGGACATGGTCACACTGTAATTTCCTCCCCCTTTCTCATTTTCACTAGGATCCTGGGCACACATGCACACATGCCCACTGTGTCTTTTAAGCCTCTGTGGTCAGAATTGAGACCACAACCTGCCGTGTGGGATCCTGGTCCTTTAGCCACTGTACCAAGGGGCCAGCCCTCTCATATGCTTTTATAATAAGTCAAAAGACCTCAGGGTTTATTCTGTGGTCTGACTTCTCCCAGCCTCCTTAGACTCATAGTTCACTGTTCCCTAACTTACACTCTAAGGCACAACTCTGAACTCCACCTCCTTTTTCACGTGTTGTTCACTCTGCATAGAACACTCTCCTCCATCACTATGCCTCTGATGTCTAAGTCTCAACAAACCCAAGAGTCGAGTCCTATAGGAAGACCCCTACGGCTAATAAAAATCAGAATAGGTATTTTCCTTGAGAAGAGCCTTAACTCCCCAGGCAGTTACTCTGCCATAACCTCATCACACCATCCTTCAGAGTCAGAGCTTATGGCCATTACCCTCTGGACTGGGTGCTGCACGAGAGCTGAGGCCATGTCTGCCTCATTGACCAGCTCAGTCTGGCACACAAGAGGGACTTGGTGCATTTTATTAAATACACAGCATGCATGCAGCCAAGAAAGGAAGTGAAGGAGGCAGTTAGAAGGACATTAGGAAGAACCGAAGAGAAAACAAGAACTGAAGACTCAAGAAGATCTTATATAGCCTCTATTCATGAAAATTTGTCCTTTTTTATTTATTCGAAGACTATGAGGTCCATCTGCCATCATTTGCCTCCACCCATTCTCTCTTGTCCACTCTTGGTTTTCAAAGAGCACATTTCCTTCTCACTGGATTTCCCCACTGTATCGGTTTGCAAAGACTACTATAACCAAGTACCATAAACTGGGTTACTTAAACAACGGAATGTATTGTCTTACAGTTCTGGAAGCCAGAAGTCCAAGATCAAGGTGTTAGCAGGATTCATTCTTTTTGAGCTCTGTGAGGGATAATCTATTCTACACGTCTCTCATAGCTCCTGGTGGCCTCAGACATTCTTTGGCTTGCAGATGTTGCTCTCCCTGTGCCTTCACATAGTCTTTCCTCTGTGTGTTTCTACCTCTTTACATGGCCTTCTTTTCACAAGTACACCTGTCATGTTGAATTTGAGGTCCACTCCATCCCGTTATGACCTCATGTTAAATAATTATATCTGCAATGTACTCATTTCCAAATGAGGTCATACTTTGAGGAACTAGGAGTTAGGACTTTAATATATGAATTTGAAGAGACACAACTGAACCCTTACACTGATCAAGAACTTACAGCCAAGAGACCAGCAGTTGGCATATGGCTAGGTTGCTAGACTCCCATGTAGTGGACCACAGTTCAAGTCCCGGACCTGGTGATTAAACTCACGTTGGGCATGTGTGCGTGCGTGACCAAGATCCCGAGAGGAGAATGGAGGAGAAGGGATTGTGGCGTGGCCATCCCCCTTGGGGGCTGATTTCTCGCTTTCTCTCTCTCTCTCTCTGTCTTTCTGGTGAGCGCATGCGTCCTATAGCAAAAACCTCTAATTAAAAAAAAAAGAAGAACTTACAGCCAAGTAACTATAACAGTGCCTTTAGATTCAACTCTGATAATTTTTTAAAACACTTCATAGTAAGAGTTATCCAAAGTGGGAAAGTTCAAGGTATTTTGTTATTAAAATTACCTTCAACAAAAATAATTTTGATAGTACATTAATTACTTCAATATACTTGCTTCCTGTGAAATCATTTTTTGCAATAATAACAAGGACATAAAAACCTGACAATATATTCTATTACCAATCTAATGAGAAACTTCTATGAACTAGATTTTATTCATCTGAATAGCAAAGAAAAAACTACACTTAAAAATAGCTTCCTTCACAAATAACATCATTTAAGTATTTATATCAGTAGCTATTTATTCTCTAGAAATGGGTTTCATCAAATAAGCAGAACATTTGATTTTTGACTATTATATTTTAGAACTCAATTACAGTGCCCTTGGTTTTGAAGTTAGTAAAATACTTTGTTGATACCATGTTTTCTTGGCTACTTTTGTTGCCACCCAGAACAAACATTTCACTTGACTATTAGTAATTTCTGAGCAATAGCATAGATTCAGATTTGCCTAAGGAAGATAGAGTTTTGTGTAACTGCTAATGGAGTATTTAGTCCAAAACAAATCATTAGTTGATAGTTTAAAACAGAATCATTATCAGAACAGTCTAACTTTCTAGATCAGGATCCAAGTGAATTTGAAGTATTACATAATCTCCGCCTTCCTTTTCTTCTTGGTCTGTCCTAGAGTTGGTTGAACCTAACATGTGACTCCTGGGTATGTGCCTAAGTTCATATCAGACTCTCCCTATCAGCCCCCAGGGTAAGAATCAGCTCCTAGCAAAAACTCTAACCTTTGTGTTCGAAGTCAGACCTATAGAAATAATCAAAAGTTTACTCACACAGAAATGTAGTAAGTTCACCTTACATAAAGTAATAAAGTATGGATAACTTAATTTTTTTTTAAATATCCAAGCCTAGGTCATGGAAGAAATCCTTTCTGAAATTTTTTAGTCAGAAAGGAAGTACTTTAGAGGACTTGTTTTTTCTAGAGCTCTAAAAGTCATCCACTTTTTCCATACATCAAGTAAAATCCACCAGTGTTCAAGAAAATCAGCTCCCTTTGTTTCAGGTATATGGCCTGTACAAGGATTAGTGCATCCTGAAGAGAAGAGTATCACGCTTGTATCTGCTGATGCGGCGTGGAGCTCAGCTTACTTGGCAGCTTTTTGTTAATATGATAATTATGAAATAGGATCCATGAGGTATATAACATAAAATACAAAAGAGGAGGTGAGAAATTCAACTAATGCTACTCCAGTCACAAACAGAAAAGAAGAAAGCAGAATTCAAACAACTCTAACTACCCAGAAAAGACTTTAGCTGCAACCTGGGTAAGTGGTACACAAATCAACTCATCCAAGTCAAATGATTTTTTAACAGGTTGAAGAGAAAAACAAGTATGACTCCAGACAGTATACTATCTAGGAATTCATTTTGTTGTGACCACACACACACACACACACACACATCACATTTGAATTTGCCTCTGGATCAAACAGCCAATTTTTAGGAAAACCAGTGGCTGGAGAAACATATTAAGTGACACCATGGAGATCAACTCAGCTAAATCCATTCTAGGAAACTCTATAGAACAAATTATCCAGGTTCTGCAACAAATAAGTATTTAGGAAAAAATAATAAAAGAAGAAGAAGAAAACCCATAGATTAAAAGAGACCTGAAGAGAATATTAACCAATCTTGGACATTGTATCTGAATACAGATTCAAACAAACTTTAAAAAACAATAGTATATAAGATCATTTGAAACTTGAACACTGCCTATTCAATGATATTAAGAAATCATGATTGCTTTGTAGTTCAAGATGGCCAGTGGGAAGCACTCAGAATTCAGCTCCTCTTCAATCAAGATATAAAATAATAATTACTCAGACACAGTTTGACTGGAATTTCTAAGGAAGAATATTTTAAATCACCAAGGAAAGAGCTGAAGTTTTCTGAAGCATGGAAATTAAAGAACCAGCATAGAAAAGAAATTAAAGACTGCAGCCAACTGAGATCAGAAACTTCTTTTGCTGGAAAAGAACGAAGGAGAGATCCCTAGCAGCCCCTGGTACCAATGGACGGACGGCGTTCCTAGCCACCTAGGAATCCGGCACTCCATACAGCCCTGGGCCAGAGAGGGCAAGTTCCTGAGATCCATGGGGCTGTATAACATCAGGGAAGAATCTTGCTCTTCTAATCCCAATTCCCAGGACCCAAACAGCTGCAGTGGTGCTATTTAGAGAATGGAGCAACTGCTGAAGGGAAACCTGCACCAAAGACCAATAACCTGCAAGTATTCACATCCCTAAGGATCCCTAAAATCCCATCAGTCCTGCAAGGGCAGTTGCAGTGACCACCCTAGCTAGACTGAGCAGTAGAGACATGACCTCAGCACCTCATTCATGCACCATTATACACCCTGGAACGTAGACAGACCGCTACAGCAGAAGTACTGCTTCAAGGAACAGAAATTGGCATGTGAGCGCACCCTTCTTTCACCCACAGAAGAGATCGAGAACATTTCTTTCTGTCTGACCAGCAGGCCAGTGCTTTCATTCCCCATCCACCAGTCTCAACACTCCAATAACAGCTTCCTGTCCCCTCGGTTGTCATGTGCAGTGCACCTTCTCAGGATCTCCATGAACTCTAATACATCCACTAAACTCCTTCACCTGGATGAAGATCATCAGACTCAAAATATGGCATGAAATTTCAGGCAACCACCCCACAGGGCAACAGTTGTCACTGGCACAAGAGAATTCACCCCCTTTACAGGAAGAAATCAGTGCTCTACCACATGCCTACTAAAAACAGACAAAATGCAAGAAATCACAGAAATGTCAGAAACAGATTCTTTAATACTGATCATAAGAAAACTTGAAAGAGTCCAAATCAACCCCTGGACCAACCAAAGCCTGCGTGCTGATGTATCCACACATCCGGCACCTACGTCCCATCATTGTCACTACCATGTCCAAGAGAAAGGCTGAAGGGGATGCTAAAGGACGTAAAGTCAAGGTACAGGATGAACCACAGAGAAGGCTGTCTGTGTAACAAAACCAGAGCCCAAGCCTAAAAAGGTCCCTGCAAAGAAGGGAGAGAAGCCACCCCCCCCTAAAAAAAAAAAGGGGGAAAAGCTGATGCTGGCAAGGATGGGAATAACCCTGTAGAAAATAGAGATGAACAAACAGACTAGGCACAGAAAGCTGAGGATGCTGGAGATGCCAAGTGAAGTGTATGCAATTTTGATAACTGTGTACTTCCGGTGAAGGTATAGTATGAAATACTATTTTTTATCAAGTTTATAAAAATGAAGAGTTTTTTTAAGGCTATATTGATAGCATACAGAATATTTTATTGTTGTTTCAAGGGGAAGGGGAATTTGCCACTAATAGAATGTTTCTGAAGATGGATTGATTTAGGGGAAAATATTTCTTCCTTCTAATTTGAGAGACTTTCTCTTGGTTTCCAGGAGAAGGAATTCCCTGATGTTGACACACATAGCCCCCTTGGTTCAAACGTCTTATGGCATAGAGAATCTAAAATTTGTTTTTATGTCCTCTGCCTCTCAGCCTTCAGCATAGACTTAACTCTCCCAACCCAGTTGGGATCTGACCATAAAACATTGGTTACCAATATGTCAGTCAATCTGGACTTTCCAATGACGTTGAGATGGCATCTCTCAGAAGAGTAACAGTTACTTTTCTATATTACGGATTTTCCTCTTTTTTTTTTTTTCTGGAGGGGGGTTGTTTTTGTTTTTTGTTTTTTTGTTTTATTGGAGAAGTTTTTGTTACAGGGTGTGTGCGCTCTCCAGAAAGATAGAGAGAGACAGAGAGATAGAAAGCGAGAAAACACCCCCCCAGAGGGGATGGCCACACCACAATCCCTTCTCCTCCATTCTCCTCTCGGGATTTTGGGGACTCACGCACACGCGCCCAGCATGAGTTTTAAGCCACTGGGTCCGGGACGCGAACCGCGGTCAACTACATGGGAGTTCAGCAACATAGGCATTACACTAACTGCTGGTCCCTATATTACGGATCTTGAGATTGACAATTCTGCCATTTTCATTTTCTGAGAGTCGGGGATGGCTTGGGAAAAGTCATTAAACAACATGCTAAATGTGAAATGTCAACCTTCACTCTAAACTTTCCCTGTTCAGATCACCAATGAAGACATCTTTGGATTTTATAGTGACTTTCTGATTTCAATAGACCATTGAAAATGGGAATTGTATACTGTTGTATACTTTTACTTTTTTCTTATTTTTTCTTTTCTTTTTTTTTTGTTTTTTTTTTGTTTTTTTTGGAGAGGTTTTTGCTATAGGGCACATGTGCTCGCCAGAAAGACAGAGAGACAGAGAGATAGAAAGCGAGAAATCACCCCCCTGGGGGGATGACCACACCACAATCCCTTCTCCTCCATTCTCCTCTCAGGATCTTGGGCACGCACGCACACGCACCCAGCATGAGTTTAAGCCACTGGGTCCAGGACTCGAACTGTGGTCGGCTACATGAGAGTTCAATGACATAGCCATTACACTAACTGCTGGTCCCCTGTTGAATACTTTTAAAGATTGTCTGTCCATATCATGCCTGAAATATTCATGAAAAGTATCTTTATTAAAGCTGGACACAGGGGGAACCAGCAATTAGCGTAATGGCTATGTCGCTGGACTCCCACGTAGTCGACCGCGGTTCGCGTCTCGGACCCGGTGGCTTACAACTCACGCCGGGCGCGTGTGCGTGCGTGCCCAAGATCCCGAGAGGAGAATGGAGGAGAAGGGATTGCGGCGTGACCATCCCCCCTGGGGGATGATTTCTCGTTTTCTGTCTCTATGTCTCTCTCTGTCTGTCTGGCGAGCGCACGTGCCCTATAGCGAAAAACCTCTCCCAAAAAAAAAAAAAAAAAAAAAGCTGGACACAGGGAACCAGCATTAGCGTAATGGCTATGTCGCTGGACTCCCACGTAATCGACCGCAGTTCACGTCCTGGACCCGGTGTCTTAAAACTCACGCCGGGCGCGTGTGCGTGCATGCCCAAGATCCCAAGAGGAGAATGGAGGAGAAGGGATCGCAGCGTGACCATCCCCCCTGGGGGGTGATTTCTCGCTTTCTGTCTCTATGTCTCTCTCTGTCTGTCTGGCGAGCGCACGCGCCCTATAGCGAAAACCTCTTAAAAAAAAAAAAAGCTGGACACAGTTTGGCTTGAAAAAAAAAAAAAAAAAAAGAAGAATCAGTAAGATACAAGAAAATACAGACAAATAATTTCAGGAGATAAGAAAATACATACTATACATGTATCAAAAATTCAATAGAGAAATGTCATTAAAAAGAATCTATTCTGGAGATGAAAATATAATACAGGAATTTTTTTAAGTCTATACAGAACACCAAAAATAGGTTAGACCATGCAGAGAAGTCTCCAAGTTTGAAGGCATAAACTTTAAAATAACTCGAACCATCAAAAAAATGTAGAAATAACCATTAAAAATGAAAATGGTATACACAAAATTTGGGACACTATTAAGCAACTTAATATTCACATAATGAGTATCCCTGGAAGCAAACAGATGGGAAAAGCCACAGAAAATCTCTCTCACAAAATAAACAGAGAGCAATCAATCCTGACTTATAATGAGTAAAATGGAAATAGGTTAGCAGGCTTACAAAATAATACATTTTTTCCCAAACATAAAAAATATATATATTAGCTGAAAACTTCCCCACACTAAAGAGATATATGGATACCCAGGTCCAGGCATTTAAAAGATACCAAATAGATTCACAATAAAAAGAAACATTCCAAGGGACCTTATAGTCAAAATATTTAAAAAATCAAAGATAAAGATATAACGCTTAAAATGGCTGAAAATAAGCTTCAAGTTACTTATAAAAGATACTCCATCAGAATGACCTCAGATATCTCAGTAGAAACATTACAGGTCAGAAATACATTAAATGACATGTTCAAAATATTGGAAAAGGGCCAGCAAGTGGCATGGTGGTTAAGACACTAGAATCCCACAAGGCTAACTGCAATTCTAGTCTCAAACCTGGTGACTTGCTTTCTCACTTTCTCTCTCTTCTCTTTTTCTCTCTTTCTCTCATGAGCACACATGCCCTATAGCAATTTAAAATAATAATAAATAAAATTAAATGAATCATTCTTAAAAAAAAAGAAACTGGAAAAAAATTCATCAGTACAACTACAAAAGAAAAAAAGATAAATTACTTAATCCCTTTCATTATTGTCTATCAAAGATAAACAATAGCAAAAGAAAATAACACAAAACAACCAGGAAGTAACCAATGAAATGGAAGAAGTAAACTGTACATATCAGTAATATCACTGAATGTAAACAGATTAAACTCCCCGATCCAAAGATAGAAAATGACTGAAGAGTTTTGCTTTGTTGTTTTGTCTTAAATAGAAGCCCTCTATATGTTGCTCACAAGAAACATATTTCATTGGTAAAGACATACATGGACTGAGAGTAAAAGATTGAAAAAATTCATTCCATGCAAATAAAAAGCAAAAAATCAGGAGCAGCTATCTGAATATCATAGAAAACAGACTTGAAACTAAAAATCTAAGGAGACAAAGATTATTAAATCGTCTTAAAGAGATTAACCCAAGAAGAAGATAAAATAACTATAAATATTTTTACACACAATATTAGAACTCCCAAATACATAAGATAAGACTTTTAGGCCTCCAGAGACATCGCTAATGTTCCTCATTGTTGGGACACCTCACTTTCACCATTAGATAGGTTATCTAGACAAAAATTAAACAAAGAGACACTAGAGTTAAATGGCACCATAAACGAAATGAGCCTCACAGGCATTTACAGAGCATTTATTTATGAATAATTTTTAAATTTGATTTATTATTATTATTTAATGTGACCAAAGAGAGACAGAGAAAGTGAAAAAGGAAGCCACCATGCCCAGGACTTGAACTGCAGATGGCCATGTGGGAGTCCAGCACCTTAGCCACCATGCCACCTCCCATTTATAGAACATTTCATTTAACAAATATAGAAGACAGATTTTTTTCAGCTACATATGGAACATTCTGATCACATAAGACTGATCACATAACAGGGCATAAAACAAGCCTTTAAAAGAAACCATTTTTAAAACAAGAATTTAAATTTAAGGGAATATAAATAATATCCAGCATTTTCTCTGACCACAATGAAATTAAATTTGAAGTCAATAACAAAAAAAAAATACTTTTCTCAAAGAATTCTTATTTTTATTTATCTTTTTTTTTTTTTATTTGCTACAGACATGTATACTCACCAGAGAAAGACAGAGACAGAGAGAAAGAGAAAGTGAGAAAGCAAGACCAGGTCCAAGCTTCAAACTGCAGTCGGCCATGGGGAGTAGAGTTCCTTTACCACCATGCCACCTATCAGCCCAAAAAGAACTTTTTTTTTTTTGAGAGGTTTTTTGCTATAGGGCGCGTGCGCTCGCCAGACAGACAGAGAGAGACATAGAGACAGAAAGCGAGAAATCATCCCCCAGGGGGGATGGTCACGCCGCAATCCCTTCTCCTCCATTCTCCTCTCGGGATCTTGGGCACGCACGCACACGCGCCCGGCGTGAGTTGTAAGCCACCGGGTCCGAGACGCGAACCGCGGTCGACTACGTGGGAGTCCAGCGACATAGCCATTACGCTAACTGCTGGTTCCCAGCCCAAAAAGAACTTTTAAAAATACACAGTACACGGAAACTAAACGACATACTCCTAAATTATTTTTAAATTGCTAAAGAAATTAAGAATGAAACTTAAAAATTTCTTGAAAAAAATAACAAAAATATGGCACTCCCAAGTCTTTGAGATACAGCAAACATAGTATTGAAAAGGAAGTTTATAGCAATTAGTGCTAACAAGAAAAAAAAAGGGAATATGACAAGTAAATGGTCTAAAGATAGAGCTCACAGAACTAGAAAAGAAAGAACAAGTGAAACCCAAACGTAATACAAATAAAATAATATAGATGAGAGCATAAATTAAGGAAATAAAGAACAAAAAAATCAATTAAAAAAGCTGATTTTATGAGAGGATAAACAAAATCAACAAGTCATTAGTTAGACTGAGAGAGAGAGAGAAACAGAGAAAGAGAAATCTCAGATAAATAAAATCAGAAATGAAAAAAGGGACATTACAACATATATCACAGAAATACAAAAAACCATTAGGAGATATTAGGAGCAACCGATTGAAAAGCTTAAAAGAGAGGGACAAAATTTTGGACACATATAATATACCTAGATTGAATCAAGTATAAATAGAAAGCCTGAATAGACAAATAACAAGGAACAATATTGAATCAATAATAAATAATAAAAATTAAAATTAAAAAAAGCCCAGGACTGGATGGTTTCACTGCTAAATGTTACAAAATTTTTTATAAGAATCAACATCAATTCTCAAGCTATTTAAAATATCTAAATAAAGAGAACCCTCCGAAACTCATTTTATACAGCTATCATTACCCTCATACCAAAAGCAAACAAGGACACAAGCCAAAGAGAAAACTACAGATGAATATCCCTGATGAATAGATTAGGTCATTGGAAAATTCATGATGTATTTTTCTATGTTTTGCTATGCAAAAAAGCATCAAGACTTTTCAGATGACCCAATAGATACAAAAATTCTCAACAAAATATTAGCAAATCAAATCCAAGAGGACTTTGAAAATGTTATACACTATGACCAAGTAGGATTTATGCCAGGGATAGAAGGATGGGTAGACATATGCCAAACAATAAATGTAATGCAATATGTAATACAACACATTCACACAAAGAAAGGCAAAAGTCATATGATCATATTAGTTGATACAGAAGAAGACTTTGATAAAATACAACATTCTTTCATTAAGACTCTTAACAAAATGGTCATAAAATGTACATTTTTTTAACACAAGAAAGGCCATGCTGATGAAATTACAGCTAACATAATAGTAAATGAGGAAAAGCTGAAAGTTTTTCCACTTTGGGACAAGAGGCCAGGCTGCCAGCTGGTGGCTGGGACAGCTGGATCTCACGTGGCCAAATATGCAGTTCAAGTCCTGGATAAGAGAGTTTGAGAAACGCTGGATGTGTGAACGTGTGTGCCCAAAATCCCAAAAGAAAGTAAAGGTAGAATGGGTGAGATTGCAGTGTGACCATGCCCCATGAAGAGTGTTTTATCTCTCTCCCTCTC
The DNA here is from genome assembly GCA_026018925.1 of Tupaia tana. Lineage (NCBI taxonomy): Eukaryota > Metazoa > Chordata > Mammalia > Scandentia > Tupaiidae > Tupaia > Tupaia tana. The sequence goes on along the minus strand of JAKSZU010000020.1, from coordinate 4,650,033 downwards.
TATGTCTCTTTCTGTCTCTCTCCAATGAACATACATGCCCTCTGGTAAAATTTTTTAAAAAATGGAATAATACAGGGATGTTCTCTTCTTCTCCTATTCAACATGGTGCTGGAAGTCTTGGTCAATTCAATCAGACAAGAAAATGAAATAAAAGTCATTCATTTTGAAAAGGAAGGAATAAATTGTTTCTATTTGTAGGTGACATGATTATATACATAGAAAACCTTAAAGAATCCACCAAAAGACTGTTAATTGTGATGAACAAATTCGTAAATTCACAGGATACAAACTTAACATACAAAAATGTATAACATTTTGTGCAACTAACAATGTGCAAACTGAGACAAATATAGCAACCCCACTAGCCACAGAAAAATAAAACAAAATTTTTAGAAATAAACAAACTAAGGAAGTCAAAGTTCTCTACCATGGGAATTATTTTTAAAGCTGAATTGAAAAAGATACAGAAAAAAATGGAAAGACAGTCACTGTTCATGAGTCAGAAAGAATCAAAATATTTAAAACGTCAATATTTCCCAAAGTAATCTTCAACTCAGTGCAATTCCTATTAAGATATCAACAACATTCTTTATGGAACTGGAAAAAAGTCATAATTTTTTTGAATCACAAAAGACTCCATATTACCAATGCAATACTGGGAAAAAATAATGAAGTTAGAGGTCTCTCACTACCTGAGTTCAAAACAGATTAGAAAGTCAGAATAACCAAAACAGCCTAGTACTGGCATAGAAACAGGCAGATAGACCAAAGGAACAGAACGGATGATCCAGAAATAAATCCAATAATATTCAGTCAACTGATATTTTACAAAGGTCTTAATACAACTGAGTGGAGAAAATGCAGTCTTTTTAATAAATGGTGCAGGGAAAACTGGCTATCTACTTGCAAAAGAATGAAGTTAGACTCCCATTTCTCATCATTTACAAAAAGTAACTCAAAATGAATTAGACTAACTATACAGGCCAAAATTATAAAACTACTTGAAGAAAACAGAGGGAAATATTTCAAGATATTATATTAGGCAGAGATTTCTTAAATAAGATCTCCAAAGCATAGACAACACCACCAAAAATAGCCAAACAGGATTACATCAAGCTTAAAAGCTTCTGCACAGCAAAGGAAACAATAGATAGACAACCCACCGAATGGAAGAAAATACTTGCAAACTGTACTTCAGACAAAGAATCAATAACCAAAATTTATAAGAAACACAAATCAGTTCACACACGCACCCAAAGATTATATGAAAAAATTTTCCATGGGCCCAGCAGTTGGCACAATGGCTATGTCACTAGACTCCCATGTAGTCAACTGTGGTTTGAGTCCCGGACCCAGTGGCTTAAACTCACACGAAGCACATATGAGTGTGTGCCCAAGATCCCGAGAGGAGGATGGAGGAGACGGGATTGCAGTATGGCTATCTCCCCTGGGGGGATTTCTCGCTTTCTGTCTCTCTGTCTCTCTCTATCTTTCTGGTGAGTGCATGCACTCTATAGCAAAAACCTCTCCAAAAAAAATTTTTTTGCCATGTCTCTTATTATAAGGGAAATGCAAATAAAAACTACAATGAGATACTACCTAGCCCCAGTCAGATTGGCTATGATTTAAAAATGAAGAAGAAAAGAAAAAGAATAACAAGAGGCCAGCAGGTGGAGTGGTGTTTAAGACAGTGGATTGCCACACAGTTGACTGACCCTGTGGCTTGAAAATCATGTTGGGTATTTATACATATGTGCCCAAAATCCCTATAAGAGAATGGAGGAGAAGGGATTGCAGCGTGGCCATTCTCCCCTAAGGGATTATTTCTCACTTTCCTTCTCTGTCTCTCTCCAGCAAGAGCACATGTCCTATGGCAAAAACCTAAAATAATAATTATAATAATAATAAAATAACAAATGCCGATGAGGTTGTGGAGAAAAATGAACCCTCATGCACTGCTAATAGAAATGTAAGTTAGTACAGCCACTGCGGAGAATAGTATGGAGGTTCCTCAAAAATCTAAAAATAAAACTATTATATGAACCAGATAGTCTACTCTTGAGTATTTATCCAGAGGACAGGAAATACTGTGTCAGGGAGATATTTGCACACCCATATTTTTTTTCAATTTGCCAAATGACACATGCACTCACCAGAGAGAGAGAGAGACCAGGCACTCCCCATGGAGAATAGTCATGTCGCAATCCTTTCTCTTCTATCCCTCCTCCTGGCATGTTTCTCAAGCTGCCAGGTCTGAGACTTGAACCATACAGTAAGCCATGTGGGATCCAGCTACCTTAAGCACCACACCACCAACTGGCTTCCAACGTCCATGTTTATTACAACATTATTCATAATAGCAAAACACAGAATCAAACTAAGTTGATTAGCCCAAAAACTAATGACTGAATTAGGAAAATATGATATATATACATAGTGGAAGACTACTCAGCCATAAAAAAAAACAATATCCTGACATTTGACAAAAAAGTAGATGAATCTATAAAATATAATACTAAGAGAAGTCAAGCTATGAAAGACAAATACTGGATGTAGCCACCTAATATGTACTCAAGGTCCACAGTGTATGGTAAAATTTGAAGGGTTCGATGGCATAGAAGTAAAGAAAGTAACAATAAATACCAGAAGCTGCACAGTGGGTTTAGGAGGAAATAATTAACAGACATAGAATGTATGTAAAAAAGTGGGTTCCACAACTAGGATTCAATCAACCTCAAACAGAAAATGTCCCATTGTTGGGTTGGCCCACAGCACAGCAGTTAAGTGCTGAACGAAAAAAGCCAGATCCAGATCCCATATAGCTAATCAGAGTTTGAGTCCCAGCCCCAGTGGCTTGGAAAACATGCTGGGTATGCATGTGGGCCCAGGATCCTGTGGAATGGAGAATTGGAGGAAAAAAAGATTGCCATGTGACAAGGCCCCATTGAGAAGTGTTCTCTCTCTTTCTCTCTCTCTCTCTCTCTCTCTCTCTCTCTCTCTCTCTCTCTCTCATTGATGTATGCACAAATACCTTCTGGCATGAAAAATTTTTAAAAGAAGAAAAACAATGTCCCATTTTACTATGCATACTGTGTAGTTAGGCCTATAATGGTGTTAGGCCTATACCTACACTGAATGGTACAGACCTTTTTTCTTGTCATTGTTTCCTAAATAAGGCAGTATAACAACTATTTATTATACATACATTTCCACTGTGCAATATTTTATAAGTAAATTAGAGATGATGTAAAATTTATGGGAGAATGTTCCTGTTACATGCAAATATATTTTTATAAGGGATTTGGTATCCAAGAGGGTCGTGAAACCAATCCCCTGTACATACTAAGGTATGATTGTATTATATGAAATCTGAAGTATGATTTATTCAGACCAAAGAAAAATGAACGAATCTCAAAAGTTTCAGAAGACTATACTATAGCCTCATTTCTTTTCTTTAGTAAAGGTAATGCTAAAATAAAACTTATTTATTTACTTTTAAAATAAATAAATGCTCACCAGAGAGATTCAGCAGAGGGGGTAGTAAAAAAGCAAGCCTCCAGATCCGAGACTTGAACCACAATCAGCCATGTGGGAGTCCAGCGCCCTAAGCACCATGCCCCCCAATTCCTTTTTTTAAGTTGAAAATCAAAAAACTGAGCAATATTGAGTTTAGAGATATAGTTGCTGACACACACACAGAAACAAATACAGAAGGGTCAGCAGGTGGCATGGGGTTAAAGGGTTGGAAGTCCACATGGTCAAATGCAGTTCAAGTTCCTGATCCAGCAGCTTGAAAATCATGCCAGGCACGTGTGTGTGTGTGTGTGTGTGTGTGTGTGTGCATGCGCGCGCCCAAAATCCCAAGAGGAGAATGGAGGAGAAGGGATTTTGGCATGGCCATTCCCCCTGAGTAGTGATTTTTCGCATTCCCTCTCTCTGTCTCTCTGGCGAGCGCACATGATATAGGGCAAAAATCTATGGTGGGAAGAAAAACAGGGAAGAAAACAAAAGAAAAGAAAAACAGAGATTTAAAACAAAATTCAAGGCAGTGATTAACTGTAAATGTATATTAGTCAAATGTATTGGCAGTAAGACCCACAGGTTTGGTTAATATTCTGTTTCTCAAGGTGGGTCATAGTAACATGACTGAGATTTTTTTTATTATTTTTTAAACACTACATACATGTTATTTTTACCCTTCTAAACATATTTTACCCAAGTTTTGGAAGTAAAAATATATAAAAAGATAGACATAAGTCAAGAATTGAAAAAAGTTAGCCAATATCTGTCTATATGGTGATTAAAAAGTTTAGAATAAGTGGTGCATTTTTTTTAACTATTTTTGCAAGAAGGAGGTACATTCTTAAAAGAGAGAGAAAGAAAGCATCTATCAACGGGGTGTGGACATGACAGAATCCTTCCTTTCCCCTCCATTTCTCCATCCGTCTAGACTCGGGCACGCCTGTACACACACTCGGCATGCTTTTCAAGTTTGTGGTCAGCCGTGTGGATCTAGCTCTCAATGCACAGCCCTTAACCACTGCATTATTGGACTGACCCAGTGATACCTATTTTAAGATATGGAAAATGTTACGTAAAATTCAAAATTTGGGACTTATCTAGAAAAATTGGAAGATCTCTCAACACTGAGCCCTCAGTGGCAAAGAGCATACACTGAACAGGAGCAGCAACACCCTCTGAGTTTGCCATGTTCACTGAAGTTCTCACAGAGCCCCACTACTTCCTATTCTCCCTTAAGTGTCCACCCTGGAGGTACTGAGTTTTGTAACTCTCAATACCATTTTTAATAGCTATATAAAATCACAATTCTACAGCAAACAATCTAATCATCAAACGTGTGTCAAACTTTATGGTTACTTTCCTAGAAAATTCCTTAGAAGTATAATGTGTAGATTAAAGTATATTCTCATTTAAAACTTACATAGGGGCCAGTAGATGGCGTGGAGGTTAAGGCAGCTGGATCCTACATGGCCAACTCCATGATTCAAGTTCCAGACTTTGCACCTTGAAAATCACACCAGACATGTGTGTCTGTGCATGCCTAAAATCCTGAGAGGAGACTGGAGGAGAAGGAATTGCAGCATGGTCATCCCTTCTAGGGGTGATGTCTCTCTGTCTCTGTCTGTCTCTCTCTCTGTCAAGCACACAAGTCCTATAGCAAAAACTGAAAAAGAAAAAGAAAATACATGGGTGTTACCTTGAGTCTATTTGACCAATTTATGCTTCGACTAACATGTATAAGAGTACCTGTAGTGTCTAACTGAAAACTAGATAGATATTCTTATATGTCACTATAGTTTTCCTAACAGAAGAACTGATAACATCTGGTACTTTTAACTACCACAACATACATATCTGCCTTGTTTACAAAATAGGCACGCAGAGGCATCCTTCACTCTGAAATCAAGTGGCAGAACTGTCCTTAGAGCTGACCAAGCCTTTGAGCCACAGGTGACTCATCAATAACCAATAACACAGGCAACGTGGGACTTTCCCCCTTACTCTGCAGAGTGATTCTGAAGGCTAATAACTGAGGGTTCTCGCCTCGTCTGCTCTTCAGTCTTCTTGGGACATGGGAAATGAGCCATATAAGGGCAGATGATGAGGCATACTATGGAAGAATGATAAAAATCTAAATGGTGTGAGGACAAAATGTCAGCAGCCTTATTATGCACCTTAAGGCCCACTTCCCCACTCCCTTTGGGAATTTTATTTTTTACACTTGTGATTACGATCAGATCATTTGACATAAAAGAACCCAATGAACTTAAACTAAATTTTCATTTCTCTAAATTCATTTACAAATTATATTTCTCTAAGTGCATTTCTCAGCGAATACACATATTTGATACAGGTACAATTGTACAAGGGTTATGTTTTATGCTGTGCATTATTCACCTACATAATCTCTTATGTAACTCCAGTTTGTCTAGAAAAAGTTGAGGCTATTTTAATTTAGCAGAGTTTAATTGAACAAAAGATAGGTTCTAGAACAGGCATCCCAACTGATGGCAGTTGGTTCAGAATGCTCCAGTCTATGACATGTGTGGGTTGTATTTATAGCAGAGAAAAGAAAGTGACACACAAACCAAAGAAGTGACATACAAAAACCACCCTGATTGGCTGCAGCTGGCATTTGACCTATGCCGTCATGGTCTGATTGGCATCCTGTGGTTGAGTAAGGCTCAGCTGCTATGATTGGTTGAGGCTCAGCTGCTAGGTTACCAGGGTATAGTTTTTGTTAAGACTACAAATTGCTTGGACACCAGACTAAGTCGTAGTTCAGTATACAAGTAAACTGTTTTGACCAAATTTATAACACAAGTAGAGATGCCTTGTTTACACCAGCTTAGTTCAGTTTAACAAGTGCATGAAAAGAACTCCCAAAACTTTCATTTCTATTGTGTTTATAGCATTCCATCTTATCATAGCTTTTTTAAAAAAATGTAGCTATTTATATTTTTTTAACTCTTGGATCATTGTCTGTTGTGAATTCCCACTTTAAATTCAAAATATGATACATAAATTACTTTTTTGGTCGTTTCTTAGTATTACTTCCTTGTAGTCAAGGCCTGAAATTAAGGTCATGAAGAGCTTTACAGCTAAAGTTAGTAGCACTTTCGGTGAAACAGCTGTGGTCTCAGCATGTGATTTCCTTTCATCAGAGTGAGTTTCATTAGTGCCAATAAAGAACTGAAGCAGAATTTTTCTGGTGGGAACCACCCAGCTGTGGTCTGCTGCTCATGGCCACTGCTAAAAATCCACTGACCTTTTGTTGAAACTCTCTCAGGCCTGTGTCCTACAGAAACTTCTCAAAGATTAGTCTGACCTGTTTGCTCAGGAAGGAGGTCCTCTATGGACTGCTGTCCTTCTTGCTAGCCTCAACATGTTGCTCTGATCACAGGTCCTCTGACAGATTGACTGACTTAACTCCAAAGCAAACAGCAGGCGCTGTCCTGCGGGCCTGAAACCTGTACTCACCAGGCATCATGTTGCCGTCTCTGGAGCATGACGTCACTACCAAGGTTATTCATAAATGCCTGGCCCAGGGCCTGGCATCTTTGATATCTGTGTGGTCCACTTTGTGAAGGCTGTCAACCTTGCCCAACCTTCAGTAACTCTCAAGTCCAAACATGATTAACTTTACTCCCATGAGTGAAAATATATCTTTTGAGAATTTCCTTCTGCCCTTAACCCCAAAATCTTTTCTCAACACAGTAGCCTATGCCTTCTGGATTCCGGTAATGTATCTTACCTCTTCTGCTACCTCCTGCCCCCTCTGTCCTCAACACACTGATCTGCTTGCTATTCTCCAACACATCAGACACACTTTCACCTCAGGTGTTTTGCACTGCTGTTCTCTCTACCTAGAAAACTCCTTCCCTGAAACCCATCAGCTTGCCTTACTCCCTTATTTCCTTTAGATCTTTGGTCAAATGCTACATCCCCATGAGACTTCCTTGAATCCCATTTGAATTGCAGCTATCTTCTCTCACCACTTACTATGCTTCTTTCCTGCCTTATTTTTCTACAGCTTTCATCACCTATTATGTATCCACCTATTTATTGATAGCTAGTCTCCACCACTATACTCCAAGGTCCACGATGACAGAGATTTTTGTGTGTCACTACCATGTGCCCAATGCTGAGTGACTGGCACATGGCAGTTATCAAACATGTGTTATCAAATGTATTCCAAAGGGTCTTTCACAATGCCAGGCAAGATTTGCAGGAGCAACTCCTGTCCAGAAACTCTTAGTTTAGATGGGTAGTGTGATCATTTTTAATACTTTATAAAATGAGATTTCTAAGGTTAACACCATAAGAGCTGCTCAGTTCCTCCTAGACACTGTGACTACAACTATGAGTGGTTTATAGACTGTGGTTTAATGGCTGAACCACCTGGTTTTGCACAGGTGGTGCTGGTTTGGACAAAGATCTGAGTTTGTTTTTTCTAGTCATTTGTAATGTTTCTATGAACATTGATTTTTTTTTTAATTAAAATGTCCAAGGATAACAATTATAATCTCATAAGTAACTCTTGGGTCAGGTCCATAATACAAAGGATCCATCTGATCCTTTATGGAGAGTTTCCATTGATTCAAAATCACAACTAGAACATTTGTAAGGATGGTTACTATTTAAAATGAATAAATAAAAAATAATGGGACCAGCAGATGGTATAATAATTATGTCACTGGACTCTCACATAGTCAACCACAGTTCGAGTCCTGAACCTGGCAGCTTAAAACTCACACTGGGCACATGTGTGTGTGTGTGTGTGTGTGTGTGTGTGTGTGTGCCCAAGATCCTGAGAGGAGAATGGAAGAGAAGGGATTGCGGCATAGCCATCCTCCTGAGGGGTGATTTCTCGCTCGCTCTCTCTCTCTCTCTGTCTCTTCGCTAGCACACATGCCCTATAGCAAAAATCTCTCTCAAAAAAAAAAGAAAGAAAGAAAGAATATAACCAGTGTTGGACGTGATATAGAGAAATTAGAACACTTGTGTACTGTTGGTAGGCATGTAAGAGAGTAGAGTGGTGTAGCCACTGTGAAAAATCGTATGGGGTTACTTAAAAGATTAAACATAGAATTACTACACGTTCCAAAACTTCCAATTCTGGGTATGGATCTCAAAAAGAATTAAAAGACTTGAAAATATATTTGCACACTATGTTCATAGCAGCGTGGTTCACAATAGCAAAAGGTGGAAGCAACCCAAATATCCATGGAGGGATGAAGGGAAATAAATGAACAGTATAGACATACAAAAGAATATTGATCAGCTTTGAAAGGACTGATATTCTGACACATGCTACATGTAATATGCAAGAACCTTGAAGACATTATACAAAGGGAAATAAGTTAGTTAAAAGGGCAAGTCTTGAAGGCTGTGTAGGATTTGAATATCAAAGAAGACATTTAGTCAGAAGCAATGACATGGCTAAGAGATATATAGGAAGAGAGACAGATGTAGGAAATGGCAAGTAAATCAGTTAGGAAGGGTGTGGTAAGACCTGAGACTTGAAAGTTAGGTTGGAATAAGATTTTGGAAGATCAGATTAAATTTAAAAATTTTGTTGAAAGTATTCAGAGATTACAAGTGACTTTTAATAAAGAGAAAATCTTGATCCTGCCCTGGGCCTGGCCATTAAGCTAGCTGGATCCCACATGACCAACCATGGTGCAAATCCCCTGCAGCTTAAAAAACACTCCAGGTGTATGTGTGTGCATGCCCCAAATCCCAGCAGGATGGGAACATGGAGAAGGGATTTCAGTGTGATCACACCCCTTTGGGAGGGAAAGGTGCTTTATTTCTCACTCATTCTCTCTCTCTGTATGTGTCTCTTTGTCTCTCTCTCTCTCTTCCCCTGTGGCAATGAAAGAGAGAGAGAGACAGAGAATAGCGATTATTAGTATACGTGATCAAGTGCCAGGAGCTAGCAGCTTACTCATGGCAAGATAAAGCAAGGGGAGAAGTAAGAGTCGAGCACTGAGCTTGCCACTCGGAACAACATCTGTAGAGATTCTCTAGGCAAGGAAGGTAAAGGTATTGAAGCATTTGGACATCCTCAGTCTCAGTTCAGACAAACATTCACGATCTGGACTTCAAGATGAAACACCAGGATGTCTCAGTTGCCAGTCAATAGGACCAGTTACCTTTCACGGCACAATAAAACCACTAGAGGAGTACAAAGGAATTCATATTTGTTTCAATACACTTTCAAGTGTCCTGCCACTTGGTACTTGTTTAACTTCTTGATTAGCTAAGAGAGGTAAGTTATATGAAATAACAAGTTAACTCTCAAATCTTGAAAAGTTTATTTCTTGTTCAATTTCCATGCCCAACACTAGTCAGGAGAACACAGTGTACCCCAGAGAACACATCATATCCCAGGACCCCAGGCTAACAGAGGTTCCACCATCTTGTGCCTGCACCACCTAGAATATGTGTCCTTCCAGTTTGCCTTGGCCAAAACAGACTGGTTTTGCTGTGTTTTGTTTGTTTCATTTATCCATTGGCCATAACTAGTCATGTGGCCCCCAACTTAACGGCAAAGGAGGTTAATGAAGGGAAACACTTGACAGTATTTGGTGATCAATAACTCTCTATGTCACAACTGACCAAATTTTGTCATTTTAATTTTTTAAGAAATAGTTTGGAGAACTAGTGCTTTCAGGGACTAAGAGAAATGAAGATTTTCTACTAATAATTCACTTTTTAGAACCCACTCACAAGTGGTATAGCCCCCTATAGCCTTCCCTCTGTGTCCCTCTGTCTCTTTCTGTCTCCGTCTTTTTCTTTTCTTTTATTTTTAAAAATTAGTTAAGATAAAATATTTTCTTGGTTCTCAGGTCCTCCTTTATCTTGCTAATAATACCCTTCTACCTGCCCCCATTTAAGAGAGGCAAAAGGCCTCTCCTCCATGGGAGCTGAGAACTAGTGCTTTCACACTCATTTTTTGTTTCTTAAAACAATAAATAAATAAATAAATTTTTGTTGTTTTCTTTTTCTTCTCTTTTTGTTCTCTCTCTCCTTTTTTTTTTTTTTTTCTTTTCTCTTTCTCTATTTCCTTATCCTTTTTCTTTTACGGCATCACTTTGCTGCTCAGCCTCCACCCACTGAGTGTCTAGACAGGTCTAAGTGAACCGAAGCCAAACATCTGAATGCTATTAGGGTCAGCATATTCCTCAATTCCCACAGAATCTGCTACACAAAGGGAGAAAAACAGAAAAGTAAAACGATTACAGATCACCTCCTCCTGCATGCCTCTGAACACTCAGATTGAACTTCTAGAAATTATGAAAAATGAATAACCCATTAGATGACTAGAAATCACCACAGAAGCATGAGAAATATGAGAAACCAAGAAAATACCTCTCCCCAAGGGAAAAGGATAACTCTTTTTCATCCACAGGCGGTACAATGGAACTCATGGAAATGTCCGATAAAAAATTTAGAATATTCATAGTGATAAAGCTAACAGAGATAGAAGAAAAGAGAGACAATGAACTCCAGAAGAGGCAGAAAAAAAGAGTCGATGAGTTCCAGGAGGTGAGGAAGTTCTTGCATGATCTAAAGAGGAAATACACACCATAATAAAGAATCAAATGGACCTGTTAGAGATGAAGGCTGTAATACAGGAAGTCAAAACCTCCCTTGAAAGTATTAAAAGCACACTAGATCATACAGAAAATTGAATCTTAGATGTAGAAGACAGAATGACTGGACTAGAAAAATCTACCACAAAGACTGAGAAAATAGACCCCAAAATGAAAATAATATATGAGAAATACTAGATACTATTAAACATCCAAACATCCGGATAATCAGGATCCCAGAAGATGAAGGGACTAATAAGGGTATTGATTTCATGATTCTTCCCAAACTTCCCAAACCTAGAGAGGCATTCAAACATCCAGACACAAGAAATACAAATGACCCCAAATAGAATCAACCCAAGAAGATCTTCTCCAAGACACATTATAGCCAGACTGACCAAAAACACAAAGACAAGATACTAAGATTGGCAAGAGCGAAGTGTCAAGTTACTTACAAAGGATAGCCCATCAGGCTAACAGCGACATCTTATGGGAAACAATGTGAGCAAGGAAAGAATGGGAAGATATAGGGAACCAGCAGTTAGCGTAATGGCTATGTCGCTGGACTCCCACGTGGTCGACCGCGGTTCGCGTCTCGGACCCGGTGGCTTACAACTCACGTCGGGCGTGAGTTGTAAGCCCTGGGGGGTGATTTCTCGCTTTCTGTCTCTATGTCTCTCTCTCTCTGTCTGGTGAGCGCACGCGCCCTATAGCGAAAAACCTCTCCAAAAAAAAAAAAAAAAAAAAAAGAATGGGAAGATATATTCGTGTTGAGTGAAAAACAATTTCAACCAAGAATACTGTATCTGGCAAGATTATCCTTCATATGGGATGAGAAGACAAGAACATTCTCAGATGAACAAAACCTGAAAGAATTTACCATCACCAGACCAGTTCTCCAAGAAGTCCTGAAGGAAGTGCTATCTCAGGAAAACTAAAGTCAGACACACAGAAATAAGACTTCAAAAACAACTAAGAAAATGACCAGTTTAATGGTAGGGACAAGTTCAGAGTTGAATGTTTTCTTCCAGAATTTAAACTAAAAGATCAGGCCACAACAGAAGATAGGTTAACTACATGAGACTGAACTGGTGAAATAGAACTTTATGACTTTTGACTAAAACTTCACTGATCTTCTATGCTTTCTTTCCAGAGTTAAGGATTTTTATCTTCTCTTGAGTTGTCAGCATGTTTATGTACCTACTATTCGAACAGAATCCTAACCTGTTTCCAGGCATTAAGTTTCAAGCAAAGTTCTCTTAACATTTTTTTTTATTTTGATTTATGAAAATTAAAACTGCCTTTCTTTAAATTAAAAAATACAGGACCCAGCAGATGGCGTAATGGCTACGTCACTGGACTCCCACGTAGTTGACCACAGTTCGAGTCCTAGACCCAGTGGCTTAAACTCACACCAGGCACTGTGTGTGTGCCCAAGATCCCGATAGGAGAATGGAGGAGTAGGGATTGCAACGTGGCCATGCCCCCTGGGGGGTGATTTATCACTTTCTGTCTCTCTATCTCTCTCTGACTTTCCAGCGAGCATACACACCCTACAGCAAAAACCTCTCCAAAAAAAAAAAAAAAAAAAAGGGAAATTTAAAATACCTATTTAATGATCACACACACAAAAAAGAAATAGTTCACTGACGATAACTTTATGGAATGTTGAAAATGCAAGTTTCTGGGACCAGCAGTTAGCGTAATGGCTATGTCGCTGGACTCTCATGCAGTCGACCACTGTTCAAGTCCCAGACCCGGTGGGCGCGTGTGCGTGCGTGCTCAGGATCCCGAGAGGAGAACGGAGGAGAAGGGATTGTGACACAGCCATTGCCCTTAGGGAGTGATTTCTTGCTTTCTGTCTCTCTCTGTCTTTCTGGTGAGCACATGTGCCCTATAGCAAAAACCTCCCCCCCCCAAAAAAAAAATGCAAATTTCTCTATCATATATTCTTCATTTAGTAATACATTTAATTGTGATCGTACTGAAAAATCCTTCTGTGCCAACACTGAACACATAAATTAAACAAACTAAAATGATTTCAACAAATGTCAACTCAATAAAATTTAAAATTACCTTGTGAATTTATTCATGTATTCCTCATCCTAAGGCCTATTATAAAGGCAACTGCCTTTTTTTACCTAGAAATAATGCTTACTTTAAGCCTTTTTTCTAATGAAGGAAATGTTCAATGATTATAAAATAAGCATATGATTTTTTTCTCTTCACTTTTTCAAATAGCAAGTAAATTTGATTCTTGGCAGGTATTGGCGGTATTCATTAGCCTGACAATCAGAACAATGATTTGAAATGATTATTTCGATGGACTGGGTTTAAGATTGCAAGCAAAAAAGGCAGTTAAGGCTTAGCTTAATGGCACAGTCAGTAGCAAACTGAACTACAGCGCTGGAAGCCATATGGCCAACTGTGAGTTAGCTCCTCAGTCAGCCTGAACAATACACCAAGCAAATGTATTTATGCCCAAGATTCTGATGAGCTGGAGGGCTTAGGAAACCCTTTTCCTGTCATAACAAGAATGCTTCTCTCTAGCCCTCTTATTCTCTTGCACATATACATATTCTCTAGCACAAATAAACTTTTAAAAAAGAGAAAATATAAGCAGCTAATACCAAAATTCAGCTGTTAAGTAATGACTGTATACCATTTCATAAAAGAAATTCTTTGTGAATAGGAACCTTCTTTCAGAATAAAACCAGGGATAACCCAGCCTATAACTTAATTTTATTAAGATAGACATTTCCATGCACAGATAATGTGTCTCAGGACCACTGGATAGTCCAGATTCTCCTTCCAATCCATTCGTGCCTTTCTTTAAGTCAAAGGGGAAGTTCTCTCAGCTTCTGTGGATCTGACGTTGCCTCTACCACAGCTCTGACTCACACTATTGGTAAACAGAGCAGAAGTAATATCACGAGGTATAGGGCTTGCTGAACAGGATGCCAGAGCTTAATTTAGAAGAACCCTTACAATGTCAAGCTTATAAAATACAAATGCGCTGCAATTTTAAAAATTAATGTGGCAGCATTTTCTAAACATATGAACCATGCAGTCTTTTCTATTCATAGGTTACTTAAAAATAAAAGCTTTAACCAGGGAAAACCATATTGTTAATTACCCATCCTATAGTACTATGGAATTATAACAAAAGCATCATCAGTTGTGTTGTTTTTTGTCAAAAAAAGAAAAGGTTTTAAGCTTTCAAGGTTTTATTTATCCTCCCTGTAATCTGGAACAACCATTGGTTGTTTGTGGCTGCTTTTGTTTGTTTGCTTATTGTGCTTACTCTGGTTTTGTTTGAATTAGTCTTGCCGTCAATATGCTAAAGGATTTTTAATACAGAAAGCTGTTCAAATAACTCCCATTCAAAGTCCATACTCTGCCCAGTCTATCCACAGTTATGTACATCATACTCCACTCTTCAGTAGGCTGAGACCACAGGGGAGGCCCTGGTTTGATTTCCAGCCCACTCTGAAAAGGTGTAGTACAAGCCATTTGAGAGGCTGAGTCAAGAGGATCGCAACACTGCGAGACCCTATTTAAAACTTACAAACACATATACAAACAAAAAAATTAATAAATAAAGGGGAAAAATGCTTGTTTTCTACCCAAAAAGATTTAGAGAGGAAAAAAAGTAAAAAGTAAATGCAACATAGTAAAGCTTTAACTTTCATATGTTCCATTCACAGTCTTATTCAGCTAGTGCTTTCCTAGTCCCCGGACACTACAGGACAATACAAGCAAGTTCCTTTCTTCTGCCCTTCCCTTCTTCCTCTGATCCTTTCTCCAGCATACAAAAACACAAAGACACACAGTCATTCCTCTGGAAATAGTAAATCCCATTAGAAGCAAACAGAAATAAAATGTCCTTTGCTCCTAATTGGTCATTTAACTGTGCTTCCCTTTTCCTTTCTTTCTTTTCTTTTCTTTCTTTCTTTCTTTCTTTCTCTCTTTTTTTAAAGACTGGAATGGGAAAGAATCTCAAGAATCTTTATGGAAATTCAGAAGTGAGTTGTGCCAGAGAATTGAAGAAAAGCAAATGACAGTCTCTATTTTCAAAACCAGAATGAATTTAGATTTCATGAACTCTAGATAAATATTGAAAGTATTATCAAAGACACTAAGAAACAGATGGCTTGGAATCTTAAAAAGGGAGATGAAAAAGCCAGCAGATTGCATAGTGGTTAAGGCTCTGAATTTCCACATGGTTGACCATGATTCAAATCCCAGACTTAGCAACTTGAAAATCATGCCAGTCATGTGTATGTATGTACCCAAAATTCCAAGAGGAGAATGGAGGAGAAGGGATTGCGGCATGGCCATTTCCCTTGCGGGGCGGGGGATGGTTTCTCATTTTCCTTCTCTCTGTCTCTCTGTTTCTCTCCAGTGAGCACACACACCCTATGGCAAAAATCTTAAAATAAAAAAAGAAAAGAAGGAAGGGGGAATAAAAGCTTACTGGAAGATACGACAAACACACTAAAAACAAGTTGTATGAGACTGAGCTCATTTTTCTTTCTTGATAATTCAACCAAATATAAGAACAGGAGAACTCCGTAACTACTAAACATGTAGATATGAGAAAATGTGTTTTCCAGGGGCCAGCAGGTGGTGTAGTGGTTAAGGTGTGGATTCAGATGGCTGACCATGCTTGAGTCCCAGACCTGGCAGCTTGAAACTAACACCAGGTACATGCGCACGTGAGCCCAGTGTCCCTAGAGGAGAACGGAGAAGGGACTGCAGTGTGGCCATCCCCCCTGGGGGGAGTGATTTCTCACTTTCTCTCTCTTTCTCTGTCTCTCAGGCAATTGCACACGCCTATAGCAAAAAAAAAAAAAAAAAAAAAAAAAAAAAAAAAGCTTTCATATTCTCCATGAACACTAATGGATAACTTAGAGTTGATTGGTTAGGCCCCAGGCTCAGAATTTATACCCATCGGAGTTAGTATTTTAGCAGCTTGATACACAGCTCATTCTCATCTACCTGTTACTTAACTTTATCAAGAACTCCCATGAGAAGACATAGAATTCATAATTTGACATGATGAATATCAAATTTTAAAACTTGAAATTATAAAAGTAGTTGATAATTATCTCTGAAAAGATCTCAGCAATATGAAATAATGAGCCATAGTTAAAAACATATGTATATCAAAAGTAAAGATAAAGTCTTTACTTTAATGTTTCTCCCATAACAGCTAAGGCATCTTTGGGTTTTTAAATCTTCCATATCATATTTGTCTTATATTTTCCCAATGTGTCATTACTCTGTAATTACTTTCCTGGTTGTCTTAAACTGATACTTTTCCTCAGCAATATTTTCAGTGCTTTTAGAATGACTTTGCTCAGTTAAAATGTACTTATAAATTCACTGATTTTTTTACTAGTTTTTTTATAGTTTATATCTTACATTTAATTTTTCAAGATATTTCTTTTTATAAGAGGTTTTTGCTACAGGGAGCATATTTTCGCCAGAAAGACAGAGAGAGACAGACAGACAGAGAGTGAGAAATCACCCCCCGGGGGGATGGCCACACCACAATCCTTTCTCCTCTGTTCTCCTTTTGGGATCTTGGCCATGCATGTACATGCACCTGGTGTGAGTTTAAGTCACCAGGTCTGGGACTCAAACTGCAGTTGACTACGTGGGAGTCCAGCAACATAGCCATTACACCAACTGCTGGTCCTAATTTTTCAAGCTATTTCTAATTTATCTTGTGTATCATATGAGGTTAGGCTTCACATACATTTTTTGTTTTAAATAATCAAGTTTCATTATTATTTAGAGACCAGTCTATCCCCCACTCTTTAAGTTGTCATGCTTTATCATCTATTACATTCTTGCTTCTCCTAGAGACTGTCTATTAATTATTGGGGTTACCTGAAAAGTCATGACAAATTTTTTTTATCTTCTTCTGTGTAAAAATGTATCATGATTTTCTGACAACCCAATATTTTGCTAAAAGTATTTTAAAAGTTTAAATTAAAAACAGGAGAAAGGGCCAGTCCCATAGCCTAGTGGTCAGGCACTGTGCAGAGGAAACTGAATCCCGTATGGTGGATGGGGTTTGAGTCCTGGCCCTGTCAGCTTCATGCCATATACGTTCATGCCCACGATCCTGACAGGATGGAGAACTGGAGGGAAAACTATTGTAGGGTGGCTAATGTCCATTGGGGGGCTTTCTCTCTTTCCCTCTTCTCTTTCTCTCTGGTGCGTGTATTCCCTAACATTTAGAAAACAAGAAGGTGGGAGAGCTGAACTGAGGAGAGCAGGAGGAAAGCATGATTAAATACATGGTATAATTCTACAAGAATTTTATCCTCAGGTTCAGCTCAACAGGTAAACTATTCTCCCTTTTCCACATTTCCCCTAGTTGTTCTTGAACCTGAAAACCTATTCTTTTTTTTTTTTTTTTTTTTTTTTTTTGAGAGGTTTTTTTTGCTATAGGGCGCGTGCGCTCGCCAGAGAAAGACAGAGAGACAGAAAGCGAGAAATCACACCCCAGGGGGGATGGCTATACCACAATCCCTTCTCCTCCATTCTCCTCTTGGGATCTTAGGCATGCACGCACACACACCCAGCGTGAGTTTTAAGCCACCGGGTCCGGGACACGAACCGTGGTCGACTACGTGGGAGTCCAGCGACATAGCCATTATGCTAACTGCTGGTCCCTGAAAACCTATTCTTAAAGCAAGTTTGAAAACTGTGGTAGTAGCAGTTATCGTGACATGACTAGAGGAATGTCCAGAAACCAGAAGGGATTACTAGTCCTGCCTGGGTGTTGTCTCACTTTCAGAACATACCCTCAGAGGAATAGTGGCAGGACCACTGTCATCTCAGTTACTCGGATCTGATTTGAATCCTGATCCTGTCCAATCCTGACTATGGTGGTTTTGAGCATCTAATTTCTAAACATAAAATGAAATAATAGAATGCCCATATTATCAAACTCTTCTGAGAATTAGATGAAATAATATATGAATAGCATTTGTCAATGCTGAGGACATAAGAGGTAAGCAAGAAAAAATGGCTCTCTCTTCCTCTGTCAACTGCTCCTTTCCAGAGGGAGCCCAGGAGTATGTGCATAGAGCAACCAAAACAGGATGGTAAATAGTTTAATGGCCACAGAGGTTTCCCAGCCATCTTTATGACTAGTGTTTGCCCAAAGTTAATTTCTGGGGAAACTACCTAGAAGGTTTAAGACTGGTCCAAGACATTCCGTCCACATAATCTTTCCTACTGATTCCATTTCACAAATCCTTTCTCTGAAACCTGGCAGACAATTTGTTCAAGCACATAACAGTCTGGTTTCAGTTGAGGTAGGGCTAGTCATTAACTCCCTTATCATGACCATAGAGTGCATCATTAGCCCCTCACTGTGAACTGCTTAGCAGTGAGAAAAACCCACCTGCAGACGATGGCCTGACGGACAAAGACGAGCCCGTCCTCTGGTAAAGGAGGGGCTGCTGCATGGTCAATTACGCAGCCGTGGTTACTTGCATAGCTTAAAAATGTCCTGTTTGCTAAGGAGATCACCATTCTTACTACTCCTTCAGACAGAACCTGGTGCTCTTTTCCCTATCCTTAGAGATTTGGAAATGGAAGCTCTTTCTACCTGCACCAGGTTCACTATCCTAAAGCTTTGCATTTACATTTACTTGTCATGACCATTTTAGTTTATTTATTTTTTCTTTTTTTTGAGAGGTTTTTGCTATAGGGTGCGTGCACTCGCCAGACAGACAGAGAGAGACAGAGAGACAGAAAGCGAGAAATCACCCCCCAGGGGCGATGGCCATGCCGCAATCCCTTCTCCTCCATTCTCCTCTGGGGATCTTGGGCACGCACGCACACGTGCCCGGCGTGAGTTTAAGCCACCGGGTCCGGGACTTGAACTGCGGTTGACCACGTGGGAGTCCAGCGACATAGCCATTACGCTAACTGCTGGTCCCAGTCATGACCATTTTAGACTCTGCTTCAGGAACCTCTCTTCAGCCTTTCCCCTGGACTCCAGCACCCCACTCCCACCACCTCCCCCCCATTCAAGTCCCCTGAGAAGGACCCACCTACCTCCATCAGAATTTCCTGGCTCCTAAGTTCCAAGTTTTCACATCCCAATTCTTTTCTTTTTTAATTAATTAATTTATTTAATGACAGTGAGATATAAGAGAAGATAAGCACTTCTAATGGGGTCTCATGCCTCAATCCCCACCCCCAGCCTTGCCATCCAGCCAGGACAAAGGGGCAAGCCTGCCGTGCAAGATTGATTGAGGGACTGAATCCCTAGGTTCCATAAGGACTAGCAGCCTGGGGCATGTATTGCCACCGACCCACCAAGGCCATCCTGCATCCCACTTCTTATTCATCTCTAACTGACTACAATATGAAGAACATTTTAGCCAGCTTTTCTTCTAGCCCTAATAGATTAATTCACCCAGCATTGTATTTTTTCATCTACAAATTAATTATCTAACTTTATCTTCATTCAGCTCCATGAAGGTAGAAGTATTCCATTTTGATCTATCTTGCTCACTGCTGTATCTTGAGCAACTAGAAAAGTGCTTGGCACCAAATACACTGTTAATACATACTTGTGGAGTTAGTGAACTCATCTCACTAAAAATTAATCCTTTCTTTTTACAACTTGTCTATCATAGCAGCCAGCCTTCAGCTACAAGGTCCCCATCCCCTTGCAGTGGTAAACCCAGAGCTCTCTCAGGGACTTGAAAGTTATGTTTAGATAGATAGATAGATAGATAGATAGATAGATAGATAGATAGATAGAGATAGATACATAGATAGATAGATAGATAGATAGAGATAGATGATAGGTAGATAGATAGATAGATAGATAGATAGATAGATAGATATAGATACATAGATAGATAGATAGATAGATAGATAGATAGATAGATAGAGATAGATGATAGGTAGATAGATAGAGAGAGAGAGAGAGAGAGAGATCATAGATATAGATAGATAGATGGATAGATAGATAGATAAATAGATAGATAGATAGATAGATAGATAGATAGATAGATAGATAGATAGATAGAGATAGATGATAGGTAGGTAGATAGAGAGAGAGAGAGATAGATAGATCATAGATACAGATAGATAATTGGATAGATAGATAGATAGATAGATGATAGATAGATAGATAGATAGATAGATAGATAGATAGATAGATAGATGAGTCAATATGAGTTGCTATATTTGGCCTGGGTACATTCTCTGGGCTAATACAGATTGGCTCTGAAGTGGGTTGAGTGGTTGAGATAATACTGTCTGAGCACTGACTGAATAAATGAAAAAGTAGAGAAACAATCAAGGAAAAGTCTCAAAAAAATCATTAAAGCATGGAAGAAATTACCCATTTTGAAAATTAGGTAATTTATGTTGTGAAACATATGGTACAATGGTGGGAAATTGTATGTTTATCCTGAAATGTTGAACTTTATACTTTTAATCAATGTGTAGTTATTGTAGGGCAACAGAAAGACTGATCATATTATATTTTTAAATCAAATCAGAAAGGCCGCTCTGTTTTCTTACACATCTTTAAATATTTAGGACCCCACATTTACATACTAACAAATATATCTTACTAACTCTATTTAACCTTTTGGGGGTTTTCCTTAGTCCTGAAAACTTGGATAGAAAGGAATATCTTGAGAAAAAGACATATTCTTCTCTCTCTTTATAAACTTAGAGAGTGACTCTGGTATATTCGATGGCACACTATTTCTACTACCAACAAAAGAACCACACATTAGGAATTTTAAATGATTAGCGATGTGTGCATTTGCTGTTGTCACTCCATATCTGATGTTGTAACAGTGACACAATAGTTAGTTTTCTGTGGATCTCATTGAGCTGCTTGACCTTGAACAAATCACTGGAGGTCACCAAGTGAAGTGGTGGCAAGGAGACCCACCTTACAGGGTAGAGGGTTTAAATATAAAAGAAAATGTGGGAACAGTGGTTCAATCCCCTGACCCAGATGCTTGAAAATATGCTGGGTGCATGTGTGTGGAGGCCCAAAATCCCTAGAGGAAAATTAAGGAGAAGGGATTGAGGCATGCTTTCTCACTTCTCCTCTCTCTCTGTCTCTCTCTGATGAGTCCACACACCCTGTACCAAATTTTAAAAAGACAGAGAGAGAAATAAAATGTGTATAAAAATAAGTTATGCAAAAATGTGGTATATGGCAAGTGCTCAATAAATAATAGCTATTATTTTTAATATGTATAGTATTGCTCAAAAGGTTATTTATATCCTAGTGCACTGCACATGCAATTTAAATAAGATGTCCCAAGAGGATATTGATGTCTTATATAAGGCCTGAGCTTGAAATGATCTCATCTCCTTTCTTCATTTTACCAAACTAAAGAAAATTTCTACTGACTAGCAGATGGCATAATGGTTACGTTGCTGAACACCCATGTAGTCCATCACAGTTCGAATCCCAGATCAGGTGGCTTAAAATCATGCCAGGCATATGTGCGTGTGTGCCCAAGATCCCGAGAGGAGAATGGAGTAGAAAGGATTGCAGCATGGCCATGCTCCCCTGGAAGGTTATTTCTAGCTTTCTATCTTTCTGTGTCTTTCTCATGAGCATAAGTGCCCTATAGCAAAAAAAAAAAAAAAAAAAAAAAAAAAAAAAAAAACAACTTTCTTAAAAAAAAAAAAAAAGAAAGAAAGAAAGAAAGAAAGAAAGAAAGAAAAGAAGAGAAAGTCTCTACCAAAAGTTCCCTGACATTTTTCTTAATATTCAACCCACTAACCGTGTTTCAGGTAGTTTACTTCAGATAAAAATAAGTATGCTTTTGTTATTTGGTATAATAAAGCAGAGCTCTATTTTATAGTAAGTAATGAATATGCAGAATACACATTTCAAAGGTGATTCCTAACTAATGTTCTGAAATACAAGAAAATAAATATCAAAGCACTTTGTAGCTTTTTCATTAGTGCTTAACTGATAGCATTTTTAATACTGTATTCTTATAACCTGTCAACATATTAATTGAAGTCCCTTCCTTGAAATTATGACCAAATCAAAACTCTGGAGTTTCAGGTCCTTTTAGCATTTTTTGATGGTGGTTCTTCTCATCAAATTCTAGTTTCCCTACTCTAGTTAACCAAAAAATAAAGTTTTATTTCCCCTTTTCCCTTGTCTCCCCCCATATACAGAAGCATAACTCCCTGGGGCTGGCAGGTAGTGTGGTGGTTAAGGCACTGGACTCCCACATAACTGACCATGGTTTGAGTCTCAGACCTGGTGGCCTGCTTTCAAAGAAGAAGAAGAAGAAGAAGAAGAAGGAGAAGGAGAAGGAGAAGGAGAAGGAGAAGGAGAAGGAGAAGGAGAAGGAGAAGGAGAAGAAGAAGAAGAAGAAAGCAGCAGCAGCACAATTCCCCAAATCCCTGCATCTGGTATAGCTTAGAGACCAACATCTTAGGATCTCCTAATGACCCCTAGAGAAACCTTGCCTCTGCAACTACCTTGCAGAGCTATGAGGACTCAAGCCAGACATGTCACCTCTCTTGGATTCAAAGCCTTCATCTCTAGAACTATGTGGGCTCCAGAGCATTGACACTCTGAGAATCTATGACAAGTGTCATAAGTATATAAAGGTTAAAACGGTCAACTTTAAAGTTCATGAAAAGTAATAACATGGGAGAGTAAGTTCATAAAATTAGTCATCTTATATAGATAATCAAAATGCAACAGAAATCTCTGATAGATTCAATTGCTCTAATTTCTCAGAACTCACATGAGGAAATAGACCGCTATTTTGGAGTCTCTAATGAGTCCCTTTTCCTCTGTCAAGTCAATCTTGATTTGTGTGTGTGTGTGTGTGTGTGTGTGTGTGTGTGTGTGTTCAGCCCCTCTACTTAGATTGCAAGTTCTCAAAGAGAAGGAATAGATCTTCTTCTAGCTCAATATCACATGATAACCCATCAAAAACACTTGATGACTAATCACTGACGTACCAACTAACAAATCTGCCTTTTATAAAGCTATGTGGATCCTATTTGCCAGCATTATAAAAAATAATATTAAATGCATTGACCAGTTTAACTTTTATTTGGTAGATGGAGGGAAAGTCTCCATTGTTTACTCTTCTACTGGGAAAACCATCAAATAACTTTACTTTGCTTAGCATCTATGCCAAATCATTGGTACCTGTGAATTTGACAATTTATTTGTGCTTCATATACCACATATTCTTTTAGTGGTTCCACATTTCAAGCCATTGTATCTGGTGACATACTTTATGTCCTAATAAAATGTGTGAGTTAAAACTGTCATATTTTATGGAAGGGGTTAAGAGGAAAAGAATTAAGTGCCTTTAATTGGACTAATGTGCAGTGCACTCATGCTGGGAAAATTCATTTTGCATGCTGTAATGATATACAGTGACTGAATGTATAAAAAATAAAATATATAAATAAATAAGGGGAAATAAAAAATAAAATGTCATATTTTACAACTCATCCAAACCTGCCATCTTTTAAATAGAAAGAAGTCATACCTTTATTAATTCCCAAGCCTTGTTAACTCCTGCATCTAAATTCTCCATCCTTGTTCCTAGGCTGCATAGCATTGCTGGGGGGGAAAAAAATCATAAATCCATGCTTAAAAGCACCCTAGAGTAAGGGAAAAAATAAGGACATAAAAACACAAACATATAGAGACACAGACTGTAATTCAAATGTGTGAATAATGTATGTGATTAAAAGTGAAACCTACGTAAATATGAGCAACTATTCAAAAAATTTTTATTTTTCTTGTTTTGTTTTATCTGACTTTCAATTGCTAAACTAAAGGTCCTGATCTCTCATAAACGTGAAAGTCGGTAGACACATTCGAGAAAGCGCTTGAGAAAACTTTGTTTTCAGATTGGCTGTTGCCAACACTGCAGATACTTTAAAGGGAGAAGCAAAGACATGTGAGAAGTGTAGCCTCATCTATATTCTTCACTAACTAGATACTGGTTTTGAGTTCCTTATTGTTATTGCTGTTGTCCCTCACTGTCCCTGATATTTTCCTTTCCAGTTTTTTAAAGGCAATCTTGCAGAAATTATTTTATTTTTAGAATGTGTTAATCAGAGGACAAGTATGCTCAGTAAAATGAGACAGACAGAGAAGTGGAGAAAAGCACCCCTCAATGAGCCATGGTCACGCCACAATTCTACTCTATTTCTCCATTCTGTAAAGAAAACATGTGGCCATCCTGTTTCCAAGCCATAAGGGCCTGGATTCAGACCATGCCTTTAGTAGTGTGGGGTATGGCTTCCTTAATCACCAGACCATGCTGATCTTGCCTGTAGAACTTAATATAAATATTAATAAAAGTGATGGCAAACAGAAATTGAAGTGTAAAATGACATGAAAAGACCTGCTTTACGTAACATGAAACCAAATTTCTCTACATAAAACTATTTACACTTTACACACTTTCTCTTTCAAAAAGCATGTGTGAAAACCAGTTAAGATAGAATGAATTATCATGGTCCAGAGTAAAAATAGGGATTGACATTTAAAAACAGTGAACTCTGCAATGTTCATGGTGAATCACTCTCCTTGGGCCGTATTCCTCACCTTCTTTAGCAACACCATCTCCTATCTTTCATCTGCTTTTCTTTCTTGGTTCCTAGTTTTGTCTGCCTCTCTGGCGAGCCTTTGTTTCTTCAAGGCCTCAGCAAGTCTTTTCTGTGGCTTTCTAAATATTAATGAGATTGTTTCTATGAGGTGAGGTGAGAGTTCCCTGAAGCCTGGCCATGAGCAACAGCTGAGATTAAAACCGATAAAAGTAAAATTGGGAGAATCTGCCCTTCCCTGATCCATTAAGCGGGCCTAGGGAAAATCAATTCCTTTTCCTCAATACAGAATTTCATAGGCATTATCAAGAAAAAGAGCACAGAAAACAAAATGGATAAAATGGGATACCCACAGTTGAAATTTAAAAAGAATTTAACACAAAGCTTGTGGCTCCCCTCCTGCACCTGTGTTTCCAGAGCAGGCTGGGGTGTCTAATGACAATGCCCATGGTAGACCAAAGACCCAAAACGAGTTCTGGGAAAGACACTAAATAATTAAGCATTACTCAATGTGGATTTTTTTTTCTTTTGCTATAGGGAGCGTGTGCTGATCATAGAGAGAAAGGGAAAATGAGAAACCACCCCTCCCCCAGAGGAGATGGCCATGCCACAATTTCCTTTTCCTCCATTCTCTTCTCAGGATTTTGGGCACACATGCACATGTGCCCAGCACATTTTTTCTCGTTTTTTAATTGAATGATTTCTTATTTACATTTAATCACTGTACATCTTCATAATGTACAATGTGTTTTTTTGAAGCATCCATGCAGTGCATCTCAGTCAAGTCAGTTATTACCACACACATCATCCTCAATAGGTAACTTTCATTCTTGTTTATTCCTGCACACTTTCCTTATACCTCCTTGTAATCACTATCTTCCTACAGTTCCTGGTACCTACAATTGTTGCCCCTACCATTACATCTTTAAGTCTTCTATTTCTCTTTTTCTTAAATTACACTCAATCACTGTACATCTTTACAGCATGCAAAATGTTTTTTCTCAGCATGCATACAGTAATTATTAGTCAAAAGCGAAAGATATTACCATATGCCATATGCATCATCAACAGATAACTTCATTTTTGTGTCTGATCATTTTTTTTTTCTTTCCCTGATCCCCTTTCTCCCACTCCTTACTATCCACCCACTCCTATGCTGTCTCTCTTATGTTGCCATCCCTGCTGGTATTCCTTTCCCAGTTCCTATGCTGGCTTACCATTATTCTGGCCAACTCACTTAACTTGTCTGGCAGATTCCATAAGAACTTTCTTGTCACTCATAAGACCCACATAAATGTAGTGAAAACTTGAGAGATTTTTAAGACTTGAAGAATATTAAATGAAGGTATTTAATATTGATATAATAGGGGTACCATAAAGACAGAGGTTGAAGATCGATATGAGTAAATGGGCTCCAATGTTCAACATTATGCTCTGGGGAATCCACTCTATTGGGTACAAGCTTATCTATATCCTCAGCCTTCTCTTGGGGTGTTTCTAACCCTGACCTTGGTCCAACAGAGGTCAAAACTCCTCAGCAGCGTCTAATCTTTGCACTTCTAAGAATTACCATTACTTAGGCCCAACAGTGGTGGCACACAGACAGTGCACCACTCTGTAATGCTGGAGGCCATATTGAAGATCAGGGTTCAGTTTCTGGGTTGATCTATACACATCTGGTACACATGTGCATGCCTGTGATTCTAGCAGCCCGACAAGGCTAGGGCGAGGACTGCAGCATGAGACCTGTTGACAATATCTGTCTCAAAGGAAGAAAGGAAAGAACAAAGGGAGGGAGCGAGAGAGAGAGAGAGAGGAAGGAACAAAAGAAGGAAGGAAAAAGAAAGGAAGAAGGAAGAAAGGAAGATTGAAAACGAATTGTCGTTACTTATGAGACAATATATTCATACCTCTACGTAGCCACTTCTATACACCATTCTACCACCAGCTTTCACCAATGAGGAGCTTTTTGGAACATCTTCCTTCAGATCCCCATTCCCTCTTTGCTGTTTTCTACCAACCTATGGACCCTTGAGTAGTTATAATAATTTGGCCCTTGGCTTGGTCTTCTCCAAGCTCAGTCCACAGCAACATCTTATTAATTTCAATATCTGTATGGGCCCCCTTCACATTCTATCTGTACCTTCTTAAACACTTCTGCATTTCCAGTTGTGTACCAGCTTTGTAGACATGTGATATATATAGTCACATTGGGTCTCATACTTAAAAGTCTTTGTTTTTAGCATAGAACTCTCTAGTCTCTGTTTTGAAATTCTTAATAAATTTTTTTTCACACTCATTTTCATTTTGTTCTAGGCCTTGCAAAATTATGTAGTTCTTCCTGACTCTACTCTTAGCCTTCAATCCTACAACCTCTTTTTCCTACTTTGCTAATGCTTCCTTTTCTATTTCATCATTCCATTCACTAAATTCATTCCATTCATAAATTTACTGAAGTGGTTACCCATCTTTCCTCGCCATTGTCACCATGATTTCAGCTTTGACTTTGTTAAATGCTGTCCAGATTTATTACATGAGTCCTGACATTCAGATCTATGTTTCCACCTATAATCTAAATATTTCCACAAAAATGTCTAATAAACATTTGACATTTCACATTATATATTCTTCCATGACCTTCTTATTTCCCTCAACTTTACATTTTGGAGATTTACTTATTTGGTGCACATAGCTATGGTTTCTTTATTTTCATTGCTTTTAGTACTCTAGTATATGAACATACTTCAATTTATTTTTCCACTTTCTTTGAAATCAATATTTGGGTGCTTCTAGACTTTCCTATTTATGTCTTGGCATGCATGTGCAAGAAGAATTTCCTTAGGGTATGAAACCAGGAGTAAAATTGCTGTCATTCTTACTAGGTAATATTAAACTGTTTTCAGAGTGGTTGCATCAGTTTACACTCCCACTCACTGTATATGAAAATCTTCGGTGTTCCATATCCTCATTAATCCTTGGCATTATCAGTATTGATGAGAATATGACATTTCTATCAATTTTACCATATTTCATTATGATTTTTATTTCCATTTTTCAGATTTTTAATGAGAATGAGCATCTATCACCTTTAACTATATATGAAAGGTATCTTCTTATAGTGTCTTTATGTTCAGAAAGTCTATTTTGTTTTAATTAAGATGCATACCACAACTAGATGCTGCCAGGATAGCAAAGTTTTTTGGTCAATCCTGAAGAACATGAAAGATTCACAATTCTACTCTAACTTAGCTGGTAAACCAGCTTCAAATCATTATATGTTGGTATTTGATTGATTCAGTAATACACTCTCAAAGTAATAATGTTCTGTAAAACTAGAACTAGTTTTTATGAGAAACTAACAGAGGTTATTAAACCCTTAGTGGCATATCATGCAAATGTTCTGTAAAACTAGAACTAGTTTTTATGAGAAACTAACAGAGGTTATTAAACCCTTAGTGGCATATCATGCAACCAGCATGGAGGTACTCAGAGCCATGTTCAGAGACAGCCTAACTTCAAGGACAGGTACAATAGGGAAGAAAAAGTCCTCATCCCACACAGCAGTAGCCAACAGCCGCCCTCAGCAAGTACAAGAACTAGAGAAGAAAATACAAATATCCATTGTTGGCGAAGCGTCTTACTCCACTCAAGGGAAGGCATGTAGAAACCATGGGAAATCAGAGTGTCTTGTCGTTCCAGCCCGTCCCAACCTCACCACGCCTAGACACTTCCCCCTACAGTTTCTGGAGTTCCCCAGGCATGTCCTCTTCATAAGTCACTGCTTCCTGCTTGTCATTACCTGAACTTTTTGCATCACAGAGTACTAAGTGTCTTGAGGCAAGGAATCTCCAAAATTGAGTTGAGGTTAATTAATTTACAAAAGATACATGACCATGAATTTCAGGTTCCTTGATTAGAGAGAGTCAGAGAATGATTAATTCAGTCCAATCTGTCAGCTATCTATTAAACAGCTACCATGTCCAAGAATATAGCAGGACTCTTGTCACTTATATACCAAGAACAAGAAAGAATTTCACAGCTCTTACTCTGAAACAGAATGAACACAATTATGCCACACCCTCGTTGCATCATATCTTGGTGCAGTTTATTTAATAAAATATTATATTTAATGTTTGTTGCTCATATTGTTCCCCAATATCTACTATGAGAAAATTAGACCTCACATTTCTTTCCAAAGACCCTTGGTAATTCACAACTACTTCTAGTTCTAGTACTCCCTCTTCTGAAATAAAAAATAAATAATAACAGCTAAAATGTATTGAATGCTTACTGTGTGCCCAATAAGTGTATCCATAGTGTCCCCTCACAACAACCCTCTGAGATCTATTCTCTTTGCTGTCATTGTTTTAAGAATAATTCACATACAATAAATGTACATTTTAAATTTATAATTGTACAGGTTTTAACGTTGTGTATTCCTATGAAACAATCACCACAGTCAAGATAATGAGCATATCCATTACTTCCCCAGTTTCCTCAAGACCTTTTGTAACCCTTCCCTTCCACTCCTCCCTGTTCTCACCTCCCCCCACCCCCATTCCCCAGCAAATACTGATCTGTTCCCATAGACAAGTTTGCATTTTCTCAAACTTTAAAAAAATGGAATAATACAATATGTGCTCTTTTTTCTGCCTTCTTTAATCAGGGTAATTATTATGTAAATCACCTTTGTTGTTCACTATCAATAAGTAGTTATTTATTTTCTTTTATTGCTTAGCAGCATTCCATTGTATGAATATAACATGACTTGTTTATTCACTTACCTATGACATCTGGCTTGTTTCCAGGTTTTGGCAATTACACATAAAACTGCTACAAACATTGATATACACGTTTTTAAGTAAGCAAATGCTCCCATTTCTCTTACATAAATAGCTAAAAGTGGAAAGAATGAGATAGTTACAGATGTATGTTTAACATTTTAAAAATCTTCCAATCCTGCTCCTGCTATAGTAAACGGCCACTAAGAGGCATAACACAATATAAATTTATCCCTTACTGTTCTAGAGGGCAGGAAAATTAAAGTACTGCTCAGTCATGTTCTTTAGAGAGACTTCAGGGAGAATCCGTTTGTCTTTCTTAATGTCCAGGCTTCCTGCATTTTTCAGCTTCTGGTCTGCTCCTCAACACTCTAACCTCCAGCTTCTGTGATCCCATCCTCCACTACTGAGTCGGATCCTCCTGCCTCCTTTTATAAGGACCCTCGTGAGCGCTAGGCTAATCCAGGACTGCCTACAAAATCTGTCATCTTAACACCCACAAAGTCCCTTTTACCAAGTAAGGTAACTCGAGCTCTAGGGATCAAGGTATGGATATAATTCATTTTCTTGCCACCTTCCAGCCTACTCCAGTGGTTCAAATTGCTTTTCAGATGGGCTTTCACACAAGGCATAAAATGAATAAACAGGGTCCTAGACGGCCTTCGTTAAATAGGACAAAAAGTGAATTCTCTTCTGCTGCAGGATGGCTTTTGTGATGATATCCCGGTTCGTGGTGTTTCCGACAAAGAATGAAACAAAACACATCAGTAACAAAAGGAAAGGATAGTTATTAATGATTAATAAAAGCGAAAGTACACTCCTGAGAAGTAGGAGCAGGCCTGAGTGGACAAAGAGTAGCTCAAACGCCCAGCACTTACACTCTGTGAGGTTTATAATTAATCTAGTTCGTGTAGGTTGATCATTGGCTGGGCCCACTGATTGTTTCCATCTCATTGACTCTAGCAAATGTAGCTGAGTCCACTGATTCATCACGTCGGCTATATCAACTGTGGCTTAATCAGCTAGACAGCCTCCATTAATCTCCCTACATAACTTGGGCAGAAAAGTTCCGCCCTGATCAGTTTTTCTATGTAGGCACACAGGAAAATGCTCCAGCCCCCTTACCTGGTTCCATTTTCTAGCTATCTCCCGACTCACTTCTTTGTTGGTAAAATGAAAAATTTTATATTCACAGAAATGTGACAGTCCGGGACCAGTAGTTAGTGTAATGGCTATGTCGCTGAACTCCCATGTAGCCGACCATGGTTCGAGTCCCAGACCCAGTGGCTTAAACTCACGCTGGGCGTGTGTGCATGCGTGCCCAAGATCCCGAGAGGAGAATGGAGAGAAGGGATTGCGGGCATGGCCATCCTCCCTGGGGAGTGATTGCTCGCTTTCTGTCTCTCTGTCTCTCTCTGTCTTTCTGGCAAGCACACGCACCCTATAGCAAAAACCTCTCCAAAAAAAAAGAAAAAAGAAATGTGACAGTCCCTGTTTATCACTGTAAGTTTGTTTTACCTTAATTTCTGGTGCTACTTAATCAGCATTGATTATATGTAGATTTTAGGTTTTTACATTGTTGAGAATGTAATGATCTGTAAAGAAACACTTGAGAAATTAACACTACAGATAACTCAGCAACCCTTTTTCTTTTTTTAATAATCCTAAACATGGCAAATTATTTCGCCTTCTAATTGATGTTTACAAATAAGAAGTCCAGGTGCTACTATTACATGTCCTGTGGAATAATGTAAGAGACTGACAGATCTTTGCTATTATGATGTGTTTTGTTTTAGTGGTGTACAGTCATAGAAATCCCCTCTATGAGGGAGGCTCTCAAAGAGCATTCTGTTAAACTGGCTCTTGTCTCTTGCATCTTCACCTTCAATTAAGCCTGTCAATAATTTTCTTTCTCAAAACAAAACAACACAAAGGCTGAAAGGAACCTTCCTCCTTCCCTGAGGTATTGTCCTATGTTTCTCCTTGGCTCACCACCACGCTTTTTCAAATATTTGCAAACTCCACTCCTTTATTCCCCACTCATACTTTTTTTTTAAAAGTCCTGATCCTTTCCCTTATAACCATGCTAATCCTTTTTTTTTTAATTGTGCTTTGTCTTTATTGTAATGTTAATGTCCAGTCACTCGCTCACTCTGCCCCCCAATCTGATATGGGCGCCCTGCCCCAGACTCTTACAGCATCATTCATTCACAATGTTCCACCGCACTCATCTCTGTCCTGCAAAGCTGATCTCAACAACTGCCTCGCCCTCGCCCCCGCCCTGGCCCCCAGGATGTGACGGCAGGAGGCACTGCAGCCAACTCCAGTTCCCAGTGTTCCGCCTGGTACCTTCCACACAAATGTCCTGCGACTGTGTACTGAGTGAAC
Organism: Tupaia tana; assembly: GCA_026018925.1. Taxonomy (NCBI): domain Eukaryota; kingdom Metazoa; phylum Chordata; class Mammalia; order Scandentia; family Tupaiidae; genus Tupaia; species Tupaia tana. Next base: position 4,618,121 of record JAKSZU010000020.1, on the reverse strand, counting down.
CGACATATTTGCTTCCTTTACAGAATTCAAAAGACAGAAGACTACATTTAAAAATTTAAAAAGGAAACATAAAATTTAATTTTTTTAATCAGAAATTGTCTACAAGAACAAGGGAGAAAAGCAACTCCTGAGAAAGATTTTTCATCTTAGTGATCGCATTTATTGGAAGAGTGCAAGAAAAATTAAAATGCCATTGGCCTAAGAAGTTGAGAGTTATCTGCAAATCAGCTAATCTTAAGAAGAAAAGAATCCTCAGATTATGTAAAAAGGTAGGCATTTTTCCCCTTTAAAGGTCTTGTACAATTAAAGCGGTAGCTGTTCAAACTCTCCTATTTTCTGTTACAGAATAAATTCTTTGTTTTGGCCAACTGTCAGTGAAGGGGCAACCGCTATGACACCATCTCCCCGGATGAAGAGCATTGGAATACTGAAATATTCTGTTTTGTGGCATTATACATTTCTTCATCTGTTTCTACATCCATTTATTTTCTTAAAAAAAGAATTATTTTATGTAACTTTGTTTATTTATTTATTTATTTTCATTTGACCAGAGAGGGACAGAGTAAACCAGAGAGAGGAGAGAGAGAAAATGAGAAAGCAAGCCTCCAGGTCTGGGACTCGAACCGTGGTCAATCATGTGAGAGTCCAGCATCCTTAACCACCATATCACCTCCCAGCCCCTCTTCATCCATTTCTATAGTAGTCAGTTTCTTACACATCTTCCAATATCATGAGCATGTAATCTACCTCGAAGCTCTCGGTCATTTCTCATTTTCATGTAAATTTGCTCCTCCAGGCTGAGCCTAGTGAGACCCAGGGTCTCCCCTATGGTGTGGTGGTTTGTTGTTGGTCCATGTCTTCAGCTTTGTTTCAAACCCTACACTGCACACCCCCCCACCCCCGTATTTTTCAAGAGACAGAAGGAAACAGGCCCTTGTAGGCTTGACCTTCAGATCAACTGTGAAAGCATCTATGATGGCCATAGTTTGAGAGAAAGGGAATTTTGTCCTTTTTAAATTTTTTAAAAATTATTTACTTTACTTATTATTATAATTTGCTGTAGAAAATGTGCACTCACCAGAGAGAGACACAGAGAGAGAGGGAAAACAACAGAGCAAGTCACCAGGTCTGGGACTCAAACCACAGTCCACCATGGGGGAGTCCAACACCTCCTGCTGGCCCCATTTCTCAACTTTTTACCTTATTTTTTATTAGAAACAGGATACACTCTCATTTGTAGTCTTCAAACAATATTGCACTAGAACTTTCATAACTTGATGAAGCATTCATGAAACGCTCTGCATGCTATTTAACAGACAAATAACACTTTACACAGACGTTGATTCCCTAAAAGTTGTGTTTCTCACTTATTCTTCTTGCAATCTGACTTTTACACTACCAATTTACTGAAGTTAGGCTGTCAGAGGTCATTATCATATCATGTAATTTTAAAAAAATGCCCTTTCACCTTTACTACTTTCTTAAAGTCTCCCTTTCTTGAAAGTCTCCTCGTCTGTTGGTATTTCTGACATAGCATTCTTCTGGTGAGCCTTCTATACCTATAACACAGTCTCTGTCTACTTACCCGGCATCTCTTTCTGTCCCTGACCCTAAGAATAAGTTTCAGGATAGGAGTCAGTCTTTCGTCAAGGATAAACCCTTTGGAGCTCTTCTCCATTCTTGTTCATACTTTCTCCCTTGGCATCCTCATCCAATATCATGGCTTCAATTATGATTTCTGGAAATACGGCTCCCAACTTTCTATCTCCAGCCTTTTGTGCCCTGATAAATTGAGGCCTCACATTTTCTATTGGAATGGGAGACATCTCCAACTAGGTTTCTCCGGTATACCTCACAGTCACCATGTCGATGACGGAGTTAAAGACCTTTCTTTCCTGGGACCAGCAGATGGCGTAGTGGTTGCATCACTGTACCCCCACATAGTCTATCCCAATTCGAATCTCAGACCCAGCGGCTTGGACTCACGCTGGGCACATGTACATGTGTGCCCCAAATCCTGAGAGGAGAATGGAGGAGACGGGATTATAGGGTGGCCATCCTCCCTGGAAGGGTGATTTCTTGCTTTCTGTCTCTCTAAGTGCATGTGCCCTTTAGCAAATACTCTTTAAAAAAGGGAGGGGGTGCGCCAGGTGGCATGTGGTTAAGGCGCTAGACTCCCATACAGTTGACCATGGTTTGAGTCTCAGACCTGGCAACTTGCTTTTACACTTTCTTTCTCTCTCTCTCTCTCTCTCTCTCTCTCTCTCTCTCTCTCTTTCTCCCCCTCCCCTCCCCTCCCCCAGTGCATGTGCCCTTTAGCAAAAATAAATAAATAAATAAATAAATAACTCTCTTTAAAAATAAAAAAGGGGTGGTACCAGGCGGCATGGTGGTTAAGACACTGGACTCCTATATGGCCGACCATGGTTTGAGTCCCAGACCTGGCAACTTGCTTTTACTCTCTCTCTCTCTCTCTCTCTCTCTCTCTCTCTCTCTCGTCAAATTAAAAATAATAATAATGATAAATAAAATTAAATAAATCATTCTTTAAAAAAAACTTTTCTTCCCAATTTATCCTCTCTCATATTTTGTCATTTATTTTATGACACATTTATGTACTCATTCACTCAGGATCAAAGTCCTTTAGATTCTGAAGTCACTTTGGCACCTCACAATCTGCTGCCCAATTCAGCTAAGCAGACCTAGGTTATATTTAATATGTACCTGTCCTTTCTTAATTTCCTTCCACTGCACTGTCCCATTACTTCTATATAGGCAGTCCACTCTTCTTTCAGTCTCTTCCTTTCTCCAAAACCTGTTTCCACTTAACGCTAATCTAATTTGAATGCACAACTCTGATCAAATATAACTTCTAAAAACTCTTTGCCCTCAATTGCCAAATAGTCTTAACTTTTCTTTGTCTTTGTATGTAATTGCCAGAGAGCATGTGCTTTCGCTAAAGAAATAAAGAAACAGAGAGAGAGAGAGAGAGAGAGAGAGAGAGGGAGAAATCACCCTCAGTGGTTCATGATCATGCCACAATCCCTTTTTGTCCATTTTTCCACCTTGTTGGGATTTGGGGCATGTATGTGTGCCCAGTGTGTTTTTCAAGCTGCCAGGGCCAGGATTTGAACCATGTGAAGTCATGTGATACCTGGCTCCCTTTACCATTAGGCTATGGAACCAGCATTTACAGACTAATTTTCTACCTCTGTTTCTTAACACACCTTGTCATACACCCAACATTTAAACAAAATTGAAGTATTCTCTGTTCCCAAAAAATCAAGTGCTTTCCTTCCCAGACCCTAGTTGGTTTAATGGTTTCTTTTTCTTGAGATGCCATCCTCCACTTTTTAATCCTATTATTCTTTCAAAACCAGACTGACTAAAGGATATAGAAACACCATAAATGCATGTAAATACCAGATATAGTGTGTGTGAAAGAGTAGAGTCTGAGGAAGGACATTTAGAAGAAAAATAGAGAGGGAAAGCATTAATGGAACAAAGAAATGTGGTATTATCTGTTGAAGATAATTTTATAGTTTTATCAACTGAACTAGGGAGAAATGTTCACATGTTGAAATATTTACTTTGTAAGCTAAATAATGTGATTGTATAAAAGAAAATGAAATTTAAAAATACTAACAAGTGATAAATAATATATCAGAAGCATTTGAGAAATTAAAAAGATTCAAGGAGATAATAAAAAAACCAGCTAAAACATTATTCTTAATTAAGCTTTCTTTTATCCCCAAACATGCAAATATGTTATCACTTAATCTTAACCCCATAATGTCTTTGTGGGCCATTTTTTTTAACTCTTTATAGTAGTTCTCCCTTGTCTGCGTGTATCTCCAAGACTCCCAGTGGATGCTTGAAACCACGGACAGTATCAAACCCTATATATACTTTTTTCCCCCATATACATTTTTTTTAATTTACAAATTAGACAAAGCAAGAGATTAATAACCACTAATAAAATGGGGAAATTATAACAATACACTACTTAAAAGTTATGTTATGAATGTGGTCTCCCTCTCCTCTCTCTCAAAACGTCATATTGTACTGTACCGCGGGTAACTGAAACCGCGGAATGTGAAATAGAAAGAAAGCGAAACCACAGACAAAGGGAAACTACGCTTTGTAATGCAGCTATTTTTACATGTCTTGTCTCCCTTGGCAGACTGTAAGCTTCATAATATTCAAACTCCCTTTGCATGTCTATGATTCCTACATGTCACATGGTGAAAGTAATCAGTAAGTACCCAATGCTGAATTAATTAACCAGTCAATTAATCAAGTTTCAATGCATCTGAAGGGAAAAAAGTAGGGTGTGAAGATGAACTCCTCAGTCTCTAAAAGGGAGTGTGTGAACAATACTATGTGGAAAAAGACATAATAAGTAGTATTTCCTTAAAGGAAAGACGTTCTGGAGTCAGGGGTGTCTTCTTGAAGGACTTGGTGTTTGAGATAGACTTGTAAGAATAGGTAAGAGGTTGTAAGCTGAAGAATATTTTTCCAATTCAATCTGAACAGAGACGAGAGAGCATACAGTATTCAGAAATGAGCACACAGTTTGAACAAAGAAGAGAGTTCATGTGGGCGATGAACTTCATGAAGTTCATGTTCAGACTCTGTGATTTGTCCCACTGGTCAGTTGGGCAGGTGGCAATTGATGGGAACAATGAACCCTGGGCCTTGTCAACATCAAAATGACCAGAAGCTCTCTTGGTCAAGCTGACTATGAAAGTCTTCCTAAACTTCCATGGTTCCTATAACAGCACACTGTCTTATAATGGTCAATTCTGTTTCCAGTTTCTTTGTCCATTTACTTATCCAAACACTCTAAACTTCTACTGTATTCCAAACATTTTGTAAGACCTTGAGGATTCCAAAATGAATAGCCATGTTTCTGATCCCAGGAGTTTCATATTTCAGTAAAAATGCCCACTTTTAGGTTTTTTCCTGACTAAACTGTTATGAGGATGACAAAAAAAATCCTATGTGGGATACAATCTAAATTCTTCCTATGATTCATTTGTGCTTTGTTTTGGTTTGGTTTGCTTTGGTTGCTTATCGAATTTTTTAAATATACTATTTTATAAAAGAAAAAGGAGCTAGGCACTTTTATTTTTACTTCAACAAAAGCACATCAAATAAGACTTTCTCCTCCATTGAAAGAGTAAGAGATCTTTGTGATTCAAATATTTATTTAGCATCTTTTCCATGAAGGAATAGCCCAGAATTGTTTTATCCATGGGTGTGTTCTTCAATTTGCCACTCTAAGAATGCGCTGGAATATTTAGACTTTGTTTAACCTAGGAAGTCTAGCAGTTTTGCAGGAAGTAGCCCTGTTTAGAACTTTTTTCTGAACACGGTTACAGTAAGTGAACTAAGATTCTCCCCCAAACCCCTAACCTAAGCCCGAATAATGAAGTAATGCGCCTGAATTACTTTTTTGTCTTTTGGGGGAAGAGGAAGAAAAATGGATAAGGGATTTTCTCTCTTGGATTATTTATGACTTCAGATACTTGAGACATTTATTATACTACTCTCGAATGAAACTGCTGACACTGTTCTTTTGATATCCATCAACTTCCTCTCTCCCTTCATCATTTCCTCTTTAAATGTTGTTTGCTATTAATAGAAATACTTTCTCTTATATAATACTTATATTTTTCAAAGGCGGCAGATGAGCCTGCCCGAAGAGCTGACATAGCTATCAAGTGGAAAATCAAATGTAGCAGCAATGTAGCAATGGCAAGTTCCATATTCAATATCCTCTTTCCCCTAAAAGAACAGATAAAGAATCTTTTTTGGTCAAAAGTCTTCTAATTTTAATGCTGCTGAGAGAGAGAGAGATTTCATAGGAACATTAGAAAGAGGGCCAGCAGTGCCCATCTGGATTCTACCAGATTTTCCAGGTGGCAAAAAATAGCTCCTTGAGAAATAGAGCCTCAAAAAAATTCCAGAATTAAGAATTCTTTCACAGACCAGCACTATTGCCTAGTAAAAGAAGCCAGAGTCAACATGGCCATTCATAGTTCAAATCCAGCCCCAGCAGCTTGAGAACAGATGCTGGGCACATGTGAATGCATATCCCAAATCCCAACAGGATGGAAAATGGAGAAGGAATTGTAGTATGGCCACACCTTATTAAGACGTACTTTATCTCTCTCTCTCTCTCTCTCTCTCTCTCTCTCTCTCTCTTTCTCTTTCTCATGAGCACACATGTTTTCTGCTAATTAAAAAAAATGAAAGAAAATCGTTCTTAAAATTGGCACATAGTCTTGTAGTATTTCTAAAACACTATATTTCAACACAGAATGGGAAATTCTACCTCTCTCCCTGGTGAGCCCATAATGAACTCTCTCCATATGGGGAAAAAATCACAATGTGTAAGGCTAGTTTGGGCTATGCCACACTAATGGCTGCTCTATCAGAGTTTCCAAGTGATAAGCTTTTATCTACTGATGCCAAGCTCACTGCCCACTGGGACATGGATAACCTAAAATTGCCAGTATTACATTTTCTTCAAGTTACCACATTGCCAGAATTTAAAATTACATGGTGGTCTCTGGAAAAAATGAACCAAAACAGAGAAAATTTTATTTTGTTCATTTTGTCCCAAAGAAGAAAGTTTCTGGAGAATAGATAGTCTTTTCAACAAATGATGGTAAGAAAACTGGATATCTACCTGCAGGAAAATGAAACTAGACCTTCATCTCTCACCATTTACAAAAATTAATTGAAAATGGGTTAAACACTTGAACATAAAGTCCAAAACCATAAACCTACTTGAGGAAAACACTGGAGAGATACTTTGGTATTTAACAGGCAAATATTTCTTGACTAGGACCCTTAACACAAGAGCGATACATGGAAAATAGGTAAGTGAGATTATACCAAGCTATAAAGCTTCTGCACAGCAAAGGAACAGTAAATAGACAACCCATAGAATGAGAGAAAATATTTGCAAACTATACTTCAGGCAAAGGAGTGATAACCAGAATATATAAAGAACTCAACAGCTCACCCCACAAAAAGCATAAAAATAGAGAAGGTAATGGTAGATACCGGGATCTTTTGGTGGGAAGCAGAGTTAGTGAGAAAATTTACAATGGACACAAGAATATATGTAAATAAGGGAAAGAGGCCATTGGATGATATATCACAACAGAGTAAAAAATATGGTTAATTTAATATATATTTCAAAGAAGAACTATTAACAAATGTACACAACATAATGTAATGCTCAATGTCGAGATGAATATGTATATATCCTTGATCTTACTGTTATACACTGTATGCATGCCTTTAAAAACCATATTGCAGCCCACAAAGGTATATATGAATTGTATGTATGCCAGAAATCATGATTTAAAAACAGAGAAAGAGAAAGTGTCATTTATACTATGGGATTGTTGGAAAAGTCATGACACTTTTTAAGAGGTTTTTGCCTTAGGGTACATGCACTCACCAAATAGAAAGACAAAGACAATGAGAGAGAAAGTGAGAAATCATCCCTCAGGGGGATGGCCATGCCATAATCCCTTTTTCTCCTGGAATCTTGGGCACACACACACACAAATGCCTCGCGTGAATTTCAAGTCACCAGGTTCGGGACTTGAAACGCAGTCAGCCATGTGGTAGTCCAGCAACACTACACCATCTGCTACCCTCATGACACATTTTTGCAAAGAAAAACATAGAAAATATATCGTGATTTTTCTGACAGCCCAATACAGCAGGTTCTTAAGAAGAAGAAAAAAAAATACAGGATCAGTAAGATACAAAAAATAAATACTATAATTTCACAAGGACAAAAGATAAAGGACAAGATTAGTGACAACACCATCACTTGCTATCAGTGGATCTATAGAAGATGAATAAAGGAGCAGTAACTAGTTTAGAATATACTACAGGTATTTAGAGATCACTTCTGGTAGTGTGGGAGCAAAGAGAAAAAAGTTTTGGGACAAAGAGGTAGTATAGAAAATGAATGAAGGAATTGATTTAAAGTATTTGGATTACTTGAATCCCATATTCTCTTAATAAACTGAATAATCCAGGCAATTATCCCTTCAGCATTTCACAAGAAAGAAGTTTTGCTGGAAAAATTAATCTAAGCAATTGAGACTTAGGGCACAGAGAATGGGGAGAAAAATTTTTTTTCATTTATTTATTTTTACATTTTTCCACAAACATTTACTTTACATAGCAAAAAATTTTAGCTCATACTCCATAAATGGAGTAATTCTTGACAGTTTACAAACAACTTTCAAAATTTCAAAATACTGAATTTTACAGATAATGTTCAAAATATGTCTTATAATTTTGTATAATTTTATAACTATAACAACAGAAGCAGTATGGTTTCAAATATATATATATATAGAGAGAGAGAGAGAGGGAGAGTGCAGAGACTCGGTATATATTAAGTGGGGACATACAATGCCTCTCCTTCATAGCATGGCTTGCTTCACTCAGCAGTAGGTCTTCCATATTCATCCGCTTCCTTTCAAAAACCAGGTTTTGTTGTTTTTTATGGATGAATAGTATTCCATTGAGTATATGTGCCACAGTTTTTCTAACCATTCATCAGTTCGTGGGCATTTAGGTTGTTTTCATGACTTAGCAATCATGAAAAGTGCCGCAATAAACATCGATGTGCAAACTTTTTCGATTAAGTATTCTTCTGTCCTTCGGGTAGATACCAAGGAGTGGGATTGCTGGATCATAGGGTAATTCTATTTGTAGATTTTTGAGGAATCTCCAAATTGTTCTCCACAGTGGTTGGACCAATTTGCAATCCCACCAGCAGTGTAAGAGAGTTCCCTTTTCACCACACCCCCTCCAGCACTTATCATTTTTTGTTTTTTTAATCTTAGACATTCTGACTGGGGTTAGGTGATATCTCATTGTTGTTTTGATCTGCATTTCTCTTACAATGAGGGATGCTGAGCATTTTTTCATATGCCTTTTATCTATTCATATGTCATCTTTAGAGAGTGGTTTTTTCAACTCATCCTCCCATCTTTTAATAGGATTGATTGACTTTTTCCAGAACAGCTGCTTGAGTTCCTCGTGAATTCTGGTTATCAGTCCCTTGTCTGATGCATAGTTTACAAAAATATTTTCCCATTCTGAGGGCTGTCTGTTCACACTAATCACTGTGTCTTTTGCCATGCAGAAACTTCTTAGTCTGATGTAATCCCACTTGTCTATTTTAGGGATTATAGACTGTGTGTTGGGAGTCTTATTTAAGAAGTTTTTCCCTACCCCAATGTCTCCCAGATTTTCCCCAGTGTTTTCCAGGAGCAGTTTTATAGTTTGAGGTCTTAGATTTAGATCTTTGATCCACCTTGACTTTATTTTTGTCAGAGGTGAGAGGAAGGGGTTCAGATTCATCTTTCTGCAAGTGGAGATCCAGTTTTGCCAGCACCATTTGCTGAAGAGGTTTTCCTTTTCCCACTGAATTGACTGGTACCCTTGTCAAAAATCAGTTGGCTGTATGTTTGAGCATTCATTTCTGGGGACTCTATTCTGTTCCATTGGTCCACCTGTCTGTTCCTGTGCCAGTACCATGCTGTTTTGATTACCACAGCTTTGTAGTATATTTTTGGTTCAGGGAGTGAGATGCCGCCCACTCCACTCTTCTTGTGCAGAACTGCTTTGGCAATACAGGGTTTTTTATGATTCCGGACAAACTTTATGATTGTCTTTCCTAGATCTGTGAAGAATGTGTCTGGTACTTTGATTGGCATTGCATTAAACAGGTAGATTAACTTAGGTAAAATTGCCATTTTGATTATATTAATTCTTCCAATCCAGGAACATGGGATGTCCTTTCACTTTTTTGTGTCATTTTCAATTTCTTTTTTTATCTTCTCATAGTTTTCCTTGTGGAGGTCTTTAACTTCTTTAGTTAGATTTATCCCTAAGTACCTTATACTTTCTGTGGCTATGGTAAATGGAACAACTTTTTTCAGTTCTATCTCAGTCTGCCTGTTGTTCGTATACAGAAATGCTATAGATTTCTGGATATTAATTTTGTATCCTGCAGCGTTACTGTATTCATGTATTACTTCCAGAAATTTTTTTATGGAAACCATTGGGTCTTCTATGTATACAATCATGTCATCTGCAAATAGAGAGAGTTTCACCTCTTCTTTTCCTATTTGAATGCCTTTTATTTTTTCCTCTTTTCTGATTGCAATGGCCAAGACTTCTAGTACTATATTGAAAAGGAGTGGAGAAAGTGGACATCCTTGTCTTGTACCCGTTTTTAGTGGAAAAGCTTTCAGCTTTTCTCCACTGATGAAGATGTTTGCTATGGGTTTTTCATAGATAGCTTTTATTGTGTTGAGAAATGACCCTTCTATGCCAATTTTGCTGAGAGTCTTGATCATGAAGGGATGTTGTATCTTATCAAATGCTTTTTCTGCATCAATTGATATGACCATATGGTTTTTATCTTTCTTCCTATTAATATGGTGTATTACATTTATGGTTTTGCGTATGTTGAACCAACCTTGCATTCCTGAGATAAAGCCTACCTGATCATGATGTATAATCTTTTTGATAAGTTGTTGTATATGATTTGCTAGTACCTTGTTGAGAATCTTCGCATCTATATTCATCAGGGATATTGGTCTATAGTTTTCCTTCCTTGTCCTGTCCTTATCTGTTTTAAGGATAAGGGTGATTGAGGCTTCATAGAATGAATTAGGGAGAGATTCACCCTTTTGGATATTTAGAAATAACTTGAGCAGAATGGGGGTTAACTCTTCTTTGAAAGTTTTGTAGAATTCAGAGGTGAATCCATCCAGGCCAGGGCTTTTCTTTGTTGGGAGGTTATTTATAACCGATTTGATCTCCTGGCTTGTTATGGACCTATTCAGACTTTCTATATCCTCCTGGCTCAATCTAGGTAGATTATACCTGTCCAGAAATTTGTCCATCTCATCCCAATTATCTTGTTTCTTGGCATACAGATGTTTATAGTATCCTCTAATAATGTTTTTTATTTCTACTATGTCTGTTGTTATTTTGCCTGCTTCATTGCAGATCTGATTCACCTGGTTCTTTTCTCTCTTCTTCTTAATAAATCTAGCTAATGCTGTATCAATTTTGTTTATCTTTTCAAAGAACCAGCTTTTACTTTCATTTATTTTCTGTATAGTTCGTTTATTTTCTATTTCATTTATTTCTGCTCGTATCTTTATTATTTCCTTTCTCCTGGAGTTTTTTGGATCTTTTTGCTGTTGCTTTTCCAATTCTGTGAGGCATGATGTTAGGTGAACCATTTGCCGTCTTTCCATGCTCCTCTTATGTGCACTAACTGCTATGAACTTCCCTCTTATGACTGCTTTAGCAGTGTCCCAAAGATTATGGAAACTCATGTCCTAATTGTCATTGGCTTCCATGAACCTTTTGATTTCAGTCTTTATTTCTTCAGTAGTTGTGGAGTCATTCAGGAGTACGTTATTAAGTTTCCAAGTATTTGAGTATTTTTGAGGATTTCTCTTGAAATTAACTCAAGTTTAATTCCATCATGGTCGGTGAAGATGCTGGGTATAGTTTCTATGCTTTTGAATCTGTAGAGGCTTGCTTTGTGCCCAATAATGTGGTCAATCTTCGAGAATGTTCCATGTGGCGGCGAGAAAAAAGTGTATCTCGAGGTTTTGGGATGGAAAGTTCTATAGATGTCTGTTAAGTCCATTTGATTTATGATATCGTTTAGATCTTTTATCTCTTTACCTATTTTTTTGTATAGATGATTTATCCAGGGGGGATAGTGCAGTGTTGAGGACTCCAACAATTAGTGTATTGCAGTCTATCTCCCTTTTTAGATCTAGCAGTCTTTCCTTCACATATTTGGGTACTCCTGTGTTAGGCGCATAGATATTAATAAGCGTTATATCTTCTTGATTGATTGATCCTTTTACTACAATATAGTGCCCTTCTTTGTCTCTTCGAACAGTTTTTGTTTTAAAGCCTATTTTGTCAGAGATTAGTATTGCGACTCCAGCTCTTTTTTGGTTCCCATTTGCATGGAAAATCTTTTTCCAACCCTTCACTTTCAGTCTACGTATATCTTTATCCATGAAGTGGGTTTCCTGTAGGCAACAGATAGAGGGTTTTTGTTTTTTAACCCATTCAGCCAGTCTTTGTCTCTTGACTGGAGAATTTAATCCATTAACATTCAATGTTATTATCGATGTTAATGGATCTGTCCCGACACTTAAGTTGGCCATTGTCTTAGTTGCCTTTTACTCTTTTGTTTCTGGCTGTTACTTCTTTAGTTTTCTTGGAACAGTACTTTCTTCAGGGTTTCATGGAGAGTTGGCCTGGTGCTGGCAAATTCTTTCAGGTTTTGTTTGTCTGAGAAGATTTTAATCTTTTTTTCCCATATGAAGGATAATCTTGCAGGATACAATAATCTTGGTTGAAATTGTTTCTCTCTTAACACTTTCAGCACATCTTCCCATTCTTTCTTTGCTTGCATTGTTTCCGTTGAGAAGTCCGGTGTTATCCTGATGGGGTGACCTTTGTAAGTCACTTGTCGTTTCTCTCTTGCCAGTTTTAGTATCTTATCTTTATCTGTGGTCTTAGCCAGTCTGGCTATGATATGCCTAGGGGAAGATCTTCTTGGGTTGACTCTATTTGGTGTCCTTTGTATTTCTTGGGTCTGGATGTTTGAGTGCCTCTCTATGCTTGGGAAATTTTCTTCCAAGATTTCATGGAATAGGTTTTCCATGCTCTTATTAGTTTCTTCATCTTCTGGGATACCAATTATTCGGATGTTAGGATGTCTAATGGAATCTAATAATTCTCGTATGTTATCTTCATTTTTTTTGTTATTTTCTCTATCTTTTTGGTGGTTTTCTATAGGTCAGAAGTTTTATCTTCTACATCAGAGATTCGACCTTCAGCATGGTCTAATTGACTTTTAATACTTCACCTCTAATAGTTCCGTCTTATTCTTCCTTAGCATTTCTTCCTTCATATCATTGAAGGACTTTCTCATCTCCTGTAATTCATTGTATCTTTTCTTTTCCAGCTCATAGTACTTGTTCAACATGAAAGTTCTAAACTCTACCTCGGACATTTTGGTAACGTCCTCTATTTTTTCAAGAAAAGGAAGGGAGTTACTGTGTCCCTTTGATGGAGACATATTTCCTGCTTTATTCAGGCCTGAGGTTCTTCTACTTCTGACCATTGGGAGATGTGTTCCCTTTGAAAAACTTTTTACGAGAACATTTCTTCGAATAGGAGCTAGTGTGTTTCCTTTCTGATGTGGAATGGAGACAGCCAAAGTCTCTCTTCAATTGTGTTTAGTAATGTAATCCAAGAAAAAGTATTCTCTTCAGGTGCACAAAGAAATGTATCTCCTTCTTCATGGGTGGTTCAGTGAAATGGAGGATTCTAGAGAGTCTTAAAATGCTAGAATGTTTCAGAATTGTAATTCTAGACCTATCTAGACAGCCAGGGATGGTGAAGATAAAGGAAGTGAGGACTGAATAAGTGGGAAGAAAATAATACGTAGAATAAAGAAAAAGTCACGCGCCAAGTACTAGCGCAGTGCGCGATTTCACCAGGGGTCCAAAGATGGGAGTGTGGTGTGGTAGAACTGAGGGCGTTCCTATGTGTTAATCAGAAGAGAGAAATTTACAAATGAAAGACGTGGGTAAGGGGACAGAAAAAGAAAGGGGAAAAGAAAAGTGTACCTGGCTGAAAGAGGGGTGTCTGGTTGGGGGTCCCGGGGCTGAAGCTACTGGGGGCAGTCCTCCCTTGAAGATCCTGGCCAGGGGTCGAAAGATAGGAGTGTGGTGTGGTAGAACTGAGGGCGTTCCTGGCTGAAACAGGGCTGTCTGGCTTGGGGGTCCCGGGGCTGAAGCTACTGGGGGCAGTTCTCCCTCAAAGATCCTGGCCAGGGGTCGAAAGATGGGAGTGTGGTGTCGAAAAAATTCTTTAATGTATACGAAATATGGAAATTAAACAGTAAGAATCACCATCTCCTATCTCACTCCAATGATGGGAGCCAAGTCTCACTTCCAGACAGAAAAGTTAATAATTATTCTCTGGAAAAAATGACTACTTAGTAGAAGGTGTATAGATAATTATGCTTGGGACTTCTAACAGAAAAACTATTCATAACTGATCATCCTTCAGAAAGGATCACCAGAAGACATATCCTTTGTTCATTGAAATATAATCCAATCAGCTCGTTACTGGTTTAGTCTTTTTTTTCTTTTTAAAGGTTCTTGCTACAGGGCACATGCACTCACCAGAGAGACAGAGAGAGACAGTGAGAGGGAAAGTGAGAAATCACCACCCCTCCCCCAAGTGGCATGGCCACTCCACAATTCCTTCTCCTCCACTCTCCTTCTGAGATATAAACATGCACACACACACACACACACACACACACACACAGCATCATGTTTAAGCCACCATGCCTGAGACTCAAACCATGGTCGGCCATGTGGGAGCCCAGTACGTTAACCGCTGGGCAAAAAGGATCAAACCATTGAATAAAATCTTCATTATGAAAGAAACTGAAACAAGTAAGAAAAAAAGAAATAAACATAGACTATATATATATATATATATATATATACACACACATATATACACATATACATAATACAGGGAGAAGACATTTTTAAAATAAATGCATTAACAAAACAGACCAATGGAATAGAATAGAGACCCCAGAAATAAACCCTAAAACATACAGCCAACTTATTTTTGCCAAAGGATACCAGTCAATCCAGTGGGGAAAAGAAAACCTCTTTAGTAAATGGTGCTGGAAAAACTGGGTATCCACCTGCAGAAAGATGAAACTGGATCCCCATCTTTCACCATTAACAAAAATCAACTCAAAACGGACCGAAGATCTGGACTTAAGACCTCAAACTATAAAACTACTGGTGGAAAACACTGGAGAAACTCTGGGAGACAGTGGGGTAGGCAAAGACTTCTTAAATAAGACTCCCAAAGCACTGGCAATAATCTCCAAAATAGACAAATGGGATTACATCAGATTAAGAAGTTTCTGCATTGCCAAGGACACAGTAATTAGTGTGAATCAACAACCTTGGGACTGGGAGAATATTTTTGTAAACTACAATTCAGATAAGGGACTGATAACCAGAATACACAGAGAACTCAAGAAGTTTACCAAAAAAAAAAGAAAAATTAACCCAATTTAAAAATGCAAAAATGAGCTGAACAAAAACTCTCTAAGGAAGACATATAAACAGTCAAAAAGCATATGAGGAAATGCTCAACATTCCTCATTATAAGGGAGATGTAAATCAAAACCACAATGAGATACCACCTAATCCCAGTCAGAATGGTGAAGATTAAATACAAAAATTAATAAGTGTTGGTGGGGATGTGGCGAAAAGGGAACTCTCCTACCCTGTTCGTGGGAATGTAAATTGGTCCAACCACTGTGGAAAGCAATATGGAGTTTTCTCAAAGACCTGCAAATAGAATAACCATATGATCCACCAATCCCAATCCAGGAGCATGTTCAATTGGAAAAGCACTTGCACATCAATGTTTATTGCAGAATTATTCATGATTGCTAAGCCATGGAACCAACCTAAATGTCCACCAGCAGATGAATGGATTAAAAAAGTGTGGCACATATACTCTACGGAATACTATTCATCCATAAAAAGCAAGACCCTGGCATTTGATAGAAAATGATTGAATATGAAAGATTTATTGCTGAGTGAAACAAGCCAGGCTATAAAAGAGAGATATTGTATGTCTTCTCTTACTATATACTGATTGTCCACACTCTATGGTAGAGATTAAAAGATTAGAGGACATAAAAAACAGTAAAAATAGTTATGGACACTGGAGACAGTGTGGAAGGAGGGTGAGAGAAGGTAAGAGTACAAGGAAGGAAATCAGGGAGAAAAAATAGAGGCAAGACATTTTCGAGACACAGAAATGATTTATCACCTGTTGATAACATGTATAAGTATTCTCAACTGGACTGGTCTGAGGTGTATTTCATGTTGGGTAAATTCTCTTTACAAGCCAAATGATGTATAATGACTGAATATTTTTTAAAAAATAATAAAATAATAAGAATACAAATTTTAAAATAATAAATAAATAAGTGCATTAATTTCTCAGAGAGATAGAGAAGGTAAGGTACCCATAAAAATACAAAAATTATGCTATAAAATAGAACAGTAAAAGAACAAGAAAGAACTCTCTGGAATTAAACACTTTAAATTTAAGTTAAAAATTAAAAATTCAGTAAAAGTGTTGAACAACTAAATCCAATAACTCTCTCTCTCTTTTTTTTTAAGAGGTTTTCGCTATAGGATGCATGCGCTCGCCAGACAGAGAGAGACATAGATACAGAAAGCGAGAAATCACCCCCCGGGGGGATGGTCACGCCGCAATCCCTTCTCCTCCATTTTCCTCTCGGGATCTTGGGCACGCACGCACACGCTCCTGGCGTGAGTTTTAAGCCACTGGGTCCGGGACACGAACTGCAGTCGACTACATGGGAGTCCAGCAACATAGCCATTATGCTAACTGCTGATTCCCTAAATCCAATAACTCTTGAAAGAACAAAAATTAAAAGAGATAGACAATAATATATAAATGATAAGAAAATTAGAGAATACAACAAATTTAACATCCAGCTCAAAGTCTCTTGGAGAAAACAGGATATCATAAAATAAATTACAGAAAAATTTCTCCATCTAAACAATTCCTATATTAAAGTATCACTAAAATATAGAATCCAAAAGAATGTTACTGTCACCCTAACAACTGCAAGAAGCCGAGTTACTTACGAATAATGGTATTTTTAAGCCCATCAAATGTCTAAAGATGAAAAAAATGAATATTCCAGAAAGAGCCCCTTGGAGTAGAAAAATTTAAAGCAACTCACTTGTGATTCATTCACTCTTTGTCAGAAGGATCCTTCATAAAAATTAAAAAATTAAAAATTAAAAAAATAAAGACAAGTGACCTGGTCTAATCTCCTTGTTGACAAGAAAACTAAATCTTCAAGTAGATAGACTAATTATATTTAGACAGAAGAAGGTTCTTATCTGTGAGACATTCTTAGCATAGAATATTCTTATCGCTGATAGATGATTGGCTATACAAAATGAACTCATGGGGTCACACGCCACGCAGTTGGTGCAGTGGTAAGATATGGTGTCCTGAGGCTGACTCACGTAGAACAGTTCGAGGTTCACATCTGAACACCTCCCTGAGTATGGCAGGCATCCTCATGCACATGATCCAGGCTGGATGAGGCTAGAAGTGGATCACAGCTTCAAGATCCTGTTGGAGGAAATCTCTCTCTCTCTCTCTCTCTCTCTCTCTCTCTCTCTCTCTCTCGTCTGTCTTTCTTGCTCATAGAAGAGATAAATAAATTTTAAAATAAAACAAACTCATAATATATTGGTTGATGAGCCATGATTCGTTAGAAAATGTCATACAAACTAGGAAAGAAAATGGAGATAATGTATCACAGATGAAATACTCCTGCTACAGAAGATTACTCAACACCTCACCTAAGGATCTACTCTACTCTGAAACAGGGAGAGCACATGTGTCTGATATAAAAAGATGGACCTGAGAGTTTCCCTCAGCAACTTAGATCTCTTGGTATTTTGTCTGAGCATCTTCATTACCTGAATACCTGAAACTAGCAGTAAAACTGGATAGTAGCTACTATCTCTGATTTCTGTGAGTCTGATTGGACAGTCTGGCCTTTTGTTTTCACTCACTTCTAGGGAATAATAGACCTATGACTGCTCTTATCCTTGATAGAGTAGAGGAGAGAAGCTGCCATTGTCATGGTTCAAAAACAAAAAACAGCTGAACTTTTAATGAACTTTGAACATTGATGGTCTAGAATCTTAATATCCCCAGAAAATGAGTCTGTACCCAACTTATAAAGACCGCTTTCTGATCACTAACATGTGTGTTAACCTTCACCAGGTGTTAACAAGAAAGACTGGACAGATCGACCAAAGTATTTGAGGGGAAAAACTCTGAAGTCCATGCATAAGGGACCTACTGGTATCAAAGAAAGTGCAGAAGGACTAAGAGAAATTCTTCAGGTACTGTGGGCTCTCAATGAGTATGAAGAAGTGGGCACTAGTAGATGGTATAGAATCCAAAGAGCTGAGAGAGACCCCCAGGTGTACAAGCAAGTGGGGCCTGCTGAAATCTGAAGACAGAATAGGAGAACCGAAAGAAATATGCAGGAACTCTCAGCCCTACACTAAGTACAAGGCAGCATCCATCGAAGTGAAGGAAGGAACAGCAAAGCCAAGAGAGATCGCCACCACCACCACCACCACCACCACCACCCCGCAAGGTACTTTTGATGAAGTCTGATGCCAGGGCTGAAGAACTGGAGAGATGCTATGGGCCTTACACTGAGAACAAAGCAGCAGCCACCTGTGGTTGAGGAAAGCAGTGCACCTAAGAGAGATCCCCCGACTGAGGCCTGCTGAAGGCTACAGACAAGGAAATATCCAGGCATTTAGAACCCAGATCTGTAGAAGATCTTTACCTCATCTTGAGACAATTTGAAGCCAGTGGCAAACTGAATCTAACTAAAGCTATCATTAAATCCAAACCCAACTCAACTGCAAACTAGATTAACTCGGTCATCTACTGACCCAACAAAGGAAGAGATCTGCCTTTTATGGGCAAAAAATTACTTACTTCAAGATCTACTGTTCTGTTACAGAACCTGAGAGTCAATAAAAAAATTATGATGCACACAAAGAAGTAAGGTAATGTGGCCCCCATCCTTAGGAGAGTGTTATGGACAGTACTGTGCCTTTACCAAAATGCTCATATTGAAGCTCTAACCCCCAATGTGACTGTGTTTGAAAATAAGGCTGTGACGGATATAATAAGGTTAAATGAGATCATAAGGGTGAGGTCTAATCTGAAGGTGTTATAAGAAGAGAAAGAGACATGAGAGACCTTTCTCTCTTGGCACTAGCACAAAGGAAAAGCCATGTGAGCACACAGCAAGTAGGTGGCCATCTGGAAGCCATGAAGAGAAGCTTCACTATAAACCAAACCTCCTGGGACCTTGATCTTGGACTTCCAGCCAGTCTCCAGATCTGTGAAAAAAATTGATGCTTGGGTTTTCTTTTTCCAAGTTTGTCTTTATTCAGATTCACACATGTGGAGCAAGGGTAAGACAGTGTGAGGAGTACCCTCCACAGGGTTTGGTTACACCACCACCCCCTTCCTCCAGTCTTTCAGCCCATTGGATCCTGGACACTCACATGCATACCCAGCGTGTTTCAGGCCGGCTGGGTCAGAGATCTGAACCACAGTCATCACGGGATCAGATGTATAGGGCATGTTAAAATATCCCTTCTCTGGTGAAGGATAAATTTTTGGCTAGTGAGCCTCTGAATTTTGGAGGCAACATATTCTTCATTGGCTGTATTACTCTTCCCTATTTACTGAGAAACACAAAAAACATCAAGTTTTGAATAAGACCCAGGACAAAAAAAAAAAAAAAAAGCTCCGCATCAGGTCCAGGCTACCATCCAAGTGTTCTGGCAATTGGGCCGTAAGATCCAGTAGATCAAATTGTGCTTACAGAGTCAGTGGCAGTCACACACTGTTGGTCCCTGTTGTAGGTCCTTTTAGGTGAATGACTGAATTTAGACCCTTGGGATTTGGGGACAAAAACCTACTATCCTTTGTAGGTTATAATTCATTAGAAAGGGGGTGCGGGTTACATTTATTTCTTCCATGAGCAAAAGTGATAGAGAGATAGAGACAGAAAAAGTATCCCTAACAGGGCCTCAACACTGCAATCCAGCCCCAGGCTCATCCAGCCTTGGCTCATGGGCACATGCCCAGGGTGGGCATGAGGGTGGCCTCTGGACACAAACATGAAACCTTCCCACACGGGTCAGCCTCCCAGAGCATTACATTTTACTACTGTGCCACCATCTGGCCTCCTATGAATTACTACTCTTTGAACAATAGTTCTTGGCCTGTTACTGAGCCTCAGTAGATACTGACTCTTAACCATGGGCTAGCAACTTACCATACCCCCTGAGATGTTCACCATGAATTGGGTGTTTTCTGATCACCGAGGCATAAATTTGGGCATGCACAGCAGTACTCCATCATCAAATGATAAATATGTAATAAGACGTAGTAAGGCCTTAAAGCCACAAGTCATTACAGAAAGAAGTAGCCCAAATGCCCGTGGTTCCTATGCCTGCTACACTACCTTCTCTCTCCCAGCCTACATCTATGAAGAATACCCTATAATCAGTTGGCAAAAAAAGAGATTTGGGCCTAGTTCACAAATGGTTCTGCACCATATGCCCACACCACCCGAAAGGGGACAGCTGCAGCACTAAAACACATTTGGGGGATGTTACTGAAGAACAGTGGTAAAGGGAAGTCTTCTTCATGGGCAGATGTCCAAGCAATGCACCTGGCTTCATTGCTTGGAAATAAAAATTTTCAGAGCCTTGATTATGTATCAATTCTTAAGCTGTGACCTAGGATTTAGCTGGATGCTCAAGGACTTAGCAAGAATATGACTGGAATATAATTAGAAAATTGGTGACAAGAAAATTTGGGGAAGAAGTATTGGGTAGACCTCTCTGTAAAGGTAAAAAAAAAAAAAAAAAAAGATATTTATGTTCTATATTTATGTTCACCAGTGACTTCAATCAAGGAGGATTTTTTAAATTTTATTTATTCGTTTATTTATTTTAATTTTACCAGAAAGAGACAGAGAGAGAAAGAGAGAGAGCAAGCCACCAGGTCCAGGACTCAAACCATGGTCAACCATGTGGGAATGTCCAGCACCTTAACC
Organism: Tupaia tana; assembly: GCA_026018925.1. Lineage (NCBI taxonomy): Eukaryota > Metazoa > Chordata > Mammalia > Scandentia > Tupaiidae > Tupaia > Tupaia tana. The sequence goes on along the minus strand of JAKSZU010000020.1, from coordinate 4,597,243 downwards.
ACTATGCTACCTGCTGGTCCCCAATGAACGAGGATTTTAATAATCAAATGGATAAGATTAACAGTTCCAGGGACCAACAGGTGGCATGGTGGTTAAGGCACTGGATTCCCATATGACCAACTCCATAGGTCAAGTCCTGAACCTGGTTGCTTGAAAATTATGCCAGATTGGACCAGCAAATAGAGTAACAGTTAGGTTGCTGGACTCCCACACAGCTGACTAGTGTGGGAAAAAATATGGAACAAGCTTTCCATATTTTCTTTTCATAATTTCCATAGACCTGGCAGCTTGAAATTCATGCCAGATGCATGTGTGTGCGTGCCCAAAATCCCTAAAGGAGAATGGAGAAGAGATTGTGGCATGGCCATCCCTCCCAGGGTGATTTCTCCCCTTCTGTCTCTCTGTCTCTCTAGTGAGTGCACACACCCTATAGCAAAAATCTATCTAAAAAGAAAAGAAAGAAAGGAAGAAAGAAAGGAAAGAAGGAAGGAAGGAAGGAAGGGAGGGAGGGAGGGAGGGAGGGAGGGAGGGAGGGAGGGAGGAAGGAAGGAAGGAAGGGAGGAGAAAAAAGGAAATAATGCCTGGCACTTATGTGTGCGTGCTCAAAACCCTGAGAATGTGGAAGAAGGGATTGTAATGTGGCCAGCTCTTCTGGACAGGGAGGTGATTTTTCACTTTCCCTTTATCTCTCTGTGGTGAGCACCCATGCTCTACGGAAAAAAACTTCAATCAATAAAGGCTTTAAAAAAAAAAAAAAAAAGACAAGTGGTCCCATGGATATAAGACAGTCTCTTCCCCAGCTATCCCAGTCATTACCCAATAAGCTCATGAATAAAGATGTTATGATGATAGGATTGGCAGTTATGCATGGGCTCAGCAACTTAGAATTCCATTCACCAATACTTATATGGCTGTAGCCCTGGCGAGTGTCCAATCCACCAGTAGCAAAGACCAACACTGAGTTCCCAGTATGGCACCATTTCAGCCA